>JAJPUD010000008.1:1405017-1431452 GCA_023553655.1 Myrmecobius fasciatus | reverse complement strand
ATGGAATATTATTGCTCTGTAAGAAACGACCAGCAGGATGATTTCAGAGAGGCCTGGAGAGACTTGCATGAACTGATGCTGAGTGAGATGAGCAGAACCAGGAGATTGTTGTACACAGCAACAACAGTACTATATGAGGATCAGTTCTAATGGACATGACTCTCTTCAACAATGAAATGCTTCAAACCAATTACAATTGTTCAGTGAAGAAGGCCATATACACCCAGAGAGAGGGATGTGAAATGTGGACCACAACATAACATTTTCATGTTCTCTATTGAGGTTTGCTTGCATAGTATTTCCTTTATCGGATTATTCTCTCTTATAGATACGATTTCTCCTGAACAAAAAAATGATGTGTGGCAATAACTATACATATATTTGATTTAAGTATTCTAACATAATTATCATGTAGTGGATATCCTGCTATCTAGGGGAGGGGTGGGGAGTAGGGGGGAAAAATTTGTAACAGAAAGCTTTGTAAGGGTTAATGTTTAGGAATTACCCATACATATGTTTTGCAAATAAAAAGTATTAATAATAAAAAAAATAAATAATTACCAACTTATATGTCTAATTTCCCATCTATGTAAAATTTTTATGAAAAGAGCATTAATATGGTATTGAAGGCATCCAAGATGAGGGTATTAGAAGAATAGGTAACTTTTACCAGTGATATTCTACAACAGATCACATATTTATAATCACTTAACTGACTAAAAGTAGAAAATAAGATCCCACTGTGCTTATTGTTTGATAAATATAAAAAAGCACTTGATTTGCCAAAGGAAAATATATCAATGGTTTTTCTTCTCCTTCAAAATATTATCTTCCATACAAGTGACAAGATTCCTTCAAAGATATAACATATTTAGAATAAATGGAAAACACTCAAAATATGTTGGATCACACATAACAGATGTTGAAAAAAATATTCAAGCTTCAAGTTTTTGATATATTTCAATTTCCCATAAAATCTTCACTCATTTTTAAATTCCAATGAAAATAACATTTGTAAGCATCAGTAGCCCTAAAAAAGATGGCATTTTAAGTATCATTTTGAAATTTTCATGAAGAAAAAATACTAGGCCTACATTCATGATTGTTAAAATATCTCTGGCATCTTTGTTTTATTTACAAAGGGAAATTTTTGAGCCTTTTGAAATTTGGCAATTGAACTACAGTCATTTCACATTATCTACATTATACCTTAAGGAAAACTGGTTAAAATCTTATAATTGCCACTATAATTTTCTTTGATTCACATTATGGTATAATTTTTGTTTTTAGTAGAGACTGTGAACATAACTGCCAAACTGTATTAATGTTTATAATAAATAATTAGCTCCATCATATAATCTAAGTCCTAATGAATCCTTATATATAGCTGTGATTTTTCTTGTTTGATCCAACTAGATTTTTCTATAACAAAAAGTATCCTGAAAAAGAATCTGGACATACATATGAACATATACACATGTGTATAACTGTATTTTAATTTGCTCATATTAGATTAGGAAATTCATCCCATTTTCATGCTTTCTAATAAAAACAAATATAAAAAAAATTCTCATTGTTCTCTTATGTATTACATAAGATTTGATTTCCAAATCAAACTTTCAAATTTTTAACATTTGTTCAATTTTAAAATAATCTTTTTAATGAACTTGTTAACAAGACCATTTTTAAAAAGAAAACTCAGTAACCTGCTAACGCTATTACACATCACTCAGTAATATCCCCAACAGATTTCTGACACTTATCTAGAAAGATCATGTATTTTCTTCTGTCATGAAGATATGAACTTTAAAGAATTTTGTTTTTCCTTATAATACCTGTTAAGAAGATTCTCTACTTCCTGAACTTCTGAAATTGACTGTTCCACATCTGTAATGAGTCGACTTTGAAACTTTCTGTCTTGGAAGTCATACAGCATCACAACAACAAGGCTTGTCAAAGCATCTGGCTACCAAATGAAATACATGCAAAGAAAATAAAGTACACAGTGACATACAATAGCAATATTTTCTACTCTTTGGTAATCGTGGAGTTATTCAAAATAAAAAAGCAGGATATTATTTTAATGTTTTTATTTCCCAGGAAGAAATAACCTAGTATAAATTAATCCTTTAAACATAAAGAATGATTATAAATATTTGTATTCAAGGGGAATGAGTATGGAGTCAATTTTAGAAGTTAAGAAAAGAATTTTTAGCAGATATTTCCCAAAATCTCACCCACCTTTATTTTTATTTTTTAACAACTTCTTTAGTGTTAAGTAATCAATCATTAATGGTTATACAAGACTCTAAAAAGACCCCAGAAAGACAAAGATACCCCAAATTATATAAAAATTGTCTACTTACTATTGATACATTTGGATAAAAACAGCTGTCTATTAATATATTTTCCAAAATATCTTGATCTAAAGGACAAAGAAATATTAGTCTTTAACATGAATATCATTGAAACTTTACAAATGTTAAACTTGCAAGAATAACACTTCAAATAATTTCATCAAAATCATTTATTGACATTTTCTTACAAAAATCACTCCATTTCTCCACAGATTTGGAAATAGAGATAAAATCAAAACTTTCTATTTTGAACAGAGTAAATAATTTAAACTAAAATATGCTCAATGAGTCAACACATCCATGAGTAATTCAGAAACTTTCTGACCCCATTTTACATTTTTAAAACGAATATATATTTGCACTCTGCAGCTCAGTGTTTTTGCAAACCTTAAAATTGTTTTTGTGTAATTAACAGCATGATGAATCTCAATATTTCAGTAGAAAGTAAAAATTTAAATTGCTATATTATGACTCTCGATTATATGTTGAAAGAAATTTGTACAAAATCAAATGTTTCAGACCCATCTATTCAATTTTTATTCTATGATGTCGTGAAAAGGGGAAAGCTTCAGAAAAGAGTTGACTTCTGATTCTAAGCCTTTAAATATTCATCTCTAGCCAAACTCCCTGGGTCTCCCTGGGTCCACTTCCTAGGACCCCATTCCCCCAACATGGGAGAATGGGAGTAAGAAGAGATACTTCTTACTTTCAAAAGCTAAATGGTGCTTCCCTGACCGCAGCCCAAGGAAACAAGACAAGATAAATCACACATCTGAATGATTTCTCCAACCAAGAGACAGTAGTGTTTATCAAAGAAACAGAAGGAAAAGAATTCAGGCCCACCAGAACTAAACTTTCATGATGATCCCTTCCAGATCTCTTGAAATGGCCCTCCATTTGGCCCTCCTGAACGACACCACTTAAAGAACCTGCCTTTCTAGCATATTACCAGGTAACACTCCTGGAGCACAGTACTCTCAAGTCCCTTTATCTCACTCCTATACTGCTCCTTTGCCCTCCCCAACATCAGAAAATTGCTATATTATCTGGAATGTCGGGGACATTCTGGGAGGCTGGGGTTTGGGGATTTTCCCCCTCTTACCCCATCTTCCCTGACCTCATTACATGGCCACAGTCCCGTGTACCCAACAAACCTCAGTCCATGGCTACAATGCTGAGCCAAGCCAGAGAAAATCAGGGCGGCTCAGAGTTGATAAACTGGGAGTCTTCACAGACTATCTAGATATTGGTATTTGGGATCACGTCTTATCAACTGAATATGCAAATCTACTACACACAGACATCCTAGAAGTACCTGATTTCAACTAAATTTGATCATGAAAAACTTTTAATCCTAGTGACTTGGTTAAGATCTCAGGAAACAAACTATTAGAAGAACCAAGAAATATAACAAGAGGGCCTTTAGAGGAGCAGCTACTTGGCTGATGGCATTTATTTTCTCAAAGTCTACAGTGACGCCAAGTGCACCGGATTGGATGACAGCGCGCATCCTAGTCCTGGCGCTATCACTTATTAGTTACTCTGCAGCCCCCTGACCTCTGGCCCCAAACAGTCATGGTGGCCACGCTTGAACCTGGATCTCCGACGGCCCCTCACGCTGAAGAGAAGCCTTCGAACTTCTCCCCCGTTGCTCTGAGGCTGCCGCCCTCTCCCTCATTCCTGCACCGTCTCCGCTTGGCCTAGAGCCCTCCTCTCTCCCTTCTTGCTTTGCTCTTACCCTGGCTGGGCCTCAGCTTCAGGTCCGAGGGAACCACACAACATTCCTTCCAGCTCTAGATCTATCATTTTCTTCTGAACTAAGATTACAGATTTTTTTTCCCTGGGAAACTGAAGATACAGACTTTCATTCAAATGAAATTGAAGGGGGAGAAAAATAAAAAGCATTTATTAATGACACTGTGCTAACAAAGCCTTTGCCAGGCAGGGACTTCCATTATAAAGGGGAAAACAAATCAGAACACAGTAAACAAAACAAAGCCAGGAGGTCACCTAAGAGGAGGGTCTCTGCCCGACCTGGACTTCCGGGAGGAGGTCCGAGGGACAAAGGAGACCAAAGGCTCCAAGAAGAAGGGCTTGGGGAACAAAGGCACAAAAGGTGCAGTGGTGAGGAGGAGGAACAGCTGGCCTGGGAGGTAGGCAGGGGCTAGACTACAAAGGCCTCTGACTGTAAGAGAAAATAAAACAACAACTTAATACTTATTATTAAGCAGGCCTACACTTTAGGGAAACTGTTCAGTAGCTTAACGTCCACACAGAGGGGTGCTTTTACATGAGATTTTCCTCACTGCCTGCCTCTCTCTAGGGCACCACCCTTAATCAACTGCACCCCGTACCACCCCTAGGCCTGTTGGGGGACTGGGAATCACCAGGCACGGCCAAGACGCTCCAGCCCCTTTAGAGAGAGAGCCCTCAACTTGGGGATGCACAGGAGCCCGTCTGAGGTCCCCCCAAGTCTTCATAGGGGAGAAGACAGTAAAACCAGGCCCTGACTCTCCACCGAGGCAACGTGCTGGTTCTCTGTGGTGGGCCCAGGCTCATCCTCTAATTGTCAGCAGACGTCCACTCCCTAGCATGGTCCTTTCCTGGACTTAAGGGCAGACAAGACCAGAGTTCAAATCTGCCTCAGATACTTCCTAGCTGTGTGGCCCTGAGCAAGTCACTTGCTCTGTCCCTGCCTCAGTTTCCTCATCTGTAAAATGGGGGCAATAATGACCTCTACTTCACAGGCAGCTCTGTGAGAGCCTAAAAGCTTCACACTGCCCACCATCCTTCCCTCTCCTACTCCCCATTTCCCAGAGGAGCCCCATGGAATGCAGTGAACCAAAAGCGAATAAATAAAGGAGCATCTCACCACGGAAAAAAAGCCAATTTAACTCTTTCGTGTATATGTGTTAAGATTCGATCATTTTAATTAAATTGACTTAGCTAAGAGAGTATCCGTGGATTTAAATATAGATGGGGGAAGCAAAACCAGGGGAATAAGTCAAGAAAATAAGAAAAAAATCCTGACAAGGCCCTGGAGGGAGTGACTACAAATCTTGCTGTAATCCTTTATGCACTTAGTGACAGAGGTCCGATTCTTTGTGGCCTTACGGACCATAGCACATCATTGTTTCCATACGCTACCTATTCTTCTCATTTTCCTTTTGCTTTCAATCTTTCCCAACATCGAGGTCTTTTTCAATGAGTATTATCTTATTATGGAACCAAAATATTTAAGCTTCAGTTTCAGTATCTGACCTTTCAGTCAACAGATTAAATTAAATATTAACTGATCTGATCCTCTTGCTGCTGCCTAAGGGATTCTCAAAAGTCGTCTTCAGCACTGCAATTGCACAGCATCAATGCTGCGGCTTTCAACTTTCCTTCTAGTCCAGCTTTCAAAACCATACATTGCTATTGGAAAACCCATGGCTTTGAACCATATAGATCTTTGGCAGCAAGGGGATGACTATTTTTCAGTAAGCTGACTTTTTTTTTTTTTTTTTTGGCCATAGTTTTCCTTCCAAGGAGCAGCCATCTTTTAATTTCATGGCTGCAATGGCTGTCTGCAGTGATCTTTGAGCCCAAGAATATAAATTTGACAGTGCTTCTACTACTTCTCTCTCAGTTTGCCAGAAAGTAATAGGCCCACTAGCCAAACTCTTCACTTTTTTTTTTAATTGTTAAAGCTTCGAGCCACTTTTATACTCTCCTCTTTCACTTTCATCAAGAGGCTTAATTTTTCTTTACTTTCTGCCATCACAGTGGATATCTGCACAACTGATATTGTTGATGTTAATCAGGGCAACCTTAATTCCAAGCTTTGAATTCATCCAGCCTGGGGGCCTGAAGTACTTTGCAGATCAGTTAAGTAAACATGGAGACAACATACAGTTTTGTCACACTCCTTTCCCAAATCTTTTTTTTTTTTAAGCTTTAAGAGAAAATTTAATTCATTTGGAAAATCAAAGACAGCACTAAAAGCCACAAAAGAAGCTTATCTGATAATAAGTACAATCAATCTGTTAATCGGGCTTTCCATTTCTTTTTTTTTCCCCTGATAAATGTATTTATTTTTAATACACACATTACACTTCATGAATCATGTTGGGAGAGAAAAATCAGGGAAAAACCATGGGAGATAAAAAAAAGGGAAAAAGAAAAAAAGTGAACATAGCATGTGTTGATTTACATTTAGTAGCCTTAGTTCTTTTTCTGGATGCAGAAGGCGTTTTCCGTCCAAAGTCTATTGGAACTGCTTTGGATATCTGAACCACTGAGAAGAACCAAGTCTTTTATAGATGATCTCTGCACATTCTTAATTACAATGGTTTTAATTAGCGCTTCTGGGCCTGAGCACAGGTTCCTCAGCAGCCAAAAGGGATGATTTGGTCCTCTCAGGTCTTGGAGGACTCGCTCCATTCTATAGGGATCTAGTCAAAGGCTCTTGTGTCCTCAATGAAGATGTTTTTCTGGAATTCCCTTGCTTTCTCCATAATCCAATGAATTTGGTCTCTAGTTTCCTTGCCTCTTTGAAAAGCATCCTGGCCTTTGGGTAATTCTCAGTTGGCACATTACTGAAGCCGGGCTCACAGAATCTGAAGCATAAGCTTGCTGGCCTGTGAAATGAGCATGGCTGTTGGGTAATCTGGACATTCTTTGCCATTTCCCTTCTTCAGGACTGGAGTGTAAATTGATCTTTTCCAATTCAGTGGCCACATTTGTGCTTTCCAAATGTGCTAGCATATTGAGAGCAGAACTTCACCATCATCATCCTATCATACTATCCTCTTAAACATGTTTCCATATTTGTTATGTTGTTGTGCTCATGTTTTTTAATAAATTTCCTTTTCTTGGGTTTTTTGTCTGTGTTCTTTCACAACATGATTAATATGAAAATGTTTTCCATGACTACATATGTAAAGCCTTTATCAAAAGGCTTGCATTCTCAATGAGAGATCAAGGGAGAGAAGGTGAGAGAGAACTTGGAACTCAAAATTATAAAAATGAAAATAAAAATTGTTTTTACATGTAATTGGAAAAAATAAAGCATTAAAAAGAGAAAACAAAAGGGTTAAAATAAGAAGAGAAAATAGAATACTATGCTCAGTTTGATGTGCCACACATACATACACATACGCACACAGAGAGAACTCAGGGTACATATGAGATACATGATGTATGGCACAAACATATGATACACATGTGGCACAAATGGTACGTGCACATATACACATTGATTTATCTTCTCCATTTTACGGTTAAGAAAACTGAGCTAAAACAAATTTAATCACTTGCCCATACTCAGATAGCTAATAAATGTCAAAAGTTCGAATATTACTCATCTTCCTCCTGAATCTATATCATAATATGTTCTATTACACAGCATTCCTGGTGACTTCTATTCAGATGTTTCAAGGTAGTGTTAAATGTGGAAGGAGGATCACATTGGTTCTTCCTGGCTTCAAAAGAAAACACTGGGACTGAAAGATGGAGGTGATAGGATGGCAGGTTTCTAATCAAATTATTTTGGGGAGGGAACTTTTTTAAACAATTAAAGCTGTCCAAAGAACTGAATCAGTCCTCTTGAGCAGAGATCTTTAAGGAGTCAAAAATAACTACTTGTAGGGGATATTGCACTTGGTAGTCATTTTGAATATTCAAATGCTATGAAATTAAAATTCTACTGCTTTGAGTAGTGGCTGGACAAGAACTTCACTGAAGTCACTTCCAACTTTGAAATTCTAGGATCCGATTAAATCGGGCCCCAATAATTAATCCTCATCCTTTCTCAGCCTCTGACACAGTCAATCACATGACCTGACCCTTCTTGGCTTCCATCACTGGATCTTCATCCAGGTCATGCCCACTCACTGTGGGTATCCCCAAGGACCTGTGCTGGGGCCCTCTTTTCTTCTTTCACCTAATGATCTCATCAAATAATTTTTCCGATCCAGTCTTTCAGCTCCAATTGCCTCCTGGACATCTAGAATTGGACCCCATGAACATCCTACCCATCATCTCCCCTTGCAAAAATTCTTGCCTTTGCCACCTTGGGTATTAGTAACCATGGGCATCGCCACCTTCCCAGTCACCAGGCTCATAAACTCCGTGTTCCTCACTATTTCTCATGATCTCTCATATTCCTTGCCTCCAACATGTCCAACACCTTGCTACAGACAGGCCTTCATCACCTCCACTTGGACCACTCCAACGGCCTGGTTCCTGATATTCCTTCCTTAAGGCCACCTTCGGTTTCTCTGTTATTCCCCACACACAGCACTCCATATATATATATATATATATATATGTGTATAAATATATATATATATATAGCTAAGGCAATTGGGGTTAAGTGACTTGCCCAGGGTCACACAGCTATTACGTGTCTGAGACCAGATTTGAACTCCGGTCCTCCTGACTTCAGGGCTGGTACTCTATCCACTGCGCCACCTAACTGCCTCATAAGTCTGTATATTTTTAATAGCTTTCTGTACATCTAGAAACCTCCTCCTCCTCACCTTTCATATTTTGTGGCTTCCCTGATTTCTTTTGGGTCCCAGAAAAAAAGAAATACTACCTTCTACCATAAGACTTTCCTAATTCCATCTTAATTCAAATGTCTTTCCTTCTGTAATTATAATTATCTCTGATTTATCTTGTATATATCTTATTTGAAGAGGGTTATTTTCACGTTGTTGTCCCCACTAGGCTGGAAATTCCTTGAGTAGGAATTGTCTTTGCCTTTCTTTGTATCTCCAGTACTGAACACAGTCGGTAATTAATAAATGTTGATTTGACTTGATTTATATTATTTTAATCCTATTGCTTTCACAACAAAATCATTGAGGTATTATCCCTGCTCCTAAAGCAGATAATAAAGTCAGTTTTTGGTTTTACCAAATAGTTGATCATCCATTTTACAAACGACCTTTAGGAATAAGGAAGTAGCTTTTAAAATGCATTCTCTAGTCAAGGAAAGAAAGACAAAAAGAAACTGTTGATGAACTTGGGAATTGGTCCAACAATTCTGGAGAGTAATTTGGATTATACTAAGAAAATGAGGAGCATCTAGGTGGTACAGTGGATAGAGCACAGCCCTGAAGTCAGGAGGATATGAGTTCAAATTTAGCCTCAGATACTTAACACTTACTGGCTGTGTGACCCTGAGCAAGTCACTTAACTCCAACTGCCTGGGGAGAGGGGGAAACTTTTTTATTCAAAATATATATTTGTACTTGCAAAAAAAAATACACAGTACAAAAATATAAATGTATTTGTACTTGCAAAGAACTAGAAGCAAAGAAGATATCTATCAAGTGGGTAATGGATGGACAAGCTGTAGTACATGACTGTAATAGAAGATTATCGTGCTGTCAAAAACAATTAATATAAAATTAACTTAGAACCTCACACCTCCTCAGACAGGATCATTTTCCACCCCACTGATTTCATTTTACCCCAAGTCTGGGTAATCTCTCCTCCCTACTCTTTTTCAGTTGCTTTTAATGTGTGGTCTCCCATTAGACTATAAGTTCCTTGAGGGCATGGATTGTCTCTTATGGCTTTCTTCGCATCCCCAGCTCTCAGTACACTGTCTAGCACATAATAGATCCTCAATAAATGATTACTAGAATACTGACAGAAGAAACACGGGAAGACACATGAATTGCTGCCCAGAGAAAAAGCAGGTTAGTCAAGGACAAAAACATGTTAGATACAGTGGATAGAGGACTGAGCCTGGAGTTAGGATGACCTGAGTTCAAATTGAGTGACCGTGTGTCCCTAGCGAAGTCAACACATCTGTTTGCCACAATTTTTCACTTGAAAATGGGGATAATTACAGCACCTAACTCCCAAGATTGTTCTGAGGATAAAATGAAGTATCATCTGTAAAGAACTTGGCACATAGTACTATATAAATGCTGTTAATTAAATAGAACAACAAAATGGAAACTAAAGACTGTAATTCTAAGGAGAAGTTTGGACCCAATGTGGAGATAAGAATGTACCTCTCCTCTTTCTTTCAGTAAGTGGGGGACTATGGGTATGAAACACTTCATGCAATGTTGGAATGGGCTGATATGTTGGTTGGTCTAGCTGAACAGATTCCCCCCTCCCTTTTTTTGATTATTATATGGAATGGTTTGTTTTTCTTATAATGGTTAGAGAGATATATTTGGAAATGTAGGCAATATAAAACAAAAGATGTCAATGAATATTTTTAAAAATAAAACAAAAACACATTTCACGTCAGGAAAAGGCTTAACCAAAAATTAGGATTAATAATTTTATGTTAAATTGAAAGGAATTTTCTAGTGGCATACCTCAAGGATTTATGTTCAGCCTCAGTTACTTAACATTTTTATTAGTGATTTGAATAAAGACATAGCATGCTTATTAAATTTGCAGATGACAACATACCAGATGACAATCAAGGTTCAAAAAAATGTAGAAAGGTTAGAATGCTGGAGTAAATCTAATAAGATACTTAATAGAAATAACTATGGAAAGTCAAGTTGCATTAGAGAGTAATTCACCTGAAAATGGAGATTTAATTGACTGCATATTCAGTGAGTTGCTGTGATAGGTCAGGACTAGCAAGCTATGTAGAGAAGCCTCATAGTAGGCACTAGAGAAATGGGAGTCCAGTTGTATCCTGGCCTGGCAAGAGCACATCTGGAATACTGTGTACAGTTGGGGAGGCCCTAGATTAGAAAGAACTTAGATAAACTCCAGAGGACCCAGAACAATGTCACCCAAATGGTAATGAGAGCAGGCCATGTGAAAATCATAAAGGACTGGAACCATCTAACCTGATTAAGACTTAGGAGAGAAAAAGATGGCTATCTTCAGTGTTTGAAAGATGATTACAGGAAGGGGAAAGTAAATGCTGCTTGGCCCCAAAGGGCACTATGCAACTGTAGAAAGAGCATGGAATAGAGAAGTGAGGAACCTTGCTAGCATCAACTTGCTATTAAGATGGCTCGGGGAAAGTGATTCAACCTTCCTGGACCTGAGTTTCCTCGTCTATGAAGTGAAGAAGTTGGACTAGCTGGTCTCCAGAGAAGCTTCCAGCTCTAGGTCTCTGTAACCTATCTTCGCATGTGTAAAATGAAAGGATTTACTACATGATCATTAAGCAACCCTTCCAACTCTAAATCTATAAATAACTAGAAGCCAAATTTTACAAAGGGATAAAATGGACATAAGGAAGAACCTCTGAACTACTCAGAAACCGGAAAGAGCTGGCTCAGGAGAGAGAGGGCGAGTTCCTCTTTGGGGACCTTCCTTTGAGCAAAAGCTGGACTTCCCATGCGTTATTTGGGGTTGGAAGGGAGGAGAAACAGAAGATTTCAGTTTGAATATTTGTTAGACCAGATGAGCTCAAAGGGCCCCTCCATTCTTACCGACATTTTAAAGTGTAAAAGGGAAGTAATTCTCTTTCCCCCAAACCCTCTCCCTTTCTCTTGTTGTTTCCAACTCTCCCTGGCTCCATTTGGGGTTTTCTTGGCAAAGATATTGGAGTGGTTTTTTGCCATTTCCTTCTCTTGCTCACTTTACAGATGGAGAAACTGAGGTTCAGTGAATTACTGAGGGTCCACAGTTAGCGAGTGTCTCAGGCTGGATTTGAACTCATAAAGATGAGATTTCCTGGAGCCCAATGCTCTATCTGCTGTGCCTCCTAGCAGCCCTCCCCTTCTGAAATTCCCCTCCTAGCATCATGGGCACCACATCTCTCAGCCTTACCAACAGCCTCAGTGCCATCCCCAATGTCTCTGTTCTCTGTTGCCATATCGAGTTTCTAACATCCAAACTCTTCCATGCTATGTTTCCTCCTCCCTGCTCTCTACTCCTTTAGCCACAGCCCTAGCTCAGACTCACCAACTCTCACCTGGACCACTGCAACATCCTTCCCCCAGCTCTCTCTGCTTCAAGTCTCAACACTCCAATCCTCCCTCCACTTTGCTGCTCAGGTGATTTGTTTCCTAAAGCACAGGTTGCACCATTTTACTTCCCTGATCAGTAAGTGCCACTGACTCCCTATTACTTCCAAGATCATTAATTAAGTATGAACTCCTCTGGTGAGCAATGAAAGCTTTTCCCAGTCTGACTTCCATCTGCCCTCTGGGTTTTGTACACCATAGTTCTTCCTCCTTCCTTCCCACTCCCTCTCACCCCAACATACAAGCTTTAGGAAGTCATGCCAGTCTACTGGCAATTCCTAAAGCATGGCACTTCACCTCTATCTCTATGCCTTTGTACTGGCTGTCCTCCCTGTCTAGAATCAGGTATACTGGCTTTAAAACCAGCACTCCAAGGGAAAAAAATGTATGCACAACATTAATAATTTAAATCTGTATCATTTATAACTCCATTGCTCTTTTATTTTTTTTTTTTTGCTGAGGCAATTGGAGGTAAGTGACTTGCCCAGGGTCACACAGCTAGGGCATGTTAAGTATCTGAGACCAGATTTGAACTCAGGTCCTCCCGACTTCAGGGCTGGTGCTCTATCTACTGAGCCACCTAGCTGCCCCATCTCCATTGCTTTTCTTTTTTTCTTTTCTTTTCTTTTCTTTTTCTTTTTTTTGCTGAGGCAATTGGGATCAAGTGACTTTCCCAGGGTCACACAGCTAGGGAATGTTAGGTGTCTGAGGTCACATTTGAACTCAGGATCTCCTGACTTCAGGGCTGGTGCTCTATCCATTGCACCACCTAGCTGCCCCTCCATTGCTCTTCAAAGTCTAAATCAAAGCTCCTTAAACTGTGGGTTGTGACCCCATGTGGGGTCTTATAACAATGTAGAAGCTGCAAAATTATGATTCATTATCAGTAAAAGTTTAATTTATATACCTATTTTATATACTTATATACCTGGGGTTGTACAAAAATTTTTCAGCAAAAAGGGGTTGCAAGTGGAAAAAAATTAAGAAGCCCTGGTCTAGATGATCAAAAAATAATAAAGCAGACTCTGATTTGTATCATTTACTAATTGTCAAGGTATACCTACTCACACTGAAAATTTAAGTTGGCTCTGTTGAGTCCATATGATCTGTTTGCAAATTTATGCATAGCAGGGGATAATTGACCAGCTTGCTTAGAAACAGCCAGGAACACATGCAGCCTACAAGGTATTGTGTCCATAGGTAACAGAAGTGAAAGACTCCCCCTGGGAAAGCTGCAGATTAGCCAGAAAACCCCAGAGTAATGAACTTGAAAGTGACCAGCAAAAGCTCAGGCACCTAGGTCTCCATCTTGAGATCTCAGAGAGGATCCCTGAAGTTCCAGCACTCTGATGCTCCAAGTTCCAATTAAGTCAAATGCAGGGATTGTGGAAATGGGCACAGAGAATCAGGGGATTCATAATTTAAAAAAAAAAAAAAAAGGCCAATTGCTCTACCCAAAACTGCACCAGCAGAATTATACAGTCTAGCCCTGGCTCAAAGCTCCTATTTCAGAACTAAAGCTAGAGGTGAGTAAATCAAAGAAAACAATGCCCATAATCAAAAAGTATTCCTAGTAAAGGAAGAACACTATAACAAGTTCAAGTAGAAATTTGAAGGAAAAAAATGGATTTTCCACAACTACTAAATGAATATCTAAAAAGAAATGCCAAGAAATTACTTTACAGACATAGAAAAAATAACAAGATTCATCTGGAAGAACAAAAGGTCCAAGAATTCCAATTTCCATTAATTAATGGAAAAAACACAAAGGAAGGTGGACTAGCTGTACCAAATATAAAACTATATTACAAAGCAATGGTTATAAAAACCCTTGGGTACTGATTAAGAAATAGAAGAGTGGAGAAGAGGAATAGGTCAGGTTCACAAGACAATAGTCAATGACTGTAGTTCTAGTGTTTGATAAACCCAAAGACTACAGGTTCTCAGATAAGAACTACCTGACAAAAACTGCTGGGAAAACATGAAAATAATATGGCAGAAACTAGTATTGACCAACATCTAACATCCTATATCAAGATAAGGTCGAAATGCATTCATGATTTGGGACATAAAAGGTGATACTATAAGCAAATTGGGAAGACAAGGGATAGTTTAACCTCTCAGATCTATGGAGGAGGAGGAATCATTTTTGTTAGCTTTTTTACTTTCAAAATATATGCAAAACAAGATAACTATAAATATGTATACATATGTTGGATTTAACATATATTTTAACATATTTAACATGTTTTGGACTACCTGCCATCTAGGGAAGGGGGAGGGGAGGAGGGGAAAATTTGGAATACAAGGTTTTGCAAGGGTCAACGTTGAAAAATTACCCATGCATATGTCTTGTAACTAAAAAACTTGAATAAAATTAAAAACATATGCAGAGAATTTTCAACATTCATCCTTGCAAAACTGTGTTCTAAATTTTTTCTCCGTCCCTTTTCCTCACTCCCTCCCCTAGATAGCAAGTAATCCAATATATATTAAATATGTGCAGTTCTTCTATACATATTTCCACAATTATCCAGCTACACAAGAAAAATCAGATCAAAAAGGAAAAAACAAAAGAAAAAAACAAAAAGCAAGCAAAACACCAACAAAAAAGGCGATTGTGTTGTGATCCACACAGTTCCAATAGTCCTCTCTCTGAATACAGATGGCTCTCTCCATCACAAGTCTATTGGAATTGCCTTGAATTACCTCATTGGTGGAAAGAGCTAAGTTTATCACAGTTGATCATCACAAAATCTTGTTGCTGTGTACAATGTTCTCTTGGTTCTACTCACTTCACTTAGCATCAGTTCTTACACATCTCTCCAGATCTTTCTGAAATCATCCTGTTGATTTCTTATAAAATACTATTCCATGGGGCAGCTCATTGGCACAGTTAATAGAGCATCGGCTCTGAAGTCAGGAGGACCTGAGTTCAAATCCAACCTCAGATACTTAATACTTCCTAGCTATGTGACCCTAGGCAAGTCACTTAACCCCAAATGCCTCAGGGCAATAAATAAATATTATTATTCCATTCATATATTCAGCCATTCCCCAACTGATGGGCATCCACTCAGTTTCCAGTTTCTTGCCACTACAAAAAAGGGCTGCCACAACTATTTTTGCACATGTGGGTCCCTTTCTCTCCTTTAAGATCTCTTTAGGATATAGGCCCAGTAGAGACACTGCTGAGTCAAAAGGCATGCACAATTTGATAACTTTTTGAGCATAGTTACAAATTGCTCTCCAGAAGAGATGGATCCGTTCACAGTTCCACCAACAATGTATCAGTGTCCCATCATCCTTTTCTGTCATCTTGGCCAATCTAAGAGGTGTGAAGTGGTACCTCAGAGTTATTTAATTTGCATTTCTCTGATCAATAGTGATTTAGAGCATTTTTTCACATGACTAGTAATAGCTTTAATTTCTTCATCTAAAAATTATCTATCAATTTGAGAATGGTTTGTATTCTTACAAATTTGAATCAATTCTCTATATATTTTAGAAATTAGGCCTTTATCAGAACCTTTGAATGTAAAATTTTTTTTCCAATTTTCTGCTTTCGAGAAGGGAGGAATTTATGACCAAAGAACAAGAGAACATTAAGAAATGCAAAAATGGATCATTTTGATTACATCGAATTAAAAAGGTTTTACACAAACAAAACCAAATCAGCCAAGATTAGAAGGGGAGCAGAAAGCTGGGGAAAAATTTTTACATTTAGTAAATTCATTTACATTCTGGAGAGCAAATTGGTACTATGCCCAAAGGGCTACCAAACTGTACAAATCCTTTGACCCAGAAGTGCCATTACTGGGTCTGTATCCCAAGGAAATCCTAAAGGAGGGAAGAGAACCCACAGGTGCACATATGTATATAGCCCCTCTTTGAGTGGCTAACCATCAGTTGGAGAATAGCTGAATAAGTTATGGTATATGAATGTTATGCAATATTATTGTTCTATAAGAAATGACCTGCAGGATGATTTCAGAGAGGCCTGGAGAGACTTACAAGAACTGATGCTGAGTGAAGTGAGTAGAACTAAGAAAACATTGTACTTGGCAACAAGAAGATTATGTGATGATCAACTCTAATGTTCTTGGCTCTTTTCAACAATTAGGTGATTCAGGCTAATTCTAATAGACTTGTGATAGAGAGAACCATCTGTATCCAGAAGGAGGGCTGTAGGAACTGAGTGTGCATCCCAACATGATATTTTCACCTTTTTATTGGGGGCTGCTTGCTTTTTATCCCTTTTTCATTTTTTTCCCCTTTTTGATTTGATTTTTCTTGTGCAGCATGATAAATGTAGAAATATGTATAGAAGAATTGCATATGTTTAACCTATATGATATTACTTACCATCTAGGGGAGGAGGTGGGGGGAAAGGAGAGAAAAAAATTTGGAATACAAGGTTTTACAAGGATGAATATTGAAAATTATCTAAGCATATGTTTGAAAATAAAAAAGCTTTAATAACAATAATATTTTTTTATTTGCAAAACATATGTATGGGTAATTCTTCAATATTAACCCTTACAAAGCTTTCTGTTACAAATTTTTCCTCCCTACTCCCTACCCCTCCCCTAGATGGCAGGATATCCACTACATGTTAATTATGTTAAAATATTTGACAAATCGAATATATGTATACATATTTCCACACTTGTCATTGAACAATAATATTTTAAATGCTCTAAATCACTTTTGATTAGAGAAATGAAAATTAAGACAACTCTAAGGTACCACTCCACACCTCTCAAATGGCTAACATGACAGGAGGGGATGTGGGAAAACTGGGACACTCATATATAGTTGGCAATAACAAAATCGTGTGATGAAAAAACTGTGATGGACTTGGCTCTTTTCAACAATGGGATAATTCAAGGCAATTCCAATAGACTTGTGATACAAAGAGCCATCTGCATCCTGATAGAGAACTATGGAGACTGAATAGGGATATAAGCAAACTATTTTCACCTTTTGTTGTTATTAGCTTGTTTTTTTTTTCCTTGTGTTTTTTTTTTCTTTTTGATCTGATTTTTTTTTTGCCCGGTATAATGAATATGGAAATATATTTATTTATTTTTTGGAAATTTAATCAGCAGTCAAGATCTTACAAGACAACATGCAATGAAATGCAAAATTAATGGCACAAAGTTTATTTTAAGAGTTGAAGAGTTGAAATGGTAATGGGGCTCCCTCTGTGATAGAGTTGATAATTTTGGATAATAATTCATTCTTGTCACCCACATTGGGAGCTACCCTCCCTTTGGTTTTTTTTTTAAAGGTTTTTATTTGCATAACATATATATGGGTAGTTCTTCAACACTGATCCTTACACAAAGCTTTCCTTTAGAAATTTTCCTCCTTAATCCCCTCCCCTCCCCTAGATGGCAGGAAGTCCACTACATGTTAATTATATTAAAATACCTGACAAGTCAAACATATGTATACTTATTTCCATACTTATCTTGCTGTGCAAGAACAAATGGAAATATATTTAGAAGAACTACATATGTTTAAACTACACTGAATTGCCCTGCTGTCTTAGGGAGAGGGGAGGAGAGATGGGGAAAGGGAGAGGAGTGGGAGAAAATTTTAAACACAAGGTTTTGCAAAGGTTGATGTTGAAAACTATCTTTGGATGTATTTGGAAAAAGAAAATACTATTTTAAAAAATAAGAAGAATATATTGGAATTCCTAAAAACCAAGATTTTTTTTATATCCTAAAGATACTAATTCAAGAAATCATAAGTAAAAAAATTGCTCAAATCTATTAGAACCAGAGTAAAGTTAGAAAAAATCCATCAACCACTTCCTGAAATGGACCTCTAAAAGGAAAAAGCTCAAGAACGTCATGAGCAAAATCCAAAGCTCCACTTACTTTTCAAAGAAAAAAAATTTTTTTAATGTATATAAAAAGTCAAATACCAAAGAAATGAAGTGAGGATGACAGTTTCTACTCAAATTCAGAAGAAAATCTCGAAATCCAATATTCCAAAAAAACAAAGTTTAAAATCAAATCAAGAATAATTTATTTTGTGAAGCTGAGCATTATCCTATGGGGGAGGAGGGGAAGGAGAGAAACTGAACCCTTAATGAAATAGAGGACTTTTAAATATTTCTTGTTTATTTTTAAATATTTTAAATATATCTAAGCTGGGAATTGGAATTCTGGAATGAGAATACAAAAGTCCAAAGAAACCTCAAATAAGTTTATGTAAGCAACTGGAACTGAAATTTCAGTGCTAATATTTTAATAAGAGAGAAATATGTCTTTTAAGAGCCTTAATTATTTCAAAGGGTATTGAGGGAGTTAAATAAGAAAAATATTAGTCATGAATGTAGATTAGTTGTGAAGAGGGAAAAAAGAAGAGAGTAAAAGGAAGAATACATTGATATAGAAAGCAGTAAAGAGGAAGTACAACTTGTCATACCTCATAAAGGGGAGATAAAGGTTGGGGGATTGGGCATCAAATGATGGTCACTCATCAGAAAACAACAAAAGAGAATTGAGCACACATACAGAGTTTGGTGTAGAAATAATACAATGGATCCAATAAAGAAATAAACAGGGATGGGAGAGGGTGAAAGTTAAGAGGGAAGTGAATAGCCATCCACAAGCAAAACCAATTACCTGAAATAAGGATTAAAAGGTAGAGGAGAGAGAGGAATTAAAGAACCAATATATTTATCTTAAACAATTGGGAAACAACTGAACAAGGTATACTGATGTAATGGAAAATTTCAATGTTACAAGAAATGATGATAAAGAATTTACTTTAGGGACTCCCAAGTAATATGAACTAAGGCAAAGTGAAGTGAGTTCAATCAAAAGAAGAATTTCTACAGGACCAGCAACACTATACAGAAAAACTATCTTGAAAAGCTAAAAACTCTAATGACCAACCTATGTTTCCAGAAAACTTATGATGAAACATGTTCCTTGCTTCCTGACACAGGGAAAAACGTGCAGAGAAACGTTTTAGAAGTGAATTTTTTTTTACTTAATCATGATTTTTTTGTTGGACAGGCTTTTATTTTCTTCTAAATTTTTATTTGGAGGTGGGGTACTAGGGGGAAAGGTATGCAACAATTTATTTTTTAAAAAGAGGTACATATTCAAACAAAACAAATGCAGACAAGATTAGGAGGGAAGCATCAAATTGGGAAATCATCTTTACATTTAATGGTTCTGATAAAGGCCTCATTTCTAAAATTTATAGAGAATTGTCTCATATATATAAGAATTCAAGCCACTCTTCAATAGATAAGTGGTCAAGGGATATGAACAGACAATTTTCAGATGATGAAATTAAAACCATCTCTAGTCATATGAAAAGTTGCTCCAAATCACTATTGATCAGAGAAATGCAAATTAAGACAACTCTGAGATACCACTACACACCTGTCAGATTGGCTAAAATGACAGGAAAAGATAACGATGAATGTTGGAGGGGATGTGGGAAAACTGGGACACTGATACATTGTTGGTGGAACTGTGAACGGATCCAACCATTCTGGAGAGCAACTTGGAACTATGCCCAAAAAGTTGTCAAACTGTGCATACCCTTTGACCCAGCAGTGTTTCTACTGGGCCTATATCCCAAAGAGATCTTAGAGGAGGGAAAGGGACCCACATGTGCAAGAATGTTTGTGGCAGCCCTTTTTGTGGTGGCTAGAAACTGGAAACTGAAGGGATGCCCATCAATTGGAGAGTGGCTGAATAAATTATGGTATATGAATGTTATGGAATATTATTGCTCTGTAAGAAATGACCAGCAGGACGATTTCAGAGAGGCCTGGAGAGACTTGCATGAACTGATGCTGAGTGAAACGAGCAGAACCAGGAGATCATCATACACAGCAACAACAGTATTACATGATGATCAATTCTGATGGACATGGCTCTCTGCAACGAAGAATTGTCTCAAACCAGTTCCAGTTGTTCACTGAAGAAAACCATATACACCCAGAGAGAGGGAAATGAAATATGGACTACAACATAACATTTTCATGATCTCTACTGACATTTGTTTGCATTGTGTTGCCTTTCTCTGATTCTTTTTTTTTTCTTGTAGATAGGATTTTTCTTGCATAACTTCTCAAGCATTTCAACATTATTAGCATGTAGTGGACTTCCTGCCATCTAGGGGAGGGGAGGGGACTGGGGGTAAAATTTGTAATGGAAAGCTTTGTAAAGATCAATTTTGGGGAACTACCCATACATATGTTATACAAATAAAAAGCTTTAACAAAAAAAAAATAAAAAGAGGTACATATTTTATAAAATGTAAAGTTGAGAAAGAAGCATAAGGAGGATAGTTTTTAAAGTAACATATATAATTTATTATATACTTTTTTTTTAAAGTAAACAGTATAAAAAAGACTCACAGTTTCACATAGAAACGTTCTTGTGTCCTGCTGTGAAAAATGCTCTTTTAGTGTTTTATGTTCAGAATAATTTTTTTCCAAAAAATTCAAGAGCTAAAATCTGCTTCTCTGTAATTGCCCCTCATTCCTTCCAGTTCTGCCATCTAAGGCTACAGTTGTGTAACAGTTCTGAACACATCTAATAGTTTAATAGTTCCATGTGACAGCCCGTCAAAGACATAGAGCCAGCTATTATGTTCTCCCACCCCCAGTCTTGTCTTCTTTAGCTTAAAGATGTTCAGTTCTTTCAACTACCCTCTTTGAGGCATGACTCCTGACTGCCTTCCTTCAGACATTATCCAACTTATTAATGTCCTTCCTAAAAAGTGGTAGAACCATAATGGAATACAGTACTCTAAATGTGGTCTGACTAGAGCAGAATACCAAATCTCAAGAACTGCCTTTCAATTTAGGCTAAGATACCATTAGCTTTCCTGGTTGCCACATCACACTGAGCTTACAAACTTTGAAAATCAAGTCAAATTATATTTAGCCAAACTTTTTCTATCCTCTACTTAAAGTTTATTTTTTGAATCCATCAATAAAATGTTACATTTATCCCTATAACCTAAGCCTAGCACATCATTTATTTAAAAAGAACTGTTTCAATTTTAGACTTTTTACACAAATAACTGCAGCTTTTACCCCTCTAATAAGAATTTGGGTTTTTTGTCTTGATTCCAATAGAAAGGAGAAAAAGTCATTACATCACATTCAAGTACCCAGGCTAATAAAAACAAACATCACACAGGCTTTATCTAACTCAATTAAAAAATGTATCCAAACCTACCACAAAAATCAATTCTCCTTCCTTTCTAGAGTCCTACACTTTCCACAGGAACCCAAAATCTGATATACTTGGGGATGTAACTGTCTAGTGACTCAAGGTTACTAGAAAGCAAATGCCTTTAAAAGATAATGATAAATGTTGGAGGGGATGCTGGAAAACTAGGACACTGAAGCATTGCTGGTTGAAATGGGAACTGATCCAGCTATTCTGGAGAGCAATTTGGAACTATGCACATATTCTTTTGATTCGACAGTGCCACTACTGAGTCTGTATCCCAAAGAGATAATAAAAAGGGGAAAAGGACCCACATGTGCAAAAATGTTTGTAAGCTCCATTAAAAGTAAAATACTACAAGGGAAGAAAAGAAAATAAGAAAATAGATGCTTTTTCCAGGACCTATACATGCTATATAAATGACATAACTAGTAAAGGATAAGATCCAAGGTTGCAGCTCTAAATCATGGATAGCCTTTATTGTTCCTTAGATCCAAGACCTCTTTGTGGTTTTAAGGTTTGCAAAGCACTTTACATCTTATTGCTTAATCTGACTCTCACAATAACCCTCTGAAGTAAATGCTTCTTTTTAGCTCCATTTTACAGAAAAGGAAAAAAGCTGAAAGAGGTAACTTGTCTAGGGCTATACAACTACAAAGTATCCGAGTTAGGATTCCTGAATTGAGGTCCAACACTCTTATCAACTATGCTCTCCTCCATCAGTCAATCACTCCCTTAGTGCCATTCCTGAGGCTATGGGAATAGTCCCTCCAGTCTATCCTTATGGGATGCTCCTCCAAGGAACTCTATCCAAGTTTTCAAGTAGTCTCTCTTGTCCCCATGCCCCTCTTGCAATTTCCTAACTCAAGAACTCTTAAAACTTCACATCCAAGGATAATGACTTGATCATTAGGGTTATGTTAATCACCTTGACGATCAAGTAACTGATCTGCAACTTCTGATGTGAAAAATCTTTGCAATAAATGTTCCTGTGGTGCTAAAGTGCAGAAGTAGTACCCAGAGAAGGTCAGTTCACACCTTAGCAAAGAGTCATTAAGAATCAAATTTTTCCTGCTCTCTCACACTTTTGTTCTGAAACTCCTAAACACTGAGCTAGGTCTGGCAATGCCTGTGTCAATCTCATCATCAATGTGGACACTCCCTGGAAAAAATAGTGCCAGGGTAAGAGATAGCATTCGACACCAGTCACCATTTACTGAAACTGATGGTTCCACAGTTGGATGGTGTGGTGCTGGCAGGTGGAGGCCTTGTGTTTTCTTAATGCTGTTAGGCCAATAGATCTTATATGAATAAATAAAAATGTCCTTCAATAGTCAGTTTGGAAAGCTTATTTATTCCATTTGTATTTTGGATGCTTTTGAATATCAATTCCAAAAGTGGTTTTGGAATGTAAATTTGCTCCCCTTCAAAACCAATTTCATTACTTTTGCCATTATCTTTCCGTCTAGATACAACGCAACCAGACTTGTCTGGATCTAAGAATTTGCATTCTGAAAATCAAATTCACATTCAAAATCAAGATTTGCACCCACTGATATTTAAAAGGACACAGCCACTGATAATACGGTTTTTTTTCTTTTTCTTTTTCTGATGATACTTAAAAGAACATATCCACCCATCACTGGTGATGTGTAGAAAAATGACTCTGAAGACCATTCTCCCCCCCCCCAAAAAAAAGGATGCTACCAAAATAAATAAAAAGTATTAAGACGAACACATGGCAGGTATATGTGTATAGGAATCTAAGCATGTACACAGACGTATGTGTATATGTGGTACTTTGTACACGTTTTGAGCTGAGAAGGGGAAAACTTTCCTCGGGACAGCTGTTACTTAAGTTTCATTTTTAGGACACTTTATAACCACGACGTATATGAGTGTCTAGCAAGGAAATTCGCTGGGAAGAGTAGGGAGCTAAGGGGAGAAACACCCTCGGGCCAAGTGAGCCACAAAGAGGGCGCATAGAGAGCTGCCCCTAGTCCACCTCTCCCGGACGCCGCAGCCTCCCCCCCCCCCTCCCCGGGCGGCGCCCCTCCTTACACTTCAAGGCGCTGAAGGCGAGCTCGTAGGACATTCGGAGGTTCTCCTCCTCCTCGAAGTCGGGCAGGATTATGGGCGGCTCTTCCCCGTAGCGGAGAACCACCTTGTCCGGGGCCTTGTCAAGGTGGATGCCCTGGAAGATGTGGGCTGCCTTGACGTATACGGTGTCCCGGTAGCCGCTCTTCTCCGGCAGGCAGAGCAGGTTCTTGCCCTTGGGGCCCGGCTCCTCGGAGAGCTCCAGGTTCGACAGCTCCGAGAGGTCATGTTGGCTTGAGTTAGGGGAGAACTCTAGCTCGTCAGCCGAGCTAAGCATTCTCCCCTGGGGGCCTGATTCGGGGTCCTCAGTCATGAGTCCGCGGCCTCCGCGGCCAGCGGCGGCGATCTTCGCTTCCGAGTCATGGTTTCTGCGGGGACAAGGGGTTCGTAGGGCAGAAACGCCCTCGGGGCCGCGTGGGCGGCGCTCAGCAAGGGGGACTCGCGGGGGCAGGGAGCATACCTGAGCGGAGGGGGAGGGGACCCCTTTGGGAGACAGGCACACCTGAGGGGGGAGGCGAGAGGAGGGGGACGGGGCAAGCCATTCCCTCCCGCTCCCCCCCTTCCCCGAGGGGACTAACGGAAGGGAAGGGTTTCCCCGCCCCCTGCCCCGAGGGCTGTGGAGGCGAGCGCCTTCAGGACGGCCCGGGACCAGGGCCTCCCTTACCCGAGCTGGCGGGTGATGACGCTTCCCTAGCCAGGAGATGGATGCCACACTAGGGGACGGGGCTGGACACTAGCTACTACCCGGGAATAGCTGTCACAGTGGCCGTGGCCGCTCCCCCGCCTCAGCCTCGGGACGCGTAAGAGGCGGGGCCGCGAGCCCTCCCCTCCGCGTGGCCCAGGGCTCCACGCTCCTCCCTTCCCCCACCCCTGAGGGGGCAGGCGGCGCCTGGGGCTGAGGGGGCGGTTTCATTCAAATATAGATGGTGCCACAGTGCCGCTTTAAATGGGGGAATCCCCCCGAGCTTTCACCTGCGGGGCCGTCTGCCGGGCGAGCCTTCCCCCCCTCCGCCAACTTGAAAGACTAGTCCTAAATCAGAAGCCCTCTGTGTAGCGGGAGACTGGAGGATATGGGAGGAAGAGGGGATCCAGCGAAGAAGAGATAGCCAAAAATATGCAGTTCACCCCTTCTCTAGGCAAATCGTCCGGCCTGGCGCCTGGATCTCCATAGTAACTAGGCTCCGCCCGGGCCGAAGTGGCGGGGGCTGCACAAGGTTTCACGCCTTTTTCTTGCAGGTTCTGAGAAGCCGCCCTGCTTCACGGCGTCTGGGCCCCTTCTCCTGAGTTCACTCTTTCCATTCCTTTCCCTATCCCCATCTTCCTTTTCCTGCCCCCTGTCCTATGAGGGATACCTTCAGATATTGCCGCCACCTGTGTGGTGACCTCTGACCTTCCTTTCCCCAATAAACAAGCCAACACGTGGGTCCCTCTGGGTCCTACCCATTTCGTGTAGGTGCCTTATCCACAGACAGGCTTGAAACCCCCGGTAGAGCTGGACCTAGAGCACAGTAAGGGCTGGGGAATACTTAATCAATGAGCATTAACTCTGTTTTTCACTTGATATTTTTTTTTTTCCAATTGCATGTAAAGATAGTTTTCAATACTCATTTTTGTATGATTTTGGGATGGGTTGGGTTTTTTGTTTTATTTTTTGCGCCCGGCCCCCTCCTCAGACAGCAAGCAATCTGATAAGGATTATATATAAGAAATCGTTACATCTGTTTCCACATTAGTCATGTTGTGAAAGGAGGCGCAAAACAAAAGGGGAAAATCCTAAGAAAGGAAAAGAAAGTGAAAACTGTAGCTTTAATCTGCATTCAGACTCCATTGTTCTTTCTCTAGATATAGATAGCACTTCCAGGGCAAATCTATTGGAATTGTCTTGGATCATTTTATTGCTCAGAATAGCTTAGTTATTCGCAGCTGATTATCAATCAATATTATTACTGTTTACAATATTCTGGTTCTACTCATTCCTCTCAGCATCCGTTATAGAAGTCTTTCAAAAGAAGGAAAGAAGAAAAGGAAAAAGAATAAAGAAAAAGGAACACAAAGTGAAGAGGTGGATAAAAAAAAAATCCTATTTGTAGCCATTTCTCCTCCCAAAGGGAATATTAATCAAGTACTCCAAACCCTACACTCTTAAGAACCCTTCCCGATTTCTCTTAAGAGAAGTCCATCAGTTGCCTCTGCTTCCTCTATAACAATCTTAAATCTGAGCCCTTCTCTCAACTCACCATTAGATGAGGTCTTCATCACCTTTCACCTATAGTACATCCTCTTAGTTGTATCCCTCACTTCATCTCTTTCCCATCGCAATTCATCCCCCTGCAAAACTGCAATACAAAGCTAATTTGTATTTTCAGTGCCTAATTCGTTACCTGGAGCAGCTAGGTAATGCAATGCATAGTGTTGGGTCTGGATTCTGGAAGACGTCTACTTGAGTTCAAATCTGGTCTCAGACTCTTACCAGCCTGTTTGCCTCAGGTTCTTCATGTGTAAATGAGCTGGAGAAGAAAAGGAGTAACCACGCCAACATCTTGGTCAGAAAAATCCCAAATGGAGTTACAAAGAGTTGGGCAGGACTGGATAACAGCAAATTTGTTATCTGGAACATAAAAGGAGATTAATAAATGCATGATTGAACCACATCACCACAGGTATATAAGGCATGGAGATTTATGGGACTAAGAGTTAGTTCTTGTCCTCCAGGAATTCTCTCTTTTAGGATATATATATATATTTTTTAATAAAGCTTTTTATTTACAAAACATATGAGTGACCTTTCAACATTGACCTTTGCAAAA
>JAJPUD010000008.1:1380476-1395017 GCA_023553655.1 Myrmecobius fasciatus | reverse complement strand
TCATGTAATTTAACATTTAGCATGTATTAGATTACCTGTCATCTAGGGGTGGGGAGTGGGGGAAGGAGGGGAAAAGCTTGGAACAAAAAAGAAAGTTTTTCAATGGTCAATGTAGAAAAATCACTCATATGTTTTGTAAATAAAAAGCTTTTAATTAAAAAAAAAGGAAAGGAAAAAAAAAAAGATTGATTAGTCCTGTTTCTTTAAAAAGTTTAATCAATGACTTAGATGATTTGAATGTCAAGTTTTCAGATGATAAGAAGGCAGAGAGAGGAAAGAGAGTTAATGGGCATTTTGGTGGCAAAGTGGATAGAACACTGGGCCTGATATCAGGACAACCTTAGTTGAAATCTGGCCTCATACACTTAATAGGTGTGTGATCCTCTGTTTGCTTAGTCTACTCAACTGTGAAATGGGAATAATAATAACTGCCTCCAGGTGTGGTGAGAATCAAAAGACCTATTTGTAAAGTACTTAGCACAGCGCCTGGCTTAGGTCGGACTACCTAGTAGGCACTTAATAATGTTGCTTTTTAGCGGTCATCAAAATCATTTGGTACTGGCTGAGAAATAGAGCAGTTGATCAATGGCATAGGATAGGATATCAGGACAATCTAGGCAATAACTCTAGCAATTTAGTGTTTGATAAACCCAAAGACCCCAGCTTTTGGGATAAGTACTCACTATTCGGCAAAAACTGCTGGGAAAATTGGAAACTTGTGTGGAAAAAATTAGTGCTTGACCCACACCTAACACCACATACCAAGATAAGATCTAAATGGGTTCATGATCTGGATATAAAGAGTGATATTGTAAGCAAATTAGAGGAATGTAGTATAGTTTACCTCTCAGACCTGTGGAAATGGAATAAATTTATGTCCAAAGAAGATCTGGAACTCCTAATTGAACACCAGATGGATAATTTTGATTATATTAAGTTAAAAAGTTTCTGTACAAATAAAACTAATGCAGACAAGATTAGGAGGGAAGCATCAAATTGGGAAATCATCTTTACATTTAATGGTTCTGATAAAGGCCTCATTTCTAAAATATATAGAGAATTGTCTCATATTTATAAGAACTCAAGCCACTCTTCAATAGATAAATGGTCAAGGGATATGAACAGACAATTTTCAGATGATGATATTAAAACCATCTCTAGTCATATGAAAAGTTGCTCCAAATCACTATTGATCAGAGAAATGCAAATTAAGACAACTCTGAGGTACCACTACACACCTGTCAGATTGGCTAAAATGACAGGAAATGATAATGACGAATGTTGGAGGGGATGTGGGAAAGCTGGGGCACTAATACATTGTTGGTGGAACTGTGAACGGATCCAACCATTCTGGAGAGCAATTTGGAGCTATGCTCAAAAAGTTACCACACTGTGCATACCCTTTGACCCAGCAGTGTTTCTATTGGGCTTATATCCCAAAGAGATCTTAGAGGAGGGAAAGGGACTCACGTGTGCAAGAATGTTTGTGGCAGCCCTTTTTGTAGTGGCTAGAAACTGGAAACTGAAGGGATGCCCATCAATTGGAGAATGGCTGAATAAATTATGGCATATGAATGTTATGGAATATTATTGTTCTGTAAGAAACGACCAGCAGGACGATTTCAGAGAGGCCTGGAGAGACTTGCATGAACTGATGCTCAGTGAAGTGAGCAGAACCAGGAGATCATTGTACACGGCAACAACAATATTACATGATGATCAATTCTGATGGACATGGCTCTCTGCAACAAATTGTCTCAAACCAGTTCCAATTGTTCACTGAAGAAAACCATATACACCCAGAGAGAGGGATATGAAATGTGGACCACAACATAACATTTTCATGCTCTCTATTAATGTTTGCTTGCATTGTGTTTCCTTTCTCTGATTTTTTTTTCTTGTAGATAGGATTTTTCTTGCACAACTTGTCAAGTATTTTATCATTATTAACATGTAATGGACTTCCTGCCATCTAGGGGAGGGGTGGGTACTGGGGGTAAAATTTATAATGGAAAGCTTTGTAAAGATCAATGCTGAGGAACTACCCATACATGTTATGCAAATAAAAAGCTTTAATAAAAATAATAATAATAATAATAATAATAATGCTTTTTTTCTCTAAAATATTAGATGACAAAATTTGGATGCTTTTTACAAGCCAATTGAATATAAATTCACAAAATACATTTTTGAGTTGCATTTTTTATTTGTCATAAGTTTTATGGTTTGCCTATATAGGGTAAGTTTACCCCACTCCATTCAAAAACTGAAGGCCCATACTTCTCAACTAAATCAATCGCTCCCTCCCTAATTACTATAACTCATAAGCTCATAAGGTTCTCTCTCTCTCTGTCTCTCTCTGTCTCTGTCTCTGTCTCTCTTCCCCTCTCTCTCTGTCTGTGTGTGTGTGTATATATCTATCTATCTATCTATATATATATATATATGTTGACATATATAGATAGATAAAGATATGTGCAATTCTTGTAAGCATATTTCCATATTTATCATGCTGCACAATAATTCTTTTTTCAAATAACTTTTCCATGTCTAGCAATAACAGACAAGCAATCATATACACTAATTATTTCAGTACTTTGGATTGTCCTTGGTCTGTCCTGGACCAAAGCAACTGATTAATGAAAAATAGGTGATTCTCTTTTTTTTATCATGCCCTCACGTCAGTATCAATTTCCTACCAACCATATTTGTTTCGTACTTTTCTGTCTGAATATTATGGTTGTTGGTGGGAAAAACAGACAAAGCATTAATTGAGTATTTACACTTTATCCCGTTATTATCACTAGTACTTCATTGTTACTAACCTTAGCACTTCATTGTTAGTACTCAACACCAACATTTTTTAAAAAGTAAGCCCACTAGGTTGAAATAGAAACAGGGTCTAAGAAACCATTGTTAAGGATCCCTGCAAGCCACATATTGATTTAAACACACACACACATACACATACACATATTAACATTAAATGAGATCAGATAGGGAATGGCTGAACAAATTGTGGTATATGAAGGTAACAAGCAAAACCAGGAATACATTATACACAATAATGGCAAAAAAAATAAATAAATAAAAAAGTGCTATGATCAACTATGAAAGGCTTGGTTCTTCTTAGTGGTTCAGTGATCCAAAGCAATCCCAATAGACTTTGGACAGAAAATGCCATCTGCATCCAGAAATAGAACTAAAGAGACTAAATGTAAATCAAAATTTAAATTAGGACTGATGCCATTTGCCATTCTATCGTGTCTTTTAAGGCATTTGGAGATTCAATAAAAAGTTCTATAAATTTAAATTCAATTTGTTTGAATAGGTAAAAATGATTTTCTGCCCTTTGATTATATATTTTAAATAAAATGTCCATCTACTTTAACATATTAAAAGATTCATTTACATGGAAAGCAAATGTTTTCATGTTTGAAGGATGTCTTATTTTGTTGGTGTGAGTCCTTTCTGCTTTGGAACAAGTTATTGTTAAAAATGCCATCATCTTGTAGCCAGTTTAATTAGGAGCCTTTCCAACGTTAGCTAGGCTAGTCCTATTTCCAATACTATATGAAAAACAAATTAAAAACAAGATATTAGATCCTATTCTTCTAAAGGTTACTATGAGTTACCAAGGAGCTAGAAAGAAAAGCCTAAATTTGTATTCAATGTTCCCATCTGTAAAATTATTTAGAAATTAAGTAATATCACTACTATGTAAAGCATAAGCAGATAATTAATAGTATTAAGTCATATTATTTCCCTGTGGCTGTGTCTATACATGTTTTAGTAAAGTTAAGAAGTCTTAATGCATTAATCTGATCCGTATTAAATGTCCATTTGTATAATTCAAACTCCATAGTGATTTTTTGTCTGCAGTTATCAATATTCACTTTAAATTATAATCAAATCAAACGGACAAGTTACTTTCTATGTACAGATTTGCTTGCTAGAATTATCCTGATATAATATTTCAGGATATCTCTAGGAGTCTGGATTCATATCTCAAGAAATTTATTTTAATTTTTGACCCAAAGGGGAAAAATATCATTTCTCAAATAAAAATATACATATAAGGGTACTTTAAATAAGTAACCAACTCCAGTTATTTAAGTACAGACATGCTCAGAGCATGTTGATCTATGGACTTGGGTAACAAGCTTATTATTATAAATAAACTACTGATAATAATAGCAATAAACAAGTAGGAAAGGAAAATCTGATTATAAACTTTTTCATTATTCTATTTTTAATAATCACTTTTTAGAAGAAAAATATTTAATTTGCATAGAAACACATAGGATCAAATAAGTAAATAAGAAAAGAAAAGAAACACATAAAATCACAAATAAAAAAAGAAAAACACATAAAATCAAATAAAAAAAAAGAAAAAAAAAAGCACATAGGATCAAATAAATAAGAAAAGAAACACATAGGATTCTAGATCCAAATAATCAATAAGCAATTTGCTTCCATTTTTATTTTTAAGATCCAGTACTTTTTTAAACACATTCATATGAGAAGTTGAAGAAAACAATTAACAATAAACTAATTAAATCATTCCAACTCTATTGCATGTTTCAAAAATATTTTATATCTATTTTTTATAGTGAATACACTATTAAAGTAGTATCCTCCATATAACTACTAGAGCATTTATGCCTAATTTATTGGATATAGAGAGTAATTATGAAAAAATGGTCTCTTGTTCATATTCTGGTATTCTGCCTAGGTAGTCTTACAATGAATTAGTGATGAAGAACTGCAGTTTTTAAACATAAAGTAGAAATGATAGAACCACAAAATAATTCTTTCTTTTGCATTACTTATCAACAAAGATGGTCTTAGGTTCTTAATGAATCATCAGCTAAATTATTTTGGCATTGATCAAGAAAAGAATTGGAAGAGTTAAACGTTTTATCTTATCTGTGATTTGGATGTCATCACTCAATGCATGCATGAGTAAATATATAGACTTGGAAATGAAGGATTGGAAAAAAATCCTAATAATTAGAGCTATCCAAAAATGGAATGGGAACCATTTGAAGAGAACTGTGGGTTCTTCCTCTTTAGAGGTCTCCAAGCAACTTAATGAAGGTAACATCTCAAAGATTCTTTTATTCAGGTATGGGTGGCTAGACTCGCCTCTGAATTCCCAACTCACAAATTCAGTGATTTTTGGACTGTTTGTAATTCCGGCTTTTTCTTTTCTGTAAGTCCTAGATCCAATGCCTGATAGGCAAAAACCTTCTCCCTGGCTCTCATGTAAGAGTTTCCTGAAACAATACAGCCATCTCTGCCTTTCTGGCTGAATCTATTATTGAAGAACTCAGTTCTACACCAAAGACATCTTATGTACAAAGTTTATAATCTGCTAGAATTTAAAAGCTTCAGCAAAAATAAGGAGAAAAGAAATATTGGATGATTTTTTTTTGTGGGGGGGAAACCTTTTTACATAACTCATGAGAAATTAATTAGTAATTATAAAGAAGCTAATTGAAGATTGAGATTTTGCTTGTTATAAATAAGTTAATTAAATATTGGAATTTTGTTTGTTAATTTGTAATAATAAAAGTTAAATTTGTATTTAGATTTCAAAAAGAAAAAAAAGAAACAAGGCAAAAGATTTCTATAGTTGTACAATCAACTGTTCTTTTCTAAATTAGTTTTGGGGAGCCATCTGCTGGTAATTCATGATATGCCAATGTTAACCATTTGAATTTTAATTTGAAGGGAACTCATTGATACAGATTCCACACAAAGGCTATTCTTGTTATAAGTTTAGAACACAATTCTCTAAATTATGTCTGACAGGTTGTTAATGACAAAAAAAAGGGGGAGGGTCCTCCCATTCCCACTTTCTCCAAAAATGAAAGAACTGAATGGTTTCTGTAAACTATGAACGTATGAATATACATGAATTGGCAGACTGTAATAGCAGTTATAGACAGCATGAGCAATCTCAATCTGCCTTCTGTGTGATTTTTTTGCTTCATGCTGCCTTTTTTTCTCGTCGCTATTATAACCCTCCACACACATCCCCCCTCCTACGTTCCTGTCCCCATCATACACACACATACGTGTGTGTGTGTGTATTCCTTCCTTTCTCAAGCTTTCAGCAATGTGCTCTCAAACTGAAATGGCATATTTGTTATAATATCAATAATCTATTTTTAAAAACACCAATTTTTTTGCCTCAGAAAGACATTAATCAGATTTAGACAAATAACTGTACCCACTCTGGGCTAGAGACCCCAGTGGGCAGCTTCTATTCTCACAGGTTCTAGTATTCACAAACCCAATGTTTCCCAATAACAATCTGCCAATAAACTCAATTATTTTTAACAAATAATTTCTTTGTCAAATAGTATAAATGGGAGTGACAAAACTTTCCTATCCATGAACCTGGAATACAGACTCCCAATAATAACAACTATCATCCATGAAAGAGTAGCTTCATACTTAAGAGTATTTGTCCATCTTTCTGGAAAAGGGCCATAACAAAAAGGAGATGATATCATATGCAAAGAAATTGGATTAGAGTGAAGGAGGGCTGTGCAAAATGGGTTAATCTAATTTTCTCCTCCAGAACTAAGTCTAATGGCCAGATATAGATCAGGATGACTGGAGATGGCTCTGGATGCAGAGGAAGATTTTGGCCTTTTTAAGTTTAGGTCTGGATGCAGATGGCTCTCTCATCACAAGGTCATTGGAATTGAAGGCAAAATTCTCTTATGAAAAATCTTTCTTGATCATCCTACTTGAGTCACCCTCCTCAAACTCTTATCAAATATATCGTTATCTGTTTATACATATCTTATACAATGCAATATCAGTAGAATGCAAGTTTCTTGGGAGCATGGAGTGTTTCTCATTTTATTTCAGTAATTAAAACACCAAGCACATGTTGTAGTAGGTGTTGAATAAATGCTTGTATTGGTTTGGAAGCTACCAGATAAGCCAAAGGACTGACTCCTTCCTTAATACCTTACACCCATGTCTCTGGGTTTTTGTTTTCCTTTTTTCCCCACCTCCAAAGAAGGCATCTTTTTTTGCCCCTCGCATCAGGTGCAAAAATTCCTCCTTCCTCCTATATGTTCTCTTTTCCTTTTGGTTTCTTTGATACAATTCTCTCCTGATTCACTAGCAACTTTGCTAAATCATAATCCATCTTCTATCTCCCAAAGTTTTGTCTTATAGCTTCCTCTTTACTCCTTCAGGTTCAATTAGGATGTCTATGCAGATAATCTGAATACAAGATGTTACTTGATTTGAGTTCTGAACATAGAGCATGTAACAAGTAGAGTTGAGGAAAAGCTCTATTGCAGGCAGAAAGGGCAATCTGTGTAAAATCACAGAGAGGAAATAGAATGCACTATGAGAGAAGAGCAAAAAGATCAATTTGGGTAGACTGTAGAATGCAGGAAGGGAAGATAGGTATAAGGTTGAAAAAATAATTTGGAGCCAGATTGTGAAGGTTTTGTTTGTACTGAAGAGTTTGTTCTGACTCCTAGAAGTAATAATAGATAGGAGACACTAGAGATTATTTGAGTAGTGAGTACACCTGTGTGTTAGGAAAATCACTTTGGCAGCTGGGTGGAGGATGGCTGGGGAAAAGAGAAATTTAAAGCAAGGAGGCTGTTGCAGTTGTCCAAGTGAAAAATGATTAGAGCCTAAAGTGAGAATCTGGTTGTCCTCTTGAATTCTAGTTGTCTTTGTTATACAGTTCTATTTGTAGATCATCTCATGGGAATTTCAAATTCAACCTGTTGAAAAAAGATCTGATCATTTTTCTCCCTAAACTCATCTGTCCTCTAAGCTTTTTCTGTTCAGGGTATCACCATTCTTCCAATTACTTATTTAAATATACATATATATGTGTGTGTGTGTGTGTGTGTGTGTGTGTGTGTGTGTGTGTACATATGTATGTATATATATATATATTTTTTTCCAATTACATGTAAAAGCAATTTTTAAAATTCATTGTATGAGCTGATTTAGGTCAATTCCGATAGTCTTGTGATGGAGGGAGCCATTTGCATGCAGAGAGAGGACTATGGGGACTGAATGTGGATCACAAAAGAGTATTTTCACCTTTTTTTGTTGTTTGCTTGCTAGTTTTTTCTTTCTCATTTTTTCCCTTTTGATATGATTTTTCATGTGCAGCATGGTAAATGTGAAAATATGTTTAGATGAATTGAACACGTTTAACCTATATTGGATTACTTACTGCCTAGGGGAGGGAGAGTAAGAGGTAAGGAGGTGGGTAGAGGGAAAGGAGAAAGGGTGAAAGGGAGAGGGAGAAAAAATTGGAACACAAGATTTTGCAAGGGTGAATATTGAAAACTATCTGCATGTATTTTGAAAAATAAAAAGCTATTATTATTAAAATAAATAAATAAAATTCATTTTAAAATGTTTTTGAATTCCAAATTCTCTCCTTCCCTCCTCCCTCATTGAGAAGACAAGCAATTTGAACTAGGTTATTCATATAGTAGTCATACAAAATATATTTTCATATTAGTCATCTTGTTAAAGAAAACATCCCCCCAAAAAAACCCAAGAAAAATAAAATTTAAAAAAGTATTCTTTGATGCATTTAAACTTCAGTTTTTTCTCTGTAGGTTGATAGGAGACAGAAGTATATGATATTGTTCCTACCCAATCCCCATCCCCAACATCCTTAAAATGAACAAGTGAAACAATACATGCAAAATGATCAGAGAAAAAAACAGGTATTAATTTTGTTCATAGTATAATGAATAAAATATATTTAATTTAATATAAAATACATTACAGGAAAAAGCTTATTAACTGAAAGAACAAATTTCAAAAACACTTTAGTGTCAATAATGTTATCAGAGGTAGAAATAGAAGTTAGAGAAATGTATTTCAAGATGTGAATTCCTTTCCCACTTCTCTTTGGCAGAGTAATCACTTACTGAGGAGAGGGACTGAAGTTCTTTAGCACTCTCAACCAGGGAGGGAGAATCTCCACTCCATAGAATCAAATCATATATTCTCAGAACTGGAAGAAGCCTCAAAAGGCCCCTAGGTCAAACCTATATCTATTTCTCCTAATTTGACTTTTTCTTCAAATATTTGGATGCTCTGATCTTTGATACATATATATTAAGTATTGATATTGATTTGTTATCTATGGTATCTTTTAACATAATTCTCTCTGATTTAAAAATTCTTAATTCTTCTTCAAAATTTAACTCAGGTAGCACCTTTTCCTGAAGGCCTTTGTCATATTTTTTTTCAGTTGTTAATGATCTCTTACTCCTGAAATGAATGACTTTGTATTTATTTTTCTGTGTGCATGTTGAATCCCCCTTTTAGTGGAAGTCCTCACACTGGCAACCTGTTATTTCAGGCTGGGTGCCATAACATAGTAAGGAGCTGCAACAAGGTTTCAGTAGCTCTTTATTCCTATAGATGCTTTCTTGTCTCCATATAAAAACGTGTGGTTAGCAGGACAAGAGATTCATCAAATCCATCAAATTGGAGGGATCTGTGTTCTGCATGGGTGGGACCTTTTATGCCCCCAGGTTAGTATATATATATATATGTGTGTGTGTGTGTATATATATATATATGTATGTATGTATGTATATATATATATATATATATATACTTTAGCCTAGTTTAGCTGCAAAACAGTAAATAGAAATCATAGTTCTACAGATTAGAATATACTAAAGGATACGCATGAATAAAAGAACTCTTCAGCTGGGAATGAAATAAGGACTTAGTCAGTCAATCAGTAAATTTGCATTAAAAAAAAATCTTTTTATTTTCCATTTCAAATTCTCTCTCTCTCTCTCTCTCCCTCCTCTATCCATTGTGAAGGAAAAAGAACAGAACCCATTAAAAACTTGTATACACATACAAAATAAATTTCTGAAGTCGTCATGTGAACAAAGGAAGGAAGGAAGAAAAAAATGAAAAGAAGGAAGGAAAAAAGAAAGGAAAGAAAGATAAAAAAATAAAGAAGGGAAAAAGCCCTCACAACCAGCAGACACCAAGGAAAATATAATTTGAAACTTGTCCCACCCCAAGCCAATCAAATGCTGTCTTTGTCCCATTTTCCTAACTCAAGTAGAAGGATGAGAGGGAAGAGGGGTAACCTATGACACTTCTAATATAAGATGCTTATAATTAGTCCAAACTCCTCTGAGTACTTAGCTCTCATCCAGAAGGCTATCTGGATCTATCTATCATATTCCAGAGGCTTGATGCAATGACTTCTACATTACGACAGGATCATTTGGAAGACGTCATTATGGTAGTAAATGCCTCCTCAATTTGGACTCTGCTGTATTTCCTCCATGACACTAAAAACCATTTTGGTAAGCATATGGCTCCCTGTTTTAAGTTTCATTTAACAAAAAAATCATAACATACCCCATACAGTAAAAATTGATGAATTTAAAGAATAATCTGAGTCCTAGAAAGCTGATAAGGATAAATTTTCCTCTTCTCCAAAGAAAGATCAGATTACAGTCAGAATATGGAATATGCTGTTATATGCTGTTGCTGCATCCTTTGGGCTTGGTTTAAATGTTTTTCTTTGTTAAGATCAAATTATAGACAAGTTATAAGTAAATCCTTGTGGTATCAGAGTAAAGGCAAAAACAAAGGCATCCCTAAACACCAACTTTGCACAGCTGGTTTCCACCCTTCTTTTCTGGGCTTAGAGGGAGCACATGGTGAATCAAGTAGTTTTTATCCCCTTAAGGTCTCAGAACCTCATTAGTGTTCCTTTTAGGGTGCTGAAAGAGAAGAGTGGGATTCAATATTATAAGGCATTATTCCAACTCCCTTCCTTCATTTTGATGCTTTAGATGTGCCATATCAAAATGTTCTTCCCCTTCAGTGAATCACAGGAGATTGTTATTTGTCGGGGCAAGAATAATAATTATGGAAAGAATATTCCTTTCTTTCCAACTCTGTTTTTTAAGAAATACTGATTGATTCAATCAATCTCCATGAAGGAAACACCAACTCATTTTATCTTAATGAAAATTCATATTTTATGAAACTTGCTCATTTATCCTTCTTAATTATCTGAGAATTTCTGGAGAACAATATGGAACTATGCCCAATGGGCTAATCAAATTGTATATCCCCTTTGATCCAGCAGTGTCTCTACTGGGTATGTATCCCAAAGAAATCCTAAAAGAAGGAAAAGGAGCCACATGTGCAAAAATGTTTGTAGCAGTTCTTTTTGTGGTAGCAAAATACTGGAAACTGAATGGATGCTTATCAGCTGGAGAATGGCTGAATAAGTTATGGTATATGAATGTTATGGAATATTATTGTTCTATAAGAAACAATCAGCAGGATGATTTCAGAAACTTCTGGAGAGACTTGCATGAACTAATGCTGAGTGAAATGAGTAGAACTAGGAGATCATCGTACATGGCAACAAGAAGATTATATGATGATCAATTCTGATGGATGTGGCTCTTTTTAACAGCAAGGTGATTCAGGCCAATTCCAATGGACTTGTGATGGAGAGGGAGAGCCATCTGCACCCAGACAGAGAACTGTGGGGATTGAATGTGGATCACAATATACTATTTTCACTTGTCTTGTTTTTGTTTGCTTGCATTTTGTTTTCTTTCTCATTTTTTTCCCTTTTTGATCTGATTTTTCTTGTGCAGCATGATAATGTAGAAATAATATAGAAGAATTGCACATGTTTAATATACATTGGATTACTTGCCATCTAGGAGAGGGGGTGAGGAGAAGGGAGAGAGAAAAAAAATTGGAATACAAGATTTTGCAAGGGTGAATGTTGAAAACTATTTATGCATGTGTTTTGAAAATAAAAAGCTTTATGAAAATTTAAAAATTATCTGATAATTTTTGCAATAATGCAAGACTAATATATTAGGAATTAATATACTAGGAACGAGCCCTGTTAATTGAAGAAAGTTCTGAGTCTGGGTAAAAATATCAAACATAGCAATTGAAGTTTTATTCATTCCTGAGATGAACTTTATGCCTTCTTGCAAAAGAGACAACTTTAAAGTCTGCTGTACAGAAAGTGTACACCAGTGAAATCACTGCAGAGGCATCAGCTGTTTCAAATACAGAGCTCCATTGTTGGATGCGTTAGCATGATCTTTTTTTCTGTTGCTCTTCACTGTTGGGATCCTGTTGCTCCTCTGTTCTGCTTCTCCAATGGGATATGTGGTTTATATTGTTGTCAAAGTGTTTTTAAAGTGAAATAATGAGATGGTCATGAAAGACATTCAGCCAATCTGATGAATAGATGCTTTTGGCATGGCTCATCTTCAAGGAACTGTGTGCTGCTTTATTATCAAGAGAAACTATTAAGTTAATGGACTCAAGGGAAATGCCCCTGCATTTTGCCCACTGCTGCTTCTTCATATGAATGAAATTTATAATTGTCCTTATTTCTCAAAGAATAATTCATAACCTTACAGATATGCTGAAATTCTTCTTGCCTAATCAAAATATTGTAGAAAGGATAAATTCAGAAAAGATCCAAACAAATGCTATTTCAATATTACAATTATTTTATGCAATAATATGGATAGAGATTTTAGATTATTTGCTAGTTTTAGGAATCAAACAAATTTAATTTCAAGGTGAGGAAAACAACTTGCGAGCAAGTCCTATTGTGTCAGAGCCCTAGCCCTAGTGTGGGAAGATCTCAATATTTATACTATGGGCACTCAGTGAATTGTAGCCTTGACAATGAAAGGTAATAATAACAATGTGACGAGCAAGGCTTCAGGACCAAAAAAAAAAAAACTATTCTGGATTTTTTCTGTGCTGAGATCATCCAGAAGATGAGCACAGACTCAGGGCACAGCATGCTTGCTGGGCCTTAATGCTGGAAAACAGAGTCCTATCGACATTTCAAACATATATTTCTTCACATACAATATATTTTATTCAATTGAACAAACATTTATTAAACACTTACTGTATGCAAGTTATTGTGCAAGGAGTTGAGGTTAGAAAAATAATAAATAATATATGCCCTCAGGTAACTTTCATAAGATTTAAGGCTGAAAGATACCTCAGAGGTGTGGACCACAACATAATATTTTCATGCTCTCTATTGATGTTTGCTTGCATTTTGTTTTCATTCTCGGGTTTTTTTTTCCTTATAGATCCAATTTTTCTTGTACAGCAAGATAACTGTATAACTATGTATACACATATTCGATTTGTCAAATATTTTTACATAATTAACATGTATTAGACTTCCTGCCATTTAGGGGAGAGGGTGGGGGGAAGGAGGGAAAAATTTGTAACAGAAAGCTTTGCAAGGGTCAATGATGAAAAATTACCTATGCATATGTTTTGCAAATAAAAAGCTTTAATAAAAAAAAAAAGAAAGAAAGAAAAATATCTCAGAGGTCATATATTCCAAACTACTCATTTTACAGATGAAAGGGGATCGAATGATTTTTTTCCAAGGTCACTTAGGGTAATTCTTTCAGAGGCAGGATTTGAACCATAATCCTCAGGTTTTAGAGTAAATGTTGTTTCTGTTATGTCACATTCCTTGAATTTTCACTGATATTAAGGCAATTTCAGAGTCTGCATTTTCACTTTTTTCCTTAGAATAATATCTATTCTTGCAGTGTTTCTTCACTCCTGTTTCCATTTCAAAACATCTACTCAGTTCTTGATTGATTAGATTAATTGATTAGAAATTTCCTTTCATTAAAGGTCCTTTCCCCCCTTTATTTTTTATTTGGACTTGTTTTATTATTAAATATATAATCTTTTGTCTTTGGGAATATTTATTGTGAACTCCCCTCTCCTGTACAGTGGAAGCTGCCAAATCTTATGTGATCCAAACTATAATTGCATAGTTGAACTCCCAAGGAGGAGAAAGGGAATGTTTGTAAGTCTTTTTTTTTTTTTTTTCCCATTTCATAGTTCTTTCCAGAATGAGCTGTGGATTCTCTTTCCCTTCATTTTGCTCTCTGACCCTAATAGATCAAAAGAGTTTTCGTTTATAATTTAGAGATATTTTTCAAGCACCTAAGACTTTCATTTATTTATTTGACTATGAATTTCAGATAATTTCATCATTCTTAGATTATTTTTCTTTGACTTGTTTTCCAGATCAGTTATTTTGATAATGCATATCTTAAATTTTCTTCTTTTTTATTTTTACTTTTTCATGGAATAATTTCTTTCTTTGTGGACCATTCTAATTTTCAAGGAGACCAATTATTAGGTTAAGTTTGCCACCTTTTGTTCTATTATTTCTCCTTATCATTATTTTAAACTGTCATTTCATTCAACATTACAGTTGGTTTCTTTTCCTTCATCCTTTCCAGGTAATCTTGTAGTCCTTGAGGACGGACATTGTTTTCTCTGAGACTTGCTATGGAATTACTCTCTTCTTCTGGGTTTACCTCTTAGGCTTCTCCAAATCTTGTAAACCATGGGATTTCTGGAAAAAAGAAACCTGGCCCTGGGGCACAACCAAATTTTATATATATATAAAGCTTTTTATTTACAAAACATATGAGT
>JAJPUD010000008.1:1352260-1380376 GCA_023553655.1 Myrmecobius fasciatus | reverse complement strand
CCTAGATGACAGGTAATCTAATACATGCTAAATAGGATAAATTATATAACAAATACAATACATGTATACATATCTATACAGTTATCTTACTGCACAAGAAACATCAGATCTAGAAAGAGAAGAAGAAAAAACAACCTAAGAAGGAAAACAAAATGCATGGAAATATTCACAGAAAGCATTAAAATGCTGTGTTGTGGTTCACTCTCAGTTCCCACAGGCCTCTCTCTGGATGTATATGACTATCTTCATCGCAGCACAACTGGTTTGAATCACATCATTGTTGAAGAGAACCATGTCCATCAAAATTGATCATCATATAGTCTTGTTGCTCTGTATAATATTCTCCTGGTTCTGCTGATTTCACTCAGCATCAGTTCATGCAAGTCTCTCCAATCCTCTCTGAAATCCTCCTGTTGGTCATTTCTTATAGAACAATAATATTCCATAACATTCATATACCATAATTTATTCAGCCATTCTCCAATTGACGGGCATCTTTTCAATTTCCACTTTCTTGCCACTACAAAAAGGGCTGCCACAAACATTTTTGCACATGTGGGTCCCTTTCCCTCCTTTAAAATCTCTTTGGGATATAGGCCCAGTAGAAACACTGCTGGGTCAAAGGGCACAACCAACTTTCACTCAATTTTCACAACACTGTCTCCATCTCGTGAGACAGCTTCACAATTCACTCCATTCACTTCCCTATTTCGGTCAAGGCTACAACTTAATCCTTCTATTCAGATTTCACTTTCACCCTACAATTTTTCAGGCTTGTGCAAAACATTTCTCTCTCTCTTTTTTTTTTAATTGAAGCTTTTTATTTGTATAACATGTATGGGTAGTTCCCCAACATTGATCTTTACAAAGCTTTCCATTACAAATTTTACCCCCAGTCCCTTCCCCTCCCCTAGATGGCAGGAAGTCCACTACATGTTAATAATGTTGAAATGCTTGAGAAGTTATGCAAGAAAAATCCTATCTACAAGAAAAAAAAAAAGAATCAGAGAAAGGCAACACAATGCAAACAAATGTCAATAGAGATCATGAAAATGTTACGTTGTGATCCATATTTCATATCCCTCTCTCTGGGTGTATATGGTTTTCTTCAGTGAACAATTGGAACTGGTTTGAGACAATTCTTTGTTGCAGAGAGCCATGTCCATCAGAATTGATCATCATGTAATACTGTTGTTGCTGTGTATGATGATCTCCTGGTTCTGCTCGTTTCACTCAGCATCAGTTCATGCAAGTCTCTCCAGGCCTCTCTGAAATCGTCCTGCTGGTTGTTTCTTACAGAGCAATAATATTCCATAACATTCATATACCATAATTTATTCAGCCACTCTCCAATTGATGGGCATCCCTTCAATTTCCAGTTTCTAGCCACTACAAAAAGGGCCGCCACAAACATTCTTGCACATGTGGGTCCCTTTCCCTCCTCTAAGATCTCTTTGGGATATAGGCCCAGTAGAAACACTGCTGGGTCAAAGGGTATGCACAGTGTGGTAACTTTTTGAGCATAGCTCCAAATTGCTCTCCAGAATGGTTGGATCCGTTCACAGTTCCACCAACAATGTATTAGTGTCCCAGCTTTCCCACATCCCCTCCAACATTCATCGTTATCTTTTCCTGTCATTTTAGCCAATCTGACAGGTGTGTAGTGGTATCTCAGAGTTGTCTTAATTTGCATTTCTCTGATCAATAGTGATTTGGAGCAACTTTTCATATGACTAGAGATGGTTTTAATTTCATCATCTGAAAATTGTCTGTTCATATCCCTTGACCACTTATCTATTGAAGAGTGGCTTGAATTCTTATATATATGAGACAATTCTCTATAAATTTTAGAAATGAGGCCTTTATCAGAACCATTAAATGTAAAGATGATTTCCCAATTTGATGCTTCCCTCCTAATCTTGTCTGCATTTGTTTTGTTTGTACAGAAACTTTTTAACTTAAGATAATCAAAATTATCCATCTGGTGTTCAATTAGGAGTTTCAGGTCTTCTTTGGACATAAATTTATTCCATCTCCACAGGTCTGAGAGATAAACTATATTATGTTCCTCTAACTTGCTTACAAATTCCCTCTTTATATCTAGATCATGAACCCATTTAGATTTTATCTTGGTATGTGGTGTTAGGTATGGGTCAAGCCCTAATTTCTTCCACACTAGCAAAACATTTCTCTTTAAAAAATATTATTAATATAAAACATCACCCAGCTATCACCCTAATTGAGACCTTCATCCCTTCTTCGAGGATTATTGTAATAGCTGCCTAATTGGTCTTTTTATTGTAGATTTCTCCCTTTGACTATCCATCTTCCACATTGCTTCCAAAGTGGTATTCCGAAAACATAGCTCCAACCATGTCCCTCAGTTCCATTACCTTACTATTCCTTCTATCAAAGGTAAACTCTGTATTTGTGTTTTATATTCAAGCCCTTTACAACTTGATTTCATTTTATTTCCCTAGCTGATTATATGTCATTCCCCATCCAAACTATCCTCAAACTCAGTACTTCCTCTCTGGTCACCATACTCAGTTGGCTCAGTTTATCTTATCTCCACAACTAAGAATCTCTATGGACTTTCTAGGCTCAGCCCATATAATCAGCATTTTTGATGTTAATGTGCTTTCCCTTCTCCTCCTCCTCCTTCACTTACAGATATACTTATCTGTTGACATGTTTTAGCCCTCAAGGAAAATGTAAATTATTTGAAGGGAGGGCCACTTTTTCTTTGTCTTTGTATTTCCAGTGACTAAGGAAGCACCTGATATAGCATGGGTGCTTATTGAATTGTACAGGCCCAGTGCTATATTCAATACATGCAAGATGGTCACAATGAAGATAATAACAAAAATATCTAATGTTCCTATGGCATTTTAGGATTTGTTGTGTGCTTTATAAATAACTTATTTTACTTTCACAACCCTGAAAGACAGCTGCTATTAGGATCCCTATTTTATAGTTCGGGAACCTGAGGCAGAAGGGAGTTAATTGATTGCCCAGGGTTGCATAGCTAGGGAGTGTCTTGAGGCAGGATTTGAACTAAGGTATGTCCATATTTCTCTGTCCACTTTATTGTATTAATCCCCCAAATATTGGAAACTCTTCAACTGATCACCAAATCTGCTTGCAGTGTTTTATAGATTAAAAAAAAAAAAAAAAAGAAGTGACCAGGTTTTCTGAACTACCAACCCTTTATAAAAAAAGAAAAGAAAAATAAAAAAATAAAAAATAAATAAAAAAACAAGAAAAAGAACATAAGAAACATGATTCATCACACATTATACATAAACTTATTGTTGATTTTTAATAGTTATTGAGTACCTTCCTCCACTGCCACTACCACTACCACCACCAAAAAAAGAAAATAGTCACAGCTGAAAAGATCATTTTTTTCATCATCATCAAGTTTATCATCAACTCACTAGGCATAATGGTGAGCTAGTTTTTTTTCTTTCTTGCTGAGGCAATTGGGGTTGTGACTTGCCATGGGTCACACAGCTAAGAAGTGTTAAGTGTCTGAGACCAGATTTGAACTCAGGTCTTTCTGACTTCAGGTCTGGTACTCTATCCACTGTACTGCCTTCAGGGCTGGTGCTCTATCCACTGTACTGCCTTCAGGGCTGGTGCTCTATCCACTGTACTACCTAGCTGCTCCTGAGCTAGTTTCTAGGAGAAAGCTTTGGCTTCTTGTTTATTTATTTATTTATTTTTAATTTTATGGTGAGGCAATTGGGGTTAAGTGACTTGCCCAGGGTCACACAGCTAGGAAGTGTTAAGTGTCTGAGACCGAATTTGAACTCAGGTCCTGCTGACTTCAGGGTTGGTGCTCTATCCACTGTACTACCTAGCTGCTCCTGAGCTAGTTTTTAGGAGAAAGCTTTGGCTTCTTGTTTTCATGCATTCCTTCCCCACCCCATCCATGTGTGGTTATTTGAACCGAGGCAAACAAAGTTAAGAGACTTGCCCAATAGTACACAGTTAATAAGTACCTGAGATTTGAACTTAGTTTTCTTGATTCCAGGTCCCATACTCTGTCCATTTTGTCATGTAGCAGCCTATTCTTAAATTGCAAAATGGTAAATTCTACATATCTACCAAAATTCAATTTAGAAAATATTTCTGACTACATTTGTCTTTTTTCAAATAAACAAGATCTCATGTCAATACTTTACAGATGCAAAATTTTGGTGAAAAACAAAAATCAGATGTATTTTACAAAATAATAAAAATTCTAAATACATTGTATTATAGTAGTGTTGCAATTTAGGAAAGGTTACAGTTTGCAAGTGTATCACATGCTACTCTCCCAACCAATACTCATACTAGCAAGTTGGGTCCCCAGAATCCAATTACTGCATCTCCCCCCAGGTTTCTAGGGAACCCTAAAAAGTTGGGGAAGGAGTAGAATTACGGTAGTATAGTTCATGAGGCTCTCTTTGTGTATTTTCCTTTATTATTTCCTTGGTTACTGTCAATTAATCAGCAAGGCTTAATTAGCTCTTAGGGATATTCATTAAAATACTGTTGCAAGAACAGTTGGAGCATCCCCTCCTAGTAGTCTGTAACACATTGTCCCATGAGTATATATGCCAAAGGGGAGAACTCAGTTCTTGGAAACCTTGTTCCTGGAGTCATTATGATGTTCCCTTTCAGGATCATATAGCCTTCTGCTGGGCTCCTTGTAGAGTGCTGAAGCTGCTTTTTCTCTGTCTAATATCCTCAGCTTCCATTGAAGATACTGCTATCAGCTGGACCAACTATGTTATTAGGATGCTCTTCAGAGGTCCAAAATCTTCCAGACCTTTAAAAGTTCACAAAGTCCTCCTTTGATCAAAGGTGAAGGGGAGAGACAGACAGACAGACAGAGAGAGATAGACAGACAGACACAGAGAGACTGAGAGATCAAGATTTGTAGCCTTTCCTCTAAGTGATTCCTCTCCAGAGCTTGATGAGATGGCTCTCAACTATTCCCTTGCTAGACATTCAAATTCTAGTTTCTGAACTGGCTTGCTGTTTTCTGAAAAGATCCCCAGGCAATGATCAATTATTATTATTATTATTTTTTTTTAGCTAATCCAAATTCGCCTATTTCAGCATGATTCTGTTTCAAATGGTGTCAGAAACTTCTCAAACTATTCTGGATTGATTTTTACCTGGTTGAGTTAATAATTTTAAATTCAGTGATTGATTCAGTAGAAATATCTAGACTTTGTTGACACATTGGGTTTATCGATTGAATTGAGAAGACTGGGGGACTCTGTTCACAAGCATTTATTTAGATCTTGCTTTGTGTCAGATATTGTTAAATTACAAGTAAGCTTACAAATAAAAACATGCAAACAAGCAATGAAACTGTAGCAGTCCCTGCAACTTAAGGAATTCACATTTTAATGGAATAAAGATAAATAAATACTTACAAGATGTTTATACTGTATAAATGGAAATAATACATCTCACATGATGTTTCATTTTGCTGAACCATGAATATTATGACTGATTTTTAAATATATTCTTTTTTAATTAATTAATTAATTTAATGTTTTTCCCAGTTACATTCAAAACAATTTTTTTACATTTGTTTTTTAGATTTTTGAGTTCTGAGTTCTCTCTCTTATCCCACCCACAATTAAGAAATCACATGTGAAGTTCTGCAAAACATTAAATATATTCTTTAAGAATTTAAGAGAGGGAAAAATTAGGGGGTTTGAGGGTTTGGAGTTTTTGTTGTTGTTGATTTTTTTTTCCATATATCAATAAAAATTCCCTGTAAAGATTTTTAACCAGTCTGTGGTAATATATGAAACTTTGCATTCTCTTTTCTTTTTTTTTTCCTCTTTCTTCTTCTCTTCTCCCCTCTTTTCCTTCCATATTTGGGGACCAGAAGAACTTTTTTAACCCAAGTTAAAATCTCTCTTGGGATTGCTACTAGCAGGATACATGCTTTTAAAGTAGTTTTATCTTTTGCTAAAACAGATTTGCATTGATCTGTAAATATGCTTTCATCATTTTATAACCAATAACTACTGGTTAAGGTTTGGGGATTCAGACCCTCAGCTATGAAACAATCAAATTATTTGGTTCATGTGGGAATTGAATCTGAGATATTGTCTTAGATGCACCATGACTGCTTAACAAGTCCTAGATGAATATGAATTCAAAGAAAATCATTATCAAAAAATGAAACTGTCTCCTTTCTCCTTCTATCCCTACCAAGAAAAATTAATACATTGCAATCATTGAACCAAAGCCTCCCTACAGGTCCAGTCCAATCCTGGATCTTCTGAAATTCAGAAAGTCTTTAGGTCATAAAGGTGGATTGAATGTAGTTCCCTCAATTGATTTCTGTGGCACCTTAAACATTCTCTGAAGCAGATGTGGCATTCTATTTGTTTCTGTAAACTAAAACTAAATGATTCCGACTAGATCAGATCCAACTGGTTCTAGACCAGTCTAATTCTACTACCTACAACTGGGCTCTATCCAATCTGGTCTTGTGGAATGAAGGGATGAGGAGGATGAAAGGATGAAATGATGTTCACTAGATAACCCAGCTCAGTGCATTTTCTACTTTTATCTCCTCACAGTTTTAAGGTAAAATAATAAACTATATTCTTTGTTTTAAATCCAAGTATCTTGTCTTTTTCAAATATTTATTTTCCCTTTGGGATTGGAGGTAACCACATCCTCTTAAGCATTCAATAAATGAGTAGACATTTAATAAGTGAACTCTTATAGCACTCTTCAAACTGGCCAGTAAGGGGAGTTAGAGGAACACTTAGTTGTTTTTTAGAAGCTCCAGTATATGCTTACCTGTCTAGGAGCCAAAATGTCTCTTATATTATCTTTTCTGAGACACTACTAATGTTTTGTCCTTATGTACTAGAATGATTTATCTTTCTTTTCTCATTTTTATGTATTCTTGGTCAAAAATTAATAGTTGGAGTTCAAGATAGGAATACTACTAAAATTTCAAACACAGCTGATATCATGGGATACTAAAAATTGGGTGGATCTTCCTGTGATTATGACATGCAAAAAAAAAATACTGTTGCAACAGAAGGAAGTTCAAGTAGTTTTTATATTGTCAGCATCCAGCTGGCTTAAATAAAGATGGACTTAGAGAGTAGGTGAACTTTATGAAGAACAATAGGCTACTATCCAGTGAGCTGGTGGGCTTAAGGAAATTGTTTTCAAGTCTCATGGAGCTTAAGGAGATTTGTGAGAGACCAGCTAGTGAGCTTGAAGAGGATTTTCTGCAACAGTTGATGGGGGCTTCAAGTTAAAATAGAAAGGTTTAATTTAATCTTTTAGTGATATCAAAGCCTGCCAACTATAAGCAGGTATCTCCTGCCGTGCTCTATAGATTCCAAAATGGGCAAAATCTGTCTTTTATTAGAAAAGCATCTAGGCAGATAGAGAACTCAGAGTTAATTCTAAGACTTTATGTCAGCAATTAATATTCTCTCTCTCACAGCTTTTAAATTGGCAAAAATTATTTTAAAAATAGAAACAACTGATTTTGGAGATACTGTGAACAGACAGATACAATTCTATACTATTGGCAGGGCAATGTCAAGTGTTCTAACTGTTCTGGGAAAGAGCTTGGAATTCTGTGAAAAAAAAAATCACTAAATTGTTCAGATGCTTTTACCCATAGATGTTACTACTGGATGTATGTGCATATACATATATACATGTATATATGTATATATTATATTTTATGAATATACATACAAAGTAAAAAAAGAGTGTATGTGCACACATGTATGTGTATATATACATATGTGTGAACACACACATACCCCAAGGATATAAATGTCAGAAAGAAAGGTTATATTATATAAATATATATACATACATATATATTATAAATGTAGAAGAACTCTGTGGTAGACAAAAAAAAGAGATATTAAATGATAATTCATTACTCAGTAAAGGACTGAACAAATTTTGATAAATGAATTAATGGAATATTATTGAGGTATAAGAAATGATAACTATAAGGAATTCAGAGGAAAATGAGAAGATCTGTACAAAATGAAAGAACCAAAAGAACATTTTATATAGACTTAGCAGTCAAGCCCTGATGAACGATCATGTATAATCTTAGTCCTAGAAAAGCAATAAAGAAACATACCTCCTTCCTCTATTTGCTATCAGGCATATTCAAGGTTCTGGTTGATTTTGATAAATTTTTGTGTGTGTGTATGATTCTTGTTTTGTTACGATTGGGGAGCATGGTTAACACAAACATAGTAAACACAAAAGGCAACAACTCAATATACAGTTAATTTTACAGCCTCTAGATTAAGCTTCTTTTCTGTTCAAATAAAAGATATTTATGACAAAGCAAAAAAAAAAAAAAGACAAAATGGAACTCAATTCTAGGTCTTGTAGAAAGGAACAAAACACTGAATACTCATAGGTTAAGTTCTTATAAAGTAGATAGAATTAGAGAGGTTTGGTAAAGACAATTATCTGCGTCTCATCTTAGAATCATTCCTTCTTGCCTCCAGTTTCCATTGACATAGTCTGCAACTACTTAGCTATGGTCCTGATGGCTTTTACTGGCTGTTGCAGACAGAATGTTGCAGCTTACCCATTATTTGCTTATCTTAGGTACAATTCACTTCTCTCCAGCAGTAGTCACTGGCCATTGCCTCTAGTTAATCCTCTTGCTAATTATCATGACCTTTTCTGTATGTCTCTCAAGTCTCCAGGTGTCTGGATTCCTTCCTTTTATGAGTAGTTTCCATCCTCTTCAAGTCAGCAACGATTGACTGAACTCAAGGTATCACGGGAAAGTAAGTCCTTGTTTTTTTCCAAATAAGTCTTACCTTCTAGTTACAGGGTACCATGGAAAAGTGAACCATTTCCCTATTGAGGACATCCACTATGGATAACCCCCAAATTATCCAACTCTTAACTGGACCAGGGAGGGATAAACACTCTTTCAGATGTAGCTTTGACTAGAGCTTTGAATCCCCTGTCACTTCTAGCAGTTTATACTTTCAATCATTTCCTCTCTTCTTATTTTTCTAACTCTATCAACTGATTACCTTCAAACATATCCAGATCTCTTTCATCCTTTAAAAACAAAACAAAACAAAAAAACACAGACTTTATTATCCTTTCGAGCTAATTTGCTGTATCTCTCCCCCCCCTTTCACAGCAGAACTCCCAGGAAAAGCTATTTATACTCATGATTTCCAATTCCTCTCCTCCTACTCACTTCTCAAATCCTTGCAATCTTGCTGCTGACTACAATTCTATCAAACTGTTCTGTATTATTAGCAATGATCTCTTTATTGCAAAAGTCAACTTTTTTCTCCCTCAGTCGTTATCCTTCCTCATCTCTCTGTGACATTTGACATTGTTGACTATCCCTTCCTTCCAGTCACCCCCTCCTCCCTGGACTTTCATGATACTGGCTCTGCCATGATTTTCTTCCACTTTTTTGACAAATCTTTCTTAATCTCCCATACTACAATATCATTGGTGATATAGTGGGATAAATATCCTAAGGTTTTCCCCCAAGGAAGTTAGGCTAATTTTTTTTCCCCTGAAAATCAACAAAACTGTACAAGAAATTTAATTAGCCTAGGAGGCTAAGGCTACTTCCTGATGGCCTCTGGACGTCTTGATATGACATAAAAAGGCCAACCAACAAGAAATTCAAGTCTTTCAGACTTGGCATCTGTCCCAAGTCTGGGCAAGTAAGTCATCACACATTGCCCTGCTGACCAGATATATTTCCATATTATGCTATGATAAGTAAACCTCCTTTCATGAACTGCTGAATTGACCTACAAGAGCTTCATTTTATTCCAACATTGAACCTGAACTGACAAGAGACTGACTTGCCCAGGGTCACACAGCTAGGAAATATTAAGTGTCTGAGGCCAGATTTGAACTCAGGTCCTCCTAACTTCTCTCCCCCCCTTTTTTTAATGTCAGTCCTCCATGTTGGCTATTTCCATCTGGATGGTCCATAAACATTTCAAACTAAACAAGTCAAAAACAGAGTTTATCATCCTTCTCCCCTAGACTTGTCTCTACCTTCATCCAAACTTTCATATTTCTATTGTTAATACCACCACTCATTCTTCTAGTCCTCTGGGTTTGTAATCTAGAAGGCATCTTCAAATCCTCCCTCTCACACAACCCACCCACATCAAATGAATCCCCAAGACTTATTGATTCTATGCCTTCACCAGCTCTCATTTGCATTCCCTTCTCTCTACTCATACCATAAACACTTTGGCTTAAGCACCCATCACCCCTTGCCTGGATGATTGCAATAGTTTCCTAATTGCTCTCCCTGCATCTCTCCCCTCTCCAATTCATCCCCTCTACAGCTGCCAAAAAGATATTCCCAAAGCACAAGTCTCATCATATCATTCCCCTTCACACTACCTTCCTGGGTTCCCCATTGCCCTTCAGATAAAACACATTCTCGGGGGTTTGCCATTGAATGCCCTTCATAATCAGACTCCAGTCTGTCTTTCCAAGCTCATTACATGCTACTTCCCCATACACTCACTCATGCCAAACTGGCCTTCTTGTTGCTTCCATATATGGCATTTTACCATCTGCTGCTCAGTCTTTGCTTAGACTGTGGCTTCCTCCCCCCAGTCTTCCTCGCTTGGGTTTTAGGGACCTTGTAGGAGCTCTATCACTGGCTCTCGGGCCACTTCCTTCAAGAGCTCTTGTGATTTAGCTCCCCCAAACCCCTGTGTGTTTTGTATACATGTTATATTTACTTATCTATGGACATGTAGCGTACAGTAGAATATAATTCCCTTGAGAGTAGGGTATCACTTCTCCCTGGATCCTCAACACCTAGAACATTGCCTGGGACCTAAGTGGTGCTTGATAAGTCCTAGTTCACTGAGAGGTGATTCTTAGGCAGGTGTTGAGAGTACCTCCATTGATGGAGGATACAAAACATTAACTACCCTACTTAGAAGCCCCCAAAATGTAAATAAATGATAAGAGGAGATCAACAATGAACTCATTTCCTCCTCTTGATTTCATACTTACTCTCCTTCCCATAAACTGAAAACTGGATCATCTAAATTGTCTAATGCATAGTACAGATCACATTAATTTAAAAATTCAGGAAACTAGGGGAGGGGCTGGGCAAAGGAGGGAAAAATTTGGAATAGAAAGTTTTGCAAGGGTCAATGTTGGAAAATTACCCATGCATATGTATTGTAAATAAAAAGCTTTAATTAAAAAAAAACAAAATAAAATGAAATCCAGGAAATTCATCACTGGGTTTTGACTCTGCCTCAACTAGTTTTGTGATCTTGAGTAAATCACTTGATTTCTCTGAGTCTCAGTTTCCTCATCCATAAAATCAAGGTGGTGGATTGAATAATCTTGAAGGTTCTCATTCTGAATTCTATGACCCTCTGACAATGCATTATCCCACAAGACAAAGACTTCTACACTATTTCAAGACTCATTTGAAGGGGCAGCTAAATGGGGCAGTAGATAGTGTACCAGCATGAAGTCAGGAGGCCCTGAGTTCAAATCTGCCCTAGCTGTGTGACCCTGGGCAAGTCACTTAATCCCAATTGCCTCAGCAAAAGAGGTTCTGTCACAGTAATATTTAATTTACTAATAATACCCAAGGAAATATGTCTTTACTTAAGTCACTTAGATTGGACTAAGGTCAACAACTATTTATTCTGCATTATTACAACTATTTATCTCTACACTTCTAATAAGATTTTTGCATTTCTCTCTTAGGTCCCGACTATGATGTTCTGTTGTTAGCTGAAAATTAACTGAAAAAGTGACAGGATGGCCAGCCAGAATTTGACTGCTCTGTTATATTCTGCATGTTCTGATCGTCTTTTTTCCACACAGACATGTTCCTTCCTTATAAGCATGCTGAAAAGTATGTTGTAACAGAATATTGCCGCTGGAAATCAGAAAATCTGGGTTCTAATCCCAGTTGTGCAACTAATTAGCTGAGTGATCTTGGCCAAATCATTTGATCCTTTTGAGCTTTGATATCTGTATTTGAAAAAAGTGAGATAGTTGGACCAGATGCTCCCTAATGTGCTAAATTCTAAGATGTTTAAAAAAAAAAAAAAAAAAAAAAGCAAAAACTAGTTCCTGCTATCCAGGAGCTCAACTTGACAGAAGAACTCAGAGCCCTAAAACCATTCAGGTCTCATCACCCCACCAGCCCCAGGTCCCTACATCCCTAAAGTCCTTTACATAACTGGACTTCAAATTTTATTTTATTAAAGCTTTTTATTGTTTAAAACACACATGTGGACAATTCTTCAACCTTGCAATTCTTGTAAAACCTTATGTTCCAATTTCCCCTTCCTTCCTCCACACCTTTCCCTAGATGGCAAGTAGTTCAATATGTTAAACATGGTAGAAATATATGTTAAATCCAATATATGCATACATATTTATACAATTATTGTGCTGCACAAAAAAAAATAAACCAGTAAAAAAGAAAAAAGAAAAAGAGAATCGAAATAAAATGCAAGCAAACAACAACAACAAAAAGAGTGAAAATGCTATGTTGTGAACCACATTCAGTTCCTAACATCCTCTCTCTGGGTACAGATGGCTCTCTTCATCATTGAACAACTGGAACTGGTTTGAGTCATCTCATTGTTGAAGAGAGCTATGTCCATCAGAATTGATCATCATATAGTCTTGTTGTTGCCATGTATAATGATCTCCTGGTTCTGCTCATTTCACTTAGCATCAGTTCATATAAGTGGACTTTAAATTTTAGATTGAAGATGCTAAAAAGAACATACTTGAAGTTAGTTTTTTTATGGAGTTGTTTCAACTATCTACTTAGCTGTAGACTACTTAAAAGTACTTTGTGTTTTTCTTTCTTGTTTCTCAAGTTGTGATGGTATAAAGGCATGAAATCTGTTATACTTCTAATTGGTTTGTGGTACAGTGGATAAAAAGGTGACCTTGGAGTTAGTGAGAACTGTACTCATATCCTGATTGTGATACTTAATAAATATGAGACCACAAACAAATCACTTAACCAAGATGAGCCCCCACTTCCTCATATAAAATGCATATAATATAATCTGTTGTATCCGACAGAGTTACTGGGAGGTTCAAATGATAAGATGCATGTAAAACACTCTGGAAACTTTTAGAATGCTATATAAATATCAATTATTGTTAATCAATAAAACATTTGAATTTTTATGTTTTTAAAAAATGAGCATTAAGTATAAATTTGTTTTTCCAGAACATTTCTGACACTGATGAACCACTTAACATTGGATTACCTTATAAGAAACAGTCAGCAGGATGGTTTTAGAAAGGCCTGGAGAGACTAAGATGAATTTATGCTAAGTGAAATGAGAGAACACTGTACACAGCAACAAAAAGATTAGTGATGTTCAACTCTGACGGATTTGGCTCTTTGGGGTGATTCAGGCCAATTCCAATAGACTTGTGATGAAGAGAGTCATCTGCATACAGAAAAAGGACTATGGGGACTGAATGTGGATCACAACATAGTATTTTCACTTTTTTTTGTTGTAGTTTGCTTTTTTTTCTCATTTTTTCTTTTTGATCTGATTTTTCTTCTGCAACATGATAAATGTGGAAATATGTATAAAAGAATTGCACATATTAAACACATACTTGTTTACTTGCCATGTAAGGGGGGGTGAGGGAAGAGAGGGAGAAAAATTTGGAATACAAAGTTTTGCAAGGGTAAATGTTGAAAACTATTTTTGCATATATCTTGAAAATAAAAGGCCATTATTTTAAAAAGACCATTGGATTAAATTTTAGAAAGGAATATTTACTACAAAGACATAGCAAGAGCAAATATACAGACATTTCCCCCTTTCTAACACTTTGGGGGTAAATTCTTTTTTTTAATATTACTTCAGTCTCTGGGGGATAAATTCAAAATTTATCTCAGTTTCTACATAGTATTGGCCCCCACTAAGTTTACATTCAGATGCAGCAAGACTGCTGGATAGATCTGTATACTACTAGGCTGGGGTCCCAAAGGTTAATCCCAAAGGTCATTCCTAACTAAAGTAGGCTATACTCCCTTCATCCTCAGAGCTATCCATGTTGCTTGGATTCGTATCCAAACTCTGGAAAGATGCAATGTCAAAGACATCCTCCACATCTTTTGTATTCACCAACTCATAGACTCTGCTGCTCTCACGATTACAAATCTCCCCCAAGAATACTAAGGGAAAGAAGCTGGAGTTGAACAGGGCTTTTTGAATGCTTCCACAGCCAAAGAGTTTCCTCTTCAATCCAGAGTTAGCCAATCAGAATCAGTTATAAAATGTCAGCTTATACTCCACCGGCCTCCAAAGCACTTCCCTTACATGTCATTATGAGGGAAACAGCTCCATAATATGAAAAAAGGCCATCTTCTCACCATATCGAGAAGCATCCTGAAGGATGCACCAGGACATCATTACATAAATAGAAGGCAAAAGACCATCGTGGTAGCAAGTGCACACACACACACACACACACACACACACACACACACACACACACATATATATATATACATATTTATATATGTGACTGAATGAATAATCTGTCTTTTCATCATAAGCATTCTTCTGGGGATTCTACATTATTGAAACACAATAGTCTCAAAGTTTTGTGTGAACTAGAGAGTAAGGAAAACAAGTAGGTTGCAGCCTATTTCTATTGATGACCTATGTTCAACGTATGGCAAAAGGAACATCACTAAGAAAATGTCTGATTAGAAAAGTCGAGATTCTAGAGTGGGGATGAAGAATAAAATATGCATAATCTTTGTGCTACACTCCTTGGCTAGTCTATAGAACTTTAAGTTTTCAAGAATGTTTTCCTGATAACACCATAAAACAGGTACTTCTCTGCAACTTGAATGTATTTTTGATATTCATTTATGTAGAAACTCTCTCTTTTGGTGTGGATCACAGGTCATTGATGCTTTCATATTTTCTGTGACTTTTTTTTCTTGTCCTTTTTAAATTCGACAAAGGAGAATTAGCCAATATTCTTAGTTCTGCTTGGTGTTGATGTCATTGTGACAATCAGGTGATACATAGATTATCTCTTGCTCTTGCTCTTGCTTCATGACCAGCCCATCTCTTCATCTCTCCGTTGATGTCTTTTATGCAGTTTTCTTTTTTTTAAAATTTTTTTCTTTTTTTAATTAAAGCTTTTTATTTGCAAAAAATATGCGTGGGTAAATTTTCGACATTGACCCTTGCAAAACTTTCTGTTCCAAATTTTTCCCTCCTTCCTCTTACGTCCTCTAGTAGTCCAATATATGTTAAATATGTTAAAATATATGACAAATCCAATATATGTATACATATTATATTGTTATCTTGCTGAACAAGAAAAATCGGATCTGAAAAGAAAAAAAAAGGAAAATAAAATTATGCAGCTTTTCTTGAACAGTTTTTAATTGATAATATGTTGTAGCCTCCTCACAGCCACCATGCAACTTGTCTTTGCCCTCTGCTTAATTCATTGGAGAATTGTATAATTCATACCTATACATCATCACCAAACACCCCATTGCATTATCTCCATTTAATGGATGAGGAATTCAGCCCTGAGAATTTAAGTGAAATTCCCCCAACAACACAAAACTAGGAAAAGTTAAGAAATGATTCAAACTTCTCAAGTTGTAAACAATGAGATCCAACTAATATGTGTGATTTCACACACAATTTTATCTATGTTCTTATGAATGCATTTACAAAAGATTTCAGGGGCCTTTAATTAGCTTCAAGTAAGACAGTACAAACAAAAATTCTAGAAAATCACATGTAGTTTGTTATGACATTTCTTTGACCATTTCTTTTCTACCACCATCTCTTTTGCACTAGTTGCCAAAACAAATGCATGGAGCAGTTTGTCAATGATTTTGTTTCTCAGAAGTCATTTAGATCAGTGCTTTCCAGAGTGAAGAGATCACCTGACTTTAGTGAATGGAGTGTCAACCAATCAGAAAATGGGAAGATGGGCTGCCTCCCACTCTCTCCTGATCGATAGACATTTATTGGCTAATCCCCATCACAGCCATGGCAGCCTCTTCACCCATTATAAAGTTCAATACTTTTCCACTTTTCACTCTTTGGGATTTGTAAATACTTAGTATTTAACTACTTTATATTTGTATTTATTTACTCTATTTATGAACTGCATTTATTAACTTGTAAATTTATATGTCCTTATTATCTCTCACATTAAAGTTCTTAAGAGTAGGGATCATTTCATTATACTGTATCCATAGTGCATGGCATAGTGCCTAGGATACATGTAGTACTTACAAATTGTAGGGTGATTGCTGAAAATAATAATATAATAATAAGCAATAAAATAGCTGACATCCATAAGGTATTTTAAAATTTACAAAGAGCTTTACAGTTATCTCATTTGATCCTCACAACAATCCTCAGAGGTGAGTGTTGTTATCTCCATTTTGCAGATGAAAAAACTGAAACAAATAGTAAAGTGAATTGTTCAGGGTCACACAGCTTTTATGTATTTGAGGTGACATTACTCTCATATCTATGTACTTAAAGAAAAAAAAAACCTGGAATACAGGATTTTCTGAAGTGTTTAAAATTCTTCCAATGCAAAGTTGCAGTGGAATTTGGGCCCAATTATCAGAAATACAAATTCAAAAACTTCTGATTTGTAAAAATAATTGATCGATATTGCAGAATATGGAAATTTACTGGCTGAATCTCAACAAAAAGTCTTTGCAAAGTCTGTCTTGAAAAAAAGTAGTAAGCACAGCCAATGATGCAATGTTTCTGTTTTGATCTACATATCTTTGTGAGATCTCTCTTTCAGCTATTAAAAATTAGCTATTAAAATCAAGTGATGAAAAAAACCTGAATTTAGAAACAGATTTCTGGGGCAGCTAGGTGGCACAGTGTTAGAGCACCAGCCCTGAAGTCAGGAGGACCTGAGTTCAAATCTGATCTCAGACACTTAACATTCCCTAGCTGTGTGACCCTGGGCAAGTCACTTAACTTCAATTGCCTCAGCAAAAAAAAAAAAAAAATAGAAACAGATTTCCATTTCACTGTATCATGAAATGTTGAGCCATGAGTTTTGAAAATAGCAAAGCATATTTAATCATATTGTTCTCATAAAGTATCGCTGTAATTAATTATTAATAATGATGTTTAGTGGAAGAAAAAATTTTTACATGATATAAAGCATTATTTTAAAACATTACCTAACCATTAGCCCAAATTTTTACAATTTCTATTTTATATAAGTTTAAAAAAAACTTATATATGGGTAAAAAATCCTCACTATGGAAGTAGACTTCATAGATAGTGTCTTAATTTGGTGAATTTGTACACTGTTTTACTACAGTGCACACAATACACTCTTTGTCTAGGTAGCACTGTGTCCTTGAAAGCTAAAAAAATACTCTACACATTCTTTGCAGCATTACACATGAGTACTCCTGTATAAATGTCACTCTGCAACCAGTGCTAATTATACAGATTATTACGTAAAGTGATTGTAGATTGGACTTCCATATTTTTTTTTTAACCAGGAATTAGAAATTTTGCTTCTTGCTGCTGGCACTTTATAGTATCCTGGTTTCAAATAAGGATGAATAGTCTATTTTTCTTATTAACCAGTAGAAGTTTGTTTTGTATTTATTCTGTGGAAGGTATTGGTATTGTTCTCTGTCCTTTTTTTTTTTTTAATTAAAGCTTTTTATGGGTAATTCTTCAACATTGACCTTGCAAAACTTTCTGTTACACATTTTTCCCCCCTAGTCCCTACCCCTCCCCTAGATGGCAGGAAGTCCACTAGATGTTAATTATGTTAAAATACTTGACAAATCGAATATATATATATATATGCATATTTCCACACTTATCTTGCTGTGCAAGAAAAATCGTATCTACAAGAAAAAAGAAATCTGTTGCTCTCTATGTCAACACTTAAAAGCCTCTGACTTTTTTTTTTTTTTTTTTTTTTTGCTAAAGCAATTGGGGTTAAGTGACTTGCCCAGGGTCACACAGCTAGGGAATGTTAAGTGTCTGAGACCACACTTCAGGGCTGGTGCTCTATCCACTGTGCCATCTAGCTGCCCCAAGCTTCTGATTTTTAATGCAACATTAAATGAGAATAATCAGCTGATGAATGTCATTATAGTTAATATTAATCTCCTTTAATCTCAGTATTTGATATAAATTACATCAGATTAAATAATGTTGTTCATTATTAAGTCTTTTACATTACTAAGAGTTGGAACTTTTCAGATTCAATTCTCCATTAGTCTACTACTTGAGAAGTAACCTATTTTTGCATCCAAGAAAAATGAGCCCATTTCTGACAGTGAATCAAAGCCAAATCTTGATGAAAAGTTTTGTATTTTTGTACGTCATTAGCCCAGAGTCTTGAGCAATTTTAGGGTGGGATCTTTACCTTGATAAGTGAGTTTTGAATCATCTTTCTACCTTAAGGCAGAATGAGATTTTAAACTATGCTGTGCAATGATAATCTCTCCTACTTTTAGAGATCCCTGGAGAATTTACAATCTTTAATAATGTCTTAGTGAAAATGCCCAACATCTCTTACTCTTGGGAAGCTCTTCCTTGGGGCACCAAGAGCACACTCTCTGAAATGTGATTGGTGGAGTTGTGAATTGGTTTCAACATTGCTCCGACCCTTCTGAAAAACAGTTGGAATTATGCCCCTAAAGTCACTTTCCCATCACTTTCTGAACAAATATCCCAAAGCGACTCAAGAACAAGGAATAGCCCCATTTCAATCAATCTCCCATCTTAAAAATATTTATTCTGTGTCAGACACTGAGTTCTAGAGAGACAAAACAAACATCAGTCCCTGTCTTTAAGGAGTTCACGTTCTCCTGGGGGAGACAAGATAACCACACATAAATATATATAAAATTAATACAGGGGAGTTTTGGAAGGTGTGCCCTAGAACCTAGGGGGAAAGGGAGAGGGCGAGATGCCAGATAAACTTCATTTAGAAAGGAAAGTCTTGAAACAGAGCAGAGATTTCAAGAGATGGAGCTGGAGAGGGAGCACATTCCAGGAGTGGGGTGTGAGTGTGAGTGAGTGTGCGTGAGAGTATGTGTGAGTCAGAGGTGACTGGACCCCCCTGCATTTAGGAGAATCCCCCAGGACTGGGTGCAGGAAGGCTGGGGCAGGGGATCAAACAGGAGACTCCTGTCCTGTTCCTAGGGAGAGGCTTGGACCTGGACATTGACCGTGAGCCTAGGGGAAGGTGTGTGGGTATCAGATGGCCTAACAGTTAACACAAGAGGCGGTCCAGGGGTTTCTCCTTTTATTTTTTGGGAGGGCTTTTTGTTTGTTTGTTTGTTTTTTTGATCTGATTTTTCTTGTGCAGGATGATAAATGTGGAAATATGTATGAAAGAATTGTACATGTTTAGCATATACTGGATGACTTGCGTCTAGCAAAGGGGATGGGGGGAGGGAAAAAATTTGAAACACAAGATTTTGCAGGAGTGAATGTTGAAAACTATCTTTGCATGTATTTTGAAAATAAAAAGCTATTACTTTAAAAACAAAATATTGTTTCATTTAATTCTCAGCCCTGGGAGGTAGACAGGGGTTAAGAAGGTGAAATGACTTACTTGCCAGTCACAGGGTAAATGTCTCAAGGCGGGGTCTTCCCAACACCAAGTGGAGCATTCTCTCCACTGTCACCCAGACTAGACATCTCAATCCCTGGTTTTGAGACCTCAGAAAGCGTCCATAGGGGTTTGGAAATGCACTTTTTGTTCTCGGTCATTTGGGAGATAAGGGACCACACTAGTAGTGAGGATAACCTGCAAGGAGGCAGATTTTGCTTCAGCATAAGGAAATGCTGAGTCGTTTATCTTAAACCGGTGTCAGATGTGGGATGGTAGTTAAGTCTTGGGACCTTCCACTGCTGTTCTCCAAACTATTTTGATAATTTTATTTATTTTTCGTTTGTTCTTCATTTTTGAAGAGGACCAATGACATCATGAAGTGATATCATGACTTGTGCTTGAATGGGATTAACTGAGGAAGAGCTGAGCCAAGTCGTGTAAGCCTTATTCTCTCTGCTGGTTGTCAAAATCCAGTGGCAAGACAAAAGTCAAGGTGACTCATAATGGCCTGGGATATTCCATCTTCAATGTCTGGCTCTCTAGACCTTCCTTTTTTCTTTCTATCCTTCCTTCTTTCCTTCCTTCTTTCCTCCTTTCATTTCTTCTTTCCTTTCTTCTTTCCTTCTTTCCTTTTTCCTCTCTCCCTCCTCTTTTCCTTCCTTCCTTTTTTTCTTTTCTTGCCTCTCTTTTCCTCCCTCCCTCCCTCTTTATCTCCCTCTCTCCCTCCCTTTTTTCTTCCTTCCTTTTTTTTCCTTCCTTCCTTCTTCCTTTCCTCGCTCCCACCTTCTCTCTTTCTTCCCTCCCTCCTTTCTTTTCTTCATCCCTCCCTCCCTTCCCTCTTTCTTCCCTCCCTCTCTCCTTTCCTTCCTTCCATTCTTCCTTTCTCTTTTTGTAGCCCAGGCATATATCAGGGTTGATATTGGAGAAAAAAAGATTTTTAATATAAATTGGATTTCAATATTTTGACGAGAAGATGGGCAAAAGCAACAGAAAGAATCAACTGTTAATTAGCATAATTAAAAAGCAAGCTCCAATAAAATAAGCCTATCATTCCCATTTCAGTTATCCAACTCATTTTTGTTTGTCCACATAATATGATCTTACCAGTAAAAGGTTCATTATGTTGTTCAGTAGTCAGCTCAGAAATCTGGTACTTCTTGTTTTTCTATGTTTACATAGAAGAAGTGATAACAAGGCACATTCTGGTGCAAAATGTTCTATAGAAATTCTGTACCCTAAAAAAACCAGGGAGCAGATCTGGAGTATTTCGTAAAGTCTACTGCCTCTCTGCTTTCAAAACCATTGCCAAGGAGGCAGGATCTAGAAGAGGCCTTGAAAGCAGGAGCTCTGAAATTAGCCCTGACTTTTGCACTACTTTAATCAATAATATTCTTAGATAAATTTCTTGTTCTCTCTGTGCTCCTATTTTTCTCCTGGGTAAAATGCGTTCTTCATGTATTTTATAGGGAGGTTGTGGAGCTGAATAAGATTCTATGAAGTTCTTCATGGCAAGAAAGTATTATATAAATATAAGGTACTACAGTAACACCATCATTGCAAAGATGGCTATCCTGATTATTTTAATTTCCTTTGTGTTTGCATAGTGCTTTATACTTTTTTCTCAAAAGAGCTTTATAATATGAACAATTTCTGTAATTGGTATTTTCAATACTTTGGGAAATTAGCATAAATGGTTCTGAGTATAGTAAAGAACTCAGCTTCTTAAACTGTGGTTCACGACTCCATATAAGGTGATGAAATTATGATTTATTTGCTTTGTTTGTTTACCTATTTTATATACCTATATATCTATATCTCTATAGCCTACCAAAGAAGATCCGGCAACTGTTAAGTAATTTCTAGTCTTAGAAAGCTGCTTTGGACACCGAAGGGTTAATTATAATAAATATAATGATGTATTTGAGAGAAAATCTCTAAGATCAACAATAAGATTTCCAAAAGATAAATATGAAAGAGGCAAAATATTCATCGAATGTGACTTGAAGTTGCAATAATTACATTTACATTTAGCCAATTTATTTTACTTAAAAACATAACTGATCATAATGGAAGTGATTTAGAAAAGACCTTCTAGCACAACATCTCATAACTGATTAGTCACTAGTAGTAATATTCTTCTTAACATGCTGGTGGAATTTTGGGTTACTAATAAGGAATGATAAATGCTCTCCAAACAAATGGAATAATGCCAGATTGGGTGGAGATGATGTTTATTTCTGCCCAAAAGTAATGAAGCTTGAGAAGAAAATTAGGTTAGACTTGGAAATAAAACCGACATTAAAGAGACTGGGTCAAAACCTGTTTAGGGAGACTGATTGGAAACCAATATGGAAAATATGAAGAAATCTTTGCTCACCGAAAAAGTCTGTAAAACCCAGGCTAGATTCTCATTTGCTGCATGGTTCCACCTGAAGTTTGGGCTGGGAATTCCCAAGTCTGACCAGGTGAACTGTCAAAGTTCCTTTTTCCTTTGTTGACTGGGATTCTGTGAAGTCTGGGTAGGTACTAGGTGTTCCACAGTTTGAGGCAAATACTGTCTCTGAACTTCCTGGTGCAAGTACCAAGAACTAATCTGTGTCCCTCCCCCACCTCCTGTACCTGCTACCACCTGGCTCAGACAATAGAAATTCTTGCCTGTCTCATCTGCTATTTCCTTCTTTCCTTGTTCACCTTTATATATTGCCTTAAAGTTTTCTGAGTGTTTTTCTCCATTTAGATATTTAAAATTTTTTTAAAGAAGCATATCCCCTTTAGATTAAAAAAAAATGGTCCATATTCCCTTTAGATTTAAAAAAAAAATGGTCCATATATCCCCTCATGCTCAGTAGGGATGTATCCTGGTAGTGAAGATATTTTTCAATCCAGCATCCATGTGGTGCTATAGATAGAAGATTGGATTTGGAGTTAGAAAGATCTGAATTCAAATTCAAATTCTGCTTCAAACCCTTCCTAGTTTTATGATCCTGAATAAAAACAACCTCAGTTTCTTTTTCCATAAAATAGGAATATTAATAGGATAAAGTAGCTAGATGGTGTCCTAGTGGATAGAGTGCTGAGTCTGGAGTTAGAAAAGCTCATCTTCATAAATTTAAATGTGGTCTCTAACACTTAACTAGGTGTATGACTCTGGCTAGTTTTAAGCCCTGTCTGCATAAAACTGGATAAAGAAATGGGCAACATTTCCAATGACCTTGTGATGGAGAGAGCCATCTATACCCAGAGAAGGGACTGTGGGAACTGAGTGTGGACCACAATATGACATTCTCACTCTTTTTGTTGTTTTTTACATTTTGCTTTCTTACTCATTTGTTTTGTTTTCTTTTTTTTTTTTTGAATTGATTTTTCTTGTGCAGCAAGAGAATTGTATAAATATGTTTATATATATACACCTATATATATATGTGTATATATATATAATTTAACATATATTTCAACATGTTTGACATATACTGGATTGCTTGCCATCTAGGGGAGGGGGTGGGAGGAAGGAGGAGAAAATTTGAAACACAAGGCTATGCAAGGGTCAATGTTGAAAAATTATACATGCATTTGTTTGAAAATAAAAAGCTTTATTAAAAAAAAAAAGGAAGGAAAGAAATGGCTAACCAATCCAGAATCTTTATCAAGAAAACTCCAAATGGGGTCACAAAGAGACACAACAGAAATGACAGAACAACAACACATTATGGAGTTATGGCAAGGATCAGATGGGATGATCTGTAAAGTACTTTACAAATCTTAAGGCACTATATAAATGATGGCTATTATTTTTGAAAGAAAAACTAAGAGACGGGCAATTCAAGGACCATTATGTTCCCTTTGCAAAGAACACTGGAGCTCAAAGTGACAAAATAATGTGCCCCAGAACTTACACAGCTGTGATTGCAATCTAAGTCCTTCAGTTCCAGGTTCAATAGTCTTCCCACTCTTCCGAATCCCCTTTGCTCTGCCTGGGCATTGAGTCTGGAGAAGGTGACAGAGGAGGATGGAAGGGATAACATAAGATCAGAAAGACCTTGGAAGCCAATGAGTACATTTGCATGCTACAAATGGGGAAATGGAACCACAGGGAAACTGAGTCACAGCTTGTTTGTATGTGAGGTAGGATTTAAACTCTAGTCTTGTTGACTCCAAGTGCAGAATTCTGCCCACTTGTACCACCTAGGTTCTGGATTGAAAAACACATTCAGTACAGGGTACCAAGGCTGGGGCACTGTCCAGGACCCTAGACTAGCACTGTTAATCCTCTGTTAAAAATGTGTGCAAAGGGTTATAATTGGGTCCTCACAGCCTAGGTGTGGGGTTCTTTCAAGAGTGTACACAGGGTGGATATGGATAAAAAATAAATTTCTGCTCTTTTGGGATTTGGTCCTTAGAGGGCATTTCCAGGTATGGTAACTCCCTTCATCAATGAAGATAGTAAGCCATTAGTGACTCAGTAGATAAAGCTTAGGGAGTTGCCACTAACAAATAGAGTTTAAGTGACTTGCTCAGGGTGAGCTGCTAGCTAGTATCAGACCCAGGACTTGGGTCTAGTTCTTCCTGAGCTTTCCATCCAATCTTCTCTGCTGTCCATAACAACTGCCACAACAACACATTTTACAGTTCTTCCAAATTTATAAGATGCTTTCCTCAAAGCAACCTTGAAATAGGTAATAGAGTACTGTGATCTCCATTTTACAGATAAAGAAACTGAGATTTAGAGAGCAAGTGACTTGCTTAGCTAGCATCATACAGATAATAAGAGCCATCAAATCCTATTACAAATTCTACTAAATCATTTGCAGCATGGATGCTGTGATTTTTAAAAAATTAACAATATTGCATATTTTTAACAAAATTACCTTATGGTAATATTCTGTTCTTAGGAATCGGCCACGCAGAGCAGCTAAGTGGTACAGTGAATTGAGTAACAGCCTTGGAGTCAAAAGGACATTAGTTTGAATCCAATCTCAGATGCTTACTAGCTATGTGACCCTAAGTCACTTAATCCATATTGCCTCCAAAAAATTGGCCCTGTTTTCCCACAGAATTAAATAAAAAATTGAAAAAATAGAATTTCAAATTCAAAATTTTAAAATGTTTAAAATTGTTTTTACATGTAGTTAGAAAAAATATATTAAATAAAGAAAAAAAATTTAATACTGTAAACATTTAAGAACTAAAAAGCCACAGTCCAGATCAAGTAGGATCTGGCAGTTCTTGTTATAAATAAGAAGAGATCTTGGAATACAAGCAAAATGCATAGACTTACAAGAACAACTTACTTTGCAAAGCCAAAATAATCCTATTTGGGGGATATACATCTTTAAGAGAATAGAGGACAATTAAAAGGAGTATTTATATAGACAGAAGGAGTGAGAGAGAAATGTACTGGGAGAAAGGGAAAGGAAGAAGTGAAATGGTGAAAATTATCTGCCATTAAAAATGAGGCAAAAATCTAGAAGAGAAAGTGGGGGAAAGGGTACTAAATTGGAACACAAGGTTTTGCAAGGGTCAGTGGTGAAAAATTGTCCTTGCATATGTTTTGAAAATAAAAAGCTTCAATTAAAAAAAAATGAGGGGAAAAAAAAAAGCTTTTACAGTGGAGGAGAAGAGGGGGAGGAGAAAGGGAGTGAATGAATCTTAATTTTGTCAGAATTGGTTCATAGAAGAAATAACATACATATTCAATATGGGTATAGAAATCTGTCTTACTCTTTGGAAAATAGGAAAGGAATGGGATATGGGAAGGGGGGGATGACAAAAGAGAGGGCATATGGGAGGAGGGAGTGGTCAGTACCAAAACACTTTTGAAGAGGAACAGGGTAAAAGGAGAGAGAGAATAAATGGGGAGAATATAGTAAGCAATAGTAATTGTAAAAAGATTTCCAACTGAAGGGATGCCCATCAATTGGAGAGTGGCTGAATAAATTATGGTATATGAATGTTATGGAATATTATTGCTCTGTAAGAAACGACCAGCAGGACGATTTCAGAGAGGCCTGGAGGGACTTGCATGAACTGATGCTGAGTGAAATGAGCAGAACCAGGAGATCATCATACACAGCAACAACAGTATTACATGATGATCAATTCTGATGGACATGGCTCTCTGCAACAAAGAATTGTCTCAAACCAGTTCCAATTGTTCACTGAAGAAAACCATATACACCCAGAGAGAGGGACATGAAATATGGACCACAACGTAACATTTTCATGATCTCTACTGCCATTTGCTTGCATTGTGTTGCCTTTCTCTGATTCTTTTTTTTCTTGTAGATAGGATTTTTCTTGCATAACTTCTCAAGCATTTCAACATTATTAACATGTAGTGGACTTCCTGCCATCTAGGGGAGGGGAGGGGACTGGGGGTAAAATTTGTAATGGAAAGCTTTGTAAAGATCAATGTTGGGAAACTACCCATATACATGTTATACAAATAAAAAGCTTTAAAAAAAAAAAGATTTCTAAAAGCAAATTTCTCTGATAAGCCCTCATTTCTCAAACACAAAAGGAACTGAGTTAAATTTATAAAAATAAGAGCCATGCCGCAATTGATAAATGATCAAAAGATATGATCTGTGGCCAAAGAGCTATAAATTCATGCATATCTTTGATCTAACAACATCTCTACTAGGCTTGAATACCAAAAGAGATTTAAAAAAAAAAAGGAAAATTATCTATATATACAAAAAATATTCATAGCAACTCTTTTCTCATGGCAAAAAAAAAAAAAAGGAAATTGAGGGGATGCCCATCAATTGAGGAATGATTTAGTAAGCTGTGCTATATGTTTGTGATGGAATACTGTAAACAAAGTAACAGCAATGTTCTATGATGACCAGCTATTCTCAGTAATGCAATCATCCATGACTACTCTGAAGGACTTACAATGAAGAATCCTATCCAAACCCAAAGAAGGAACTTATTGTGTTTGAATACAGGCTGAAGCATTCTTTCTTTCTCTCTCTCTTTTTAACTTAATTTATCTTGAAAGTTTTTATTTTCATTAGGGTAGGGAAATCTATGTTTTCTTTCACAACTTGACTTTTGTAAAAATGTTTTGCATAACTTCAATATGGTTTCTTAATTATGGATTGGCGAGAGAGAAACTAGAACTCAAAAATTTTAAAAACAAATGTAATTTTTTAAAAAATGTAACTGGGGAAAATAATAGCTAAATCAAATACAAAATAAAATAATGTTCTTTAGAATACAAAAAACAGAGAGAAAGAAAAGTCCAGAGCTATGTAGGGAATTTTGAACTATAAATACAAGAGTCAAGAGAAATCTAGAAAAACAAATTTATATGATCAATTGGAAGGGAGCATATAATGGTGTAATGCTAATATTCTAAATAGGAGAAGAAAAAAACTGTCTCTTCAAAGGGTATTTGAGGGAGTTAAATTAAAATAAAAGAGGTAATGTGAATGGGTAGGTTTTGTGCTGAGAGTATTAAGAAAAAGGGAAAGGAACATAAAAAAGGAATATGATAGTGTAGAAAGAAGAAAGAAGATTATGGAACTTTCTGTTTCTCATAGTTGAAGCACATGAGAAGACTATGTAAATATAGATGAAGGAATGGGGTTATGAATATCAAATGAACCTAATTCTTAACTGAGCCAGAGAAAGAAGGATTGACCATACTTATGTAGACACACACACACATACATACATGTAAAACAATTTGATATAGAAATACATCCAATTTAACAGGAAAACAAATTGGGATAAAGAGAGAGAGTTAAGCAGAAAGATGGTATTGGGTAGATGATAGCCAAAAGTCAAATAAAGTCTTTGCTCCTGAAGAGGAGATTAAAAGAGCTAGATATATGAAGGGTATCTTAGATTGTCTCTAGATAATCAGAGGATGGGTGAATAAATTGTGATCTATTAAAATAATGAAATAGGGGCCCTAGGTGGTGCAGTGGATGGAGCACCAGCCCTGAAGTCAGGAGGACCTGAGTTCAAACCTGATCTCAGACACTTAGCACTTCCTAGCTGTGTGATCCTGGGCAAGTCACTTAACCCCAATTGCCTCAGCAAAAATAAATAAATAAATAAAGTAAAAAAACCGAAATATCATTATGCCATCAAAACAAAAAATAAAATGAAAATGTTGGAAGAGGGGATTTCAGAGAACTTGCAATAGTAGAGTGAAGTGAGCAGAACAGAACATTTTATGCAAGGGCAAAAACATTAAAAAGAAAAACAACATTAAATGTGTTTCCAGAAGAACTATGTTAAAGCAATATTAATTAGCTAATTAAATGAAAAGAATTTTGAAATAGCAGCTACCTCCCAGGGTTGTTTTAAGGGTACAATGAGATAATATTTGTAAAGTGCTTTGCAGACCAAAAAATGGTATATAAACGCTAGCTATTATTATTACTGAGTTCTGCTGAGTGTATGAATATTTTTGTGTGCTTAAATTTGAACAAA
>JAJPUD010000008.1:1316987-1343020 GCA_023553655.1 Myrmecobius fasciatus | reverse complement strand
ATCAATTCTGATGGACATGGCTCCCTTCAACAATGAAATGTTTCAAACCAGTTCCAATTGTTCAGTGAAGAAAGCCATATACACCCAGAGAGAGGGATGCGAAATGTGGACCACAACATAACATTCTCATACTCTTGATTGATGTTTGCTTACATTGTGTTTCCTTTATCTGATATGTCTTTTGTGTAGATACGATTTTTCTTGCACAACAATGATAATTTTGGAAATATGTATACATATATTCGATTTGTCAATATTTTAACATAATTAGCATGTAGTGGATATCCTGCCATCTAGGGGAGGGGTGGGGAGTTGGGGGAAAACATCTGTAACAGAAAGCTATTTAAGGGTTAATATTGAAGAATTACCCATACATATGTTTTGCAAATAAAATAAAATTTAAAAAAAATTTTTTTTAAAAATTTTAAAAAAATAAATAAAATGAGTCTAATAAATAATAACATTTAAACTTCTTTATGGCAGCTAGGTAGCATAGTAGAAAGGGCACTAGCCTTTAACCTGAGATCAAATCTGGTCTCAGACACTTACTAGCTGTGTAACCCTGGGTAAGTCACTTCATCAGTTTGCCTTAGTTTTCTCATCTGTTAAATGGGCAGGAGAAGGAAATGACAAACCACTCTATTATCTTTACCCTCAAAAACCCCCAAACTCCAAATGGGATTACTAAGAGTAGGATATGACTAACCAATAAAGCTTCTTCACATGTCTGTATGAAAAGAGAGTAAAATAATAAATATAAAAAGACTTTGAAAATTCTAAAGCATTAAACAAATGTGAGATATGAATATTAATGGCTTTTCTTGCTAGCTTAGCATTTTGATCCAAATCTTTAGTAATTTTTATTATATTTCGTCTGATCATTACTCTGGAAAATTACCGGCCTATGTTCCAGATGACTTGTTTATTCTCTCAGAAAACATTTGTGCACAAATTGATCTTTATTATGTAAGGAAAAAGCTCAAATTTGTCGATTATTTGTTCAACATATATATCCATTCCAACAACACACAAGCCTACGATAGTGTTTTTTGCCTTTTTTTGTGTATTCTTGTTACATTATACTTAATACAGTGCCTGGAGCATAGTAGACACTTCAGAAAGGGGCATTTGCAGCTCTCTGAGAAAAAGAAATGTTCTCATCAAAAAGAATTCCAATTTTGTAGAAGAAAACTTAACATTGGCTTAAGCCCATAGACATACAGAATTTGTTGGGTATCCTCAGGCAAATTCTAATGTCTCCATAATTTTTTTGGTCACAGAATTATAGATTTAGAGCAGGAGATGCCCTCAGAAGTCCAACTGTTCTGTTTCACGGAGGAAGAAACTGAAGTCTTAGGAGTTCAAGTGACTTCTTTATTGTTACCATGATGGCTTTAAAGGTGGGATTTGAATTCAAGCCCTTCAACGCCAAAGCTAGAGTCCCACTGTACCATACTACTTCTTTGTCCTCCTTAACAGATATTGACAAATCAAGTGCAATTACTTGCATGGTGAGATGTTGACTGGTGAGTTGTCTTCCTGGAGTGATCCCATTTGGGATTTTCTTGGTAAAGACACTTGAGTGGTCTAACATTTTCTTCTCCAGCTCATTTTATAAATGAGGAAACTGAGATAAACTGGGTGTAGTGAGCTGCCCAGGATCACACAGAGATACAAGAAAATTATAAAAGGAAATCAACAGTTTGGCAAAGAAGGCACTTGTAAGTGTCTGAAACCAGATTTGAACTCAGGAGGATGATTCTTCCTGACTCCAGACTTGGAATTCTATATAATGTTTATTACGTAAATCATGTGAGAGAACCAAGACTTCTATGTGGGATTATTTTGTCTTTGAACCCACAATGAAATCAACACTACCAATTCCTTTATATGCTTCTCCAAAGATTGTGAGTTTTCTTTCCATTTACCTGCAGCTTTTTTGTCTTTTAGTTTCAATTACATCAATTAATATCAACATCTATGTGGTTCAGATAGTAGGTCAGCTTTTTTTTTTTCCTTATTGGTAGTTAGCATTTTAGCACAATATTGAGTAGTAGTAGTGACAATGGACATCCTTGCTTCATTCCTGATCTTATAGGGAAGGCTTCTAATTAATCCCTGTTACAGATAATGCTTGTTCTTAGTTTTAGATAGAACTTATTATTTTAAGGAAAGTTCCATTTATTTCTATGTTTCTTAGTGTTTTTTAATAGGAATGTATATGATATTTTTTCAAAAGCTTTTTCTGCATCTTTGAGATAATCATAATTTTTTTTGTTTTTGTTATTGATATGGCCAGTCATGTTAATGGTTTTCTTAATATTAAACCAGCCCTACATATCAAATTTCAAGAAATTATATATATATAATGATATATGAATATACATAATATATCTAATAATACATAAAATATGTAAATATATTTTATATGTAATTATATTATATATATGCATATATATATATATATAAAATTTCTTGAAATTTGATGCCTCGGATCTTTCTTTGTTCATGGCTTCCAGATAGTCCAATAATTTTTCCATTATCTCTCCTTAACCTATTTTACAAATCAAGTCTTTCTCCAATGAAATATTTAAATTTTTCTTCTTTCTTTTTTATTCATTTGAATTTGCTTTAGGTTTCTTGCTGTCTCATGGAGTCATTAGCTTTCCCTTGCCCAATTCTAATTTTTAATCAATTTTTATTTTCATTTACTTGTTTTGCTGAGGCTATTGAGGTTAAGTGACTTGCCCAGGGTCACACAGCTAGAAAGTGTTAAAAGTCTGAGGCTAGATTTGAACTCAGATCTTCCTGACTTCAGGGCTACTGCTCTATTCACTGAGCCACCTAGGTGCCCCATGAATTATTTTCTTAAGTGAGCTTCTTTACCTTCTTTTCCATTTGGCCAAGTTTACTTTTTTAGGAGTTATTTTTTTCTTCAATTAATTTTTGTATCTCTTTTATCATTTGACCAACTCTATTTTTAAAGTGTTTTCTTCACTATTTTTGTGCCTTCTTTGCCAACTGCTGACTTCCTTTTATAATTTTCTTGTATCATTCAGATTCCCCCCCCCAAATTTTTCCTCTACCTCTCTTATTTTACTTTTAAAACCCCTTTTGAGTTCTTTTAGGAATTCTTTTTGGACCTGTGACCAATTTACATTTTTCTTTGAAATTTGGCATGTAGCCCTTCTGACTTCATTTTCTTCTGAACTTGTGCCTTGCTCTTTCTGTTACCATAGTAACTTTCTATAATCAGGTTCTTTTTTGGCTGTTTGCTCAGATTTTCAGTCTATTTCTTGACCTGTAACTTTATATTAAAATTTCTCTCTAGTGAAGGGGACACTGTCCCAAATGTCAGGCTTTTCTTGCTGCTGTTTTCAGAGCTAGATCTGGAAGAATCTGTAGTTTTCAGTTCTTCCAAGGTAGTATATTCTAATGAAAGATTTGCTCACTGCTTTCCTCTCCTGGGATATGGTCTGTGAGCAACCAAAAGCCCTTGTCTTTGCCCTGAAACTGCAAGTAGGGAGCCTGCATCCCTGTGGCCATAAGCAATGGTGAGCCAGTATACCTCTTAGTTATAGAACTGGGACCTGGAAATACATATGACTAATAGGATAGAGTTCTGCAGCCAGTTCTAACAAAGGTCCCCTGTAAATTTCTTCTGACCAATTGTCACTAATTGTGGGTTGAGAGTTCCTGAAGCTGTAGCTACCATTGATCAATTGTCTTCAGGACTTATGACTGGCCCTCCAGCATGGTCTACACTGGGTTCTAGGTTCGGCTGCCACCCTGCTGAAACAGATGTTTCCTGATGATCTTCTATGTTGTCCTAAACTGGAAAATTGTTTCTCCCCAATTTTTTGTGGGTTGTGTTCTGCTGCTCTAAGATTCCATTTGAGGCATTATTTTTATTTGGGATTTATTTGGGATTTTATTTGGGAATTATTTTATTTGGGAATTTAGGAAGGTTCAGGTGAGTCCCTACCTTTACTCCCCCATCTTGGCTTTACCCTTAAGTTTATATCTTAAAAGAAAATTTGCCCACTAATTTCTTTAAATTTTAATTTATCACTTTTGTTTTGTTTTCTTTTGTTCAGTAAATAAAAATGTATTTTAAAATTGAGTAATAAATGTTAGAATCAAAATTAATTAGTTAACTAATTAGACTATCTACACCCTGGATAGAGGGAGGAGGGAGTAAACCCTAATGAAATGTATTGTGCATGCCTAGGATTAAATCTGTAATATTATGACCCTGAACACTTTAAATGTTTGTATCTTTTGGGAATGTCTACCTAGATATTTAAGAACCATTTTTCATTACTCTTGCTTTTCTTTGTCCATCCCGGTTTGGGGGCACAACTCTCACATCCATGATTAACACAACAGGATTCGAGCAGTTCCCCACATTATTAAATCAGCCACTCTGCTTTAGTCAGCAGTTTTCAGAGAGTAAAAGAATTTTATTAAGTACATTCCAGATCGGCTTACAGAATAAAACAAGCCATTCACAACTGTCCTTAACAGAGAACCATTTTTAAAAGGTCTAATTTTCTTCTATAATTAAGGCTTACTGGTGTTCAACCCTCCTTGCTCACTAAAAATAAATTGAAAAAAATGTTGAAACTCAACCAGTAGAATCTTGCAAAAAGAGAGACCTATGACTAAAAATGAATGGAGTTTCCCAAGCTCTCAGATCAACTAATTTTTTTTTTTTTTAATCTTTGATGATTCATGAAGAAATGTCTTGGAAACGATTTGATAAAGGATCTGAGTGTTCTCTTACTCTTCCCCTTTCTCCTCCCCCTTTGCCTTCTACCTAGAAGACTTAGCGTTCATCACATTTGTACAATATACTTGCTATCATCATTATCGCTGTTGTGTAATCTGACCATGAAAATTAGCAAGTTAAGAAATGAAAGCCTGGCAAAATAAATCAGTTTGTAGGGAAATTAAATTTGGAAACGTGGCTTCATTGGTGCTTTAATAATACATATTTTCTGCATAGGATCAGATGCACAATTTATCCTTTCTGAGACTTTGGGGTGGACTTTTTTAGATTGATAAAACAGATCATTTGTTCATTCATTCGCTAATTTATTTGCCTATTTCTCTCTGCTTAAAGTCTGACGTAACTCAATAGCAAACTATAGAAAAGAAAATTATTGCCTTTTCAGAGGTTTATAAGGATCAAATGAGTCAGGTGTGTGTGTGTGTGAACTGGGGGAAGGAGACGGCATGTGGGGAGCAAATTCAGATAATTAGCAAGAAGTGGAATGTTGAAACCTGAGCATAAATCGACTTGCACACACCTGTATGTGGCATAGTTCAGGGCATCCAGAGCAAGTTGAAATATGAGTTCAGTTAGGAACTGCCTCTACAAGTTTGCTCTTTGTTAGAAAAAAAATCAAGTAAAACATAGACTAATCAAGAGGTAAGTGCAGCTTCGAAATTAGGGAACACAGAAGTCAGCTATTACAAATTTTCAGGAACCCTCTTGGCCAATGTCTTCACCCACAGAGCCGTGCCAGAGGGCATGCCATACAACTATAGAAGTCACCAGCAAAGAGGGATGACTGCCTTCTGGAGCATTTTCTATTACAAACTAAAGAGGTTTCCTTCCTCCTTGCCCCAATAAACTTATTCAGAAAAGTCCTCCCTGATTACCAAAAAGTGGAGTTTAAAATTCCAATTAGAAAAGCTATGAGGATAGCAAACCATTCCTATCCTATATTCTCTAAATTAACAGAAAGGGAAATGTGTTCTAGTATAATGGGTTCGGCACTCCTAAATGACTTATGTATAAAAAAAAGGGAACACAGTTGTGCTATTTTGTAACAGGCATTTTGAGAAGTTGTTGCTGTGGCTGCTGTAGCTACTACAGAGAGCAGTAAAGCTATTAAATTTACATTTTTTTCTATATTTTCTATAAACCATGTTCTCTCTCCTTCATCCCAAGAGTCTGGATTCAGGAAAACTGGATCTACTCTTATAGGCTGATAACAAAATGCAAAGCTTGGAAAATCTAAAAAGTCATTTCAGAATTTGCTCATGGGAAAAATTTCAAGTCTTCCTTTTCTTTACTAGATGGTTGGATTTGGGGCTTATGATTATTGGAAAAATCAAAATTTCCCCAATTCTACATAAGAAATTTAGGGTCAAGGAGCAAAGTTCATGAATTCATCTGTTAGTCCAGATGAACAAGTTCATTCTTTTTCTGCCAGAAACTCTGTCAGCCCAGTGGCTTCCATCTATCTCTTGCAAAGTCCATCAGGTCTATAGTCCTTGACTTTATTGGACATTCCCATGTAATTGTAATTCCCATGGCCCTCATAAATGATGTTGATTAGAAGGAGAATAGGGGTCTGCCTCCCAACACTGAAAATCTAAAAAAGAGAGACGAAAAACATCTGCTATCTCACTGTAATAGACCAATAAAGTGGAAAAGTTCAACAAAAAAGAGTCCTTCCCAGCATCCTAGCCAGACATCTTGGAACATCCCAATTCCATAAACAAAATCAAGAGTCATCCTTTGTTCTTCAAACAAGCTGCCAAATGGGCATCCCCACCATTCCCCATTCAGTGAGGCTCATCAGATGCCCTCAAGGTTCATATACACACATACACACATCCTGCAAGTTCATCAAGGGAACTGGGAAATTCATTAAACTAATGGAGAAACTCCTCTTCTTAAAACTCTCTTCCTACTTAGAAGGAATTGGAATATCTGATTATGTAACAATAGGCGTGCACTTTTCCAGTATCTCTATCCTGAAAGATTCTTCCATTGTTCCATGCAAAAATGTAAAGAATTTATATAAATAAGAGGAACAAGAAGAGGAGCAGAAAGAAGTTATTCATTTTTTTAAAATTTTTTTATTATTAATACTTTTTATTTGCAAAACATATGTATGGGTTCCTAAACATTAACCCTTACAAAGCTTTCTGTTACAAATTTTCCCCCTCTACTCCCCACCCCTCCCCTAGATGGCAGGATATCCACTATATGATAATTATGTTAGAATACTTAAGAAATCGAATATATGTATAGTTATTGCATTTTTTTTTTTTTTGTGCAGGAGAAATCGTATCTACAAGAAAGAATAATCCGATAAAGGAAATACAATGCAAACAAACCTCAATAGAGAACATGAAAATGTTATGTTGTGGTCCACATTTCACATCCCTCTCTCTGGGTGTATATGGCTCTCTTCACCAAACAATTGGAACTGGTTTGAAGCATTTCATTGTTGCAGAGAGCCATGTCCATCAGAACTGATCCTCATATAGTACTGCTGTTGCCGTGAATAATGACCTCCTGGTTCTGCTCACTTCACTGAGCATCAGTTCATGCAAGTCTCTCCAGGCCTCTCTGAAATCGTCCTGCTGGTCATTTCTCACAGAACAATAATATTCCATAACATTCATATACCATAATTTATTCAGCCATTCTCCAATTGATGGGCATCCATTCAGCTTCCAGTTTCTAGCCACTACAAAAAGGGCTGCCACAAACATTCTTGCACATGTGGCGCCCTTTCCTTGAAAGAAGTTATTCAAAATTCAATTCAGCAATTATCAGCAATATTTCATTTTCTCTCTTTAAAAAGAGGCAGATCAAGAAAAATGCAGATTAAGACAACTCTGAGATACCACTACACACCTCTCAGATTGGCTAAAATGACAGGAAAAGATAATGACGAATGTTGGAGGGGATGTGGGAAAACTGGGACACTGATACATTGTTGGTGGAACTGTGAACGGATCCAACCATTCTGGAGAGCAATTTGGAGCTATGCTCAAAAAGTTGTCAAACTATGCATACCATTTGACCCAGCAGTGTTTCTACTAGGCCTATATCCCAAAGAGATCTTAGAGGAGGGAAAGGGACCCACATGTGCAAGAATGTTTGTGGCAGCCCCTTTTGTAGTGGCTAGAAACTGGAAACTGAAGGGATGCCCATCAATTGGAGAGTGGCTGAATAAATTATGGTATATGAATGTTATGGAATATTATTGTTCTGTGAGAAACGACCAGCAGGACGATTTCAGAGAGGCCTGGAGAGACTTACATGAACTGATGCTGAGCGAAATGAGCAGAACCAGGAGATCATTATACATGGCAACAACAATATTATATGATGATCAATTCTGATGGACATGGCTCTCGTCAACAATGAGATATTTCAAACGAGTTCCAATAATCCTGTGATGAAGAAAGCCATCTACATCCAGGGAGAGGCATGTGGGAACTGAGTGTGGACCACAAGATAGCATTTTCATGCTTTCTGTTATTATTTGCTTGTATTTTTATTTTCTTTCTCATTTTTTCCTGTTTGATTTGATTTTTCTTGTGCAGCAAGATAACTGTATAAACAAATATGTAAATAATGTATTTAACAAATATTTTTGCAATGTTTAATTAAAAAAAAAGAGGCAGATCAGAGATGTCAAAAATGAGTATGAGGCAGGAATCAGATAAAAGAACAACTGGAAAATATTTGACAAAAGTAAATAAAAACATGATAGAACATAGATAATATTAATATGTGATTTTTCTAAGTCAATAGTCAGGGGTAGGGATCCTCATGTATGGCTTAGTGGTCTCTTTCCATTTAAATTTGACACCACTCTTAATGGTGACTAGCTCAAAAAACCTGATGATTTAAGTACTGTGTATATAGGCAAGCCCTCCTCTTGCACCCACACTTGTTAAGGATCCACAGAAGGTAGATTCCCTATCTACTCTTCCCAGGAACTAGGGGTGACCCTAAGGACTTGGATTTCTAGTACTATTGATCCTGAGTGTTTACCAGCATGTTCTCTCCATTAATAAGGACTCAGTCAATTGAGTCTAATTGCTTTTAGAAAAGGGATTTGCAAGAAAGCATAGCAAAAACAATAGTTGCAAAGATATTCTTCTCTCCTACCAAACAAAATCTAGGGCACCCTCTCCTACCAATACAAAGAGAATCTATAAAGAAGGTTAGACATTAATTTAAAGGAAAAGGTGATGAGAAACATAGGCAAAGAACATGTGGCAAAGGAGTAACTCTCAACTCCTTATTACTAGAAATACTTCTTTCACTTTGTTAAGTGGTAATTTCAAGGAACTAATGATGAAGTATACTATCTGCCTCCAGAGAAAGAAGTGATACTGTTTGAATATTGATGGAAGCATGCTATTTTTCACTTTCTTTCTCTCATTCTTTTTCTTGTATTAGTCTTTTTGTACAAAATGACTAATATGGAAATGTTTTATATGATTACATATGTACAATCTATATCTGATTGCTTACCATGGGAGGGTGAGAGTGGGCAAGGGAAAGAAAGGTGAAAGACAGAGAATGTGAAACTCAAAACTCTCCCCCAAAAAACCCAAATGTTAAAAAAAAGTGTTAATGTATATGGAGGGGAATAAGATTTATTTTTTTGTTTTTACATTTTTCTTTTATTTTTATTGTACATTTATATGCATTTTTATAAAGCAAAAATAAATTTTTCCATGTGTAAAGAACAGAAAAAGAGGACTGAATAATATACCCCAAATGTCTATTCAGGCAGCCTTTTAAAAGAATATGCTAAATTTAACACAATATTTACAATATTGCTTGCCTGTGTTCCCTCAGGAGATCTAAATCTCCTGTTCACTTTTGTGTAATTTTTTAAAATAAAGCTTTTTATTTTCAAAACACATGCATAGATAGTTTTCAACATTCACCCTTGTAAAACCTTGTGTTCCAAATTTATAAAATATATTTTTAAAAAAACACAAAATTGTCCTGCTATGTGCCTCTTTTCATCACTGAACAACTGAAATTGGTTTGAATCATATCATTGTTGGAAAGAGCCATTTCCATCAGAATTGATCATCGTATAATCTTGTTGTTGCTGTGAATAATGATCTCCTGGTTCTACTCATTCCACTCAGCATCAACATTCATTTTTGTAGGGTTTTTTGTCTTCCAAATTTTTTCTCCCTCCCTTCTCCCTACCCCCTGCCCCTAGACAGCAGGTTATCCAATATAGATTAAACATGTACAGTCTTTTAAAATATATTTCCATATTTGTCATTTTGTACAAGAAAAATAAAACAAAAAGGGGGAAAAGTGAGAAAGAAAAAGTAAGCAGAAAAAACAAAACACTATACTTTGATTCACATTCACTCTCCATAGTTGTCTCTCTGGATGCAGATGGCTCTCTCCATCACAAGTCTGTCTTGAATCACCTCATTGTTGTAAAGAGCCAAGTTCATCACAGTTAAATCGGCACATAATTTTCTTGTTGCTGCGTACAATGTTCCCTTGGCTCTACTCACTTCACTTAGCATCAGTTCATGTAAATCTTTCCAGGTTTTTCTGAAATCAGCCTGCTAGTTACTTCTTATAGAATAATAATATTCCATAACATTCATATACCATAATTTGTTCAGCCACTCTCCAACTAATGGGCATCCATTCAGTTTCCAGTTTCTAGCCACTACAAAAAGGGCTGCCAGAAACATTTTTGCACATATGGATCCCTTTCCTTCTTTTAAGATCTCTTTGTGATATAGGCCCAGTAGAAACCCTGCTGGATTAAAGGGTATGCACAGTTTGAAAACTTTTTGTGCATAGTTCCAAATTGTTCTCCAGAATGATTGGATCGATTCGCAATTCCACCTATGATGCACTAGTGTCTTAGTTTTCCCACATCCCCTCCAAAATTCCTCATTATATTTTCTTGACATTTTAGCCAATCTGAGAGGTATGAAGTGGTACCTCAGAGTTGTCTTAATTTGTATTTCTCTAATAGGTGGTGATTTAGAGCATTTTATATGACTGAAAATAGTTTTAATTTCTTCATCTGAAAATCGTCTATTCATATCTTTTGACTATTTGTCAATTGGGGAATGTCTTGTATTCCTACAAATTTGATTCAGTTCTCTCTATACTTTAGACATGAGACCTTTATCAGAAACATTGGCTATAAAAATTGTTTCCCAGCTTTCTGCTTCCCTTTTAATCTTGACTGCATTGTTTTTGATTGTGCAAAATCTTTTTAATTTAATGTAATCAAATACATTTCATAATGTTCTCTATTCCTTCTTTATCCATAAATTCCTCTATTCTCCACAGATTTAACAGGTAGAATACCCCTTGTTCTCCTAATTTGCTTATAATAATCACACTTTATGTCCAAATCATGAATCCGTTTTGACCTTATCTTGATATAGGTTGTTAGATATTGGTCAATATCTAGTTTCTGCCATACTATTTTCCAGGTTTTTTTGTTTTTGTTTTTGTTTTTGTTTTTTTTAAGCAATTTTTGTCAAATACTGAGTCCTTATCCTAGAAGCTGCAATCTTTGAATTTATCAAACACTAGATTTGTCAATCACTATTGTGTCTTGTGTACCTACCCTATTCTTCTGGTCCACTACTCTATTTTTTAGCCAGTACCAAATGATTTTGATGACTGTCACTTTATAACTTAGTTTTAGGTCTGAGATGACTAGAACCCCTTTCTTTGCACTTTTTTTTCCCATTAATTCCCTTCAAATTCTTGACCTTTTGCTTTTCCGGATGAATTTTGTTGTAATTTTTTCTAGCTCTATTCAGTAATTTTTTGGTAGCTTGATTAGTATGACACTGACTTAGTAGATTAATTTAGGCAGAATTATAATTTTTATTATATTAACTTAGCCTACCCATGAGCAACTGATATTTTTACAACTGTTTAGATCTAACTTTATTTATGTGAAAAGTGTTTTGTAACTGTGTTCATGCAATTCCTTGGTTTGTCTTGGAAGTAGACTTCCAGATATTTTATATTATCTACTGTTATTTTAACCCACGTGTTTAACCCATATGTTGGCAACATATAGAAATGCCAATGATTTATATAGATTTATTTTATTTCCTGTTTCAAGTAGTTTTTTAGTTGATTCTCTAGGATTCTCTAAATATACCATCATATCATCTGCAAGGAGTGACAATTTTGTTTCCTTATAGCCTAATTCCTTTCATTTCTTTTTTTTTTCTCTTTTTGCTAAAGTTAACATTTCTAGTACAACATTGAATAATAGTGGTGATAATGAGTATCTGAGTTTCAACCTAATCTTATTGGGAATGTTTCTAACTTATCCCCATTGCATATAATGCTTGCTGTTAGGTTTAGACAAATGCTAATTATCATTTTAAGGAAAACTCCATTTATTCCTGTGTTCTCTAGTGTTTTTATTAGAAATAAGTGTTGTGTTTTTTTCAAATGCAAAAATATTTTCCTTTATAATATTGCTACACTTATATACATTACTTTCTTAAAGTATATAATTTTCAATGATGTCTGACTCTTTGTGACCACATTTGGTTTTGAGTATTTTTGTCATTTCCCATTTATAGATGGGGAAACTAAGGCAAACAGGATTAAGTGATTTGCTAAGGTCACATAGCTAATAAGTGTCTGAAACCAGATTTAAACTCAGGAAAATTAGTCTTCCTCACTCCAGACCCAGCATTCTATCCACTGTCCCATCTAGATAGCTCTATTCAATTTATTATATATTGATTATATATATTACTATATACATATCATATTGATTTAAATGTGTCAATTACTATATATCAATTCTCTGAATTATTCTCTGAAGTATTGTCTTTTCTTTGATCATTTCTAATGAGATAATAATATTCCCTCACATTCACATACTGTTCTACTTTGCTTACTCCATTTAGCCATTCTCTAATTAATAGCCTCCCTTAAACTTTATTTATATTCTTTTTAATCTCCCCTTTAAAATAAGGAAGTTTGTTTTCCTTGTGGCTATTTGCTCCTAGTATTATTATACATCTTAATCCTTACTCCTGTCCTCTTTATTTCCCTGTTGAGTTTGATATATTTCTACACCAAGTTATAGATTTGTGTGTGTTCAGCTCCACTTTGTCTGGTTCAGATAAGCAGGAAGTTCATTTGTTGCCTATTTCCCCAACTCTTTCCTCCATATTTGTACATATTTATTCTGATACATCTCAATATTAGGAATAGAAAGTTTTGCTTCTGTCTTCCTCCTTTATATTGTATTTCTCCTTTTATCCTGCCTACTCTTCCCCTCTTAAAACCTTTAAAACAGAACCAATTTATTCCCTGGAATATCTGGTTTTTTGTTATTTAATTTCTTCTATACCTTTTGAAGACTATAAAGTTTGGAAGACATATCTTTCTTTTTCTCTCCTCCTAAAATATTAGCGTTGTATCATCATACAGATCCTTTCATTTGTTGAAATAAATTACCTTTCTAGATTTCTCTGTACTCTCTTGTTTGTACTTCAAAGTTCCTATTCACTTTTGTTCTTTTCATCAGAAACAATTTAAAATCCTCTTTTCCATTAAAGATTGATTCCTGCCCTGCCATCCCATCCCCTCACAGGATAATCCTTAGATTTTCAAAATAAGTTTTCCTGAGTTCTAAACGAATATTTTTCTTGCCTTTTGGATTATTGTAAGCAAATTCTCTTCTTAGTTATAGTAGAAGCTGCCAGGTCCTGTTTGATCTGGACTGAGATTCCTTGGCATTTGAAGTGCTTCTTTGTGGATACTCATAGAATATTTTCTTTGACCTAGCTCTGGATTTGGACTGTGGCATTCCTGAGACTTTTCCTATTAGGGAACCTTTCAGGAAGTGATTAGTAGATTCTTACTTCTTAATTTTGCCCTTTTCTTCTAATAGATGTGGGTAATTTTCATTTATGATTTCTTAAAACATAGCATATAGGCTTTTTAAAAATCATGACTTTCAGGGATTCTTTTATCTCTTTTTAATTATCTTTTTAATGTGTTTTCAAGTTAGTTGTCTTTGATGTTAGTTAACATATTTTTCCAATCTTTTTTGTTTTGATTTTTTTTTTGTTGTGTTGGGAAATTATTGATTTCTTTGCGGTTTATTCTAATTTTTAGGGATTATGTTACTTGTGGGAAAAGGTTTACCACTTTCTTTTTTTAAATTGTTTATTCTCCTTCCAATTCTATCCTCCAGAGATTTTCTTTCTTCTTTATATCTCTTGGTTTATTTATTCTGCAATGTAGCCATTGCAGAAAATAATTGTATTCCATTGAGCCTCTTCTTACTATTGATGTAGAGCTGTCTTTGAATGATTTTTTATATTAGTTAGGCTTTTCTTTCTTTTATTTAACTGTCCAACTTTAGATCCTGAATTGGAGTTTTGTCTCTGGCTATATTCTTCTGCCTGATGTTCTTTTAGGTGGGGTGGTTAGCCCTGCTTGGTCTCCCCTTGTCACCTGAGTTCCTACATTTTCTTCCACCTCCAGAAGCAAGCCCTCTTCGGTGGTGGAGTTTGGGGCACTGTAGTTTAAAAAGCAATTTTAACATAATAGAGTTTCACATTTTCATAGTAATTCTCTTTTTCTGTTCTATTTTGGAAGTAGAATTTTTGTTTGTAAAATTCAGAATGAAAAAGATATGAGACTGCATTAATTTGGATATAAAATGACCTAAAATTACATTTTCCCTCTCCTTTGGTGGGACATGACTGAAAGTGAAAAAAGCAGGTGATTGTGGTCTGATTATACATGCACATGGACTTTTTCTTTCAGACTATTTCACTAGACCATGGTGGCCATGCCCTTAGCTTCAATTCTGTTTGGGGGACATAGATACAGGAGGCCAGGCAACAGGTCAGTAAGTTTGAACTAGAACATGAAGAGTTACCTAAAATCAATGGCCACATGAACTGACAGACTTTTGCTCGACATGCTCTTTTAGCTTCAATTTGAAGCTATTTAAGATCTCTACTCCATGGGGCAGCGAGGTGGCGCAATGGATAGAGCACCAGCCCTGAAGTCAGGAAGACCTGAGTTCAAATCTGGCCTCAGACACTTCCTAGCTGTGTGACCCTAGGCAAGTCACTTAACCCCAATTGCCTCAGCAAAAAAAAGCAAAAAAAAAAAAAAAAAGATCTCTACTCCTTCCTCCTCCTCCTCCTCCTCCTCTTCCTCCTTCTTCTCATCCTCTTCTTCCTACTCTTTCACCAGGAGCAAGAGGAAAATTTCTGAGCTCACTGCTCACCATTTTATTCAAGATAACCAAGCTACAAGTTTTGCAAAGGTTGATGTTGAAAAACTACTCATATGTTCTGTAAATAAAAAAACTTTAATAAAAAAAAATTATAAAATATTTTATATTAAAAAAAGATAACCAAGCTACAGAAAGGCATTCTAAGCAATATCTATTCAATACCATCATCCCCCTACAGTAATAGTCATCACCTCTCCTAGAAAGTGTAATGAGTAATTTAATAATCTCCTCTTCCTCCAATGTCAAGAGTTCAACAAAAGCAGAGGCAATGAACAGAATGGCGAAAATGTGAAGGAAAAATCAGAATAGCCATTTTTCAATTGAGGGGATTGATGCATAGGGAGAGGCTGGAAGAGGAGAGCATGGAAGAGATGAGATGATTTGTTTGAGCCAGAGGTGCTGGTATACATTGATATGCTTGCCAATTTTTTTTTTTTGCAAAATTTCTTGGGTTTTGCTGCTTATAAGTCTACATGATTTATTGCCATGGTTAGATATAAGAGGAAGTGCAGAATTTCCAGAGAGACAAAAGCAATGAAATCAGAGAGAATATTTAGAACCTGGGAGCAACAGATAAAACAGGTTCTACCCCTATCCCATTACACTTTAAAAAAGCCTCAACAATTCTAGAAAAAGCTGAAACTCTCACAACATAGCATTTTCACTCTTTGTTGTTGTTTGCTTGCATTTTATTTTGCTTCTCTTTTTTTCCTTGTGCAACACAATAATTGTATATATTGGATTTAACATAAATTTCTACCATCTCTAACATATATTAGACTATTTGCCATCTAGAGGAGGGTGTGGGAGAAGGGGGGAATTAGAATACAGGGTTTTGCAAGGGCTAATGTTGAAGAATTGTCCACTGTTGTGAAAAATAAAAAGCTTTAATTAAAAAAAAAGACAAAACTCATCCAGATTTTGAGTAAAATTATCCAGAATAGAGGTGTTTGAACAAAGAATCCCCATTAAGATGCTTGATTTTCATAGAGTCTAATAAAAATATTTTTAATTTGATATATTATCTAATTATAATATTATATATTGATCTAGGCTTCTATGTGACCAGAACTTTTAGTATGACCATTCAACAAATATCAGCCACAGAGACTATGGATAACTAAAGCCAGCTTTCAAAATAGACATAGTCAAACTTGAACCTTAATAACATCCCAATTCAAGAAGTCAACAGATTAGTAGGAACAAGTATTAAAAGCTACATCAATGTTTTTAAAACATAGGAACGTCAATGGATGGAAGATTATTCCAGATTAACAAAATTACGTACTTTTTTTTGATCCATTTAGCAGTACTTTGTATTAATTTCCTAATTTCTTTTCTAGAAGATATATCCCTCTGAGAAATAATAAAAAGCAACGTAAAAAGAATGGTTTTTGTTGCCACAGCTCAGAAAACAGATAAAACCTTAACTATTTTTCCATGACTAATCATACATGATTTCTAATGTTCAAGGAGTGCCATTTTCTTGTAGAATTTCCTCCTTATTAATCATGAGAATGATGCTGCTTTTTATCCCACTGATTAGGTAATAGAATCTGCCTTTTCACATTTAGTAGGGTGATTCTCATGAGGGGATATTTATATTGATAGCAGGCCCCAGATAACAGATCTCATAGCTTCTGGGATGACAATGTTCAATCACAATCTTTCCTACTAGATACTTTTTTTTTTAATTTTGAAATTTAAGCTTTTTATTTTTCAAAACATGCGTGAATAATTCTTTAACATTTGCTTTTGCAAGACCTTGTGTTCCAATTTTCCCCTTCTTCCCCCATGCCCTTCGCTAGATGGCAAGTAGTCCAATATGTTAAATGTGGTAGAAATATATGTTAAATCCAATATATGTATACATATTTATATAACTATTGTGCTGCACAAGAAAAATCAAATCAAATCAGTAAAAAAACAAACAAACAAACAAACAAAAACCAAGAGAAGCAAAATAAAATGTAAGCAAACAACAACAAAAAGATTGAAAATGCTATGTTGTGGTCCACATTCAGTTTCCACAGGCCTCTCTCTGGGTGTAGATGGCTCTCTTCATCACTGAACAATTGAAACTCTACCAGATATTTTTACATTAGTCAATGAATATTTAAAAACCAGATACATAATTTTTAACCATGTCATCATAATTCCCATTAGCATTTTCCTTTAGAATAAATAGGCAATAATAATAATAATAGATTATAAGCAATAACAAGATTGGGATGATCAACTATGATAGACTTAGCTCTTCTCAGCAATTCCAATAAATTTTGGATGGAAAATGCCATCCAGAGTCAGAGAGAGAACTACGGAGACCAAAGGCGGACTGAAGCAAACTATTTTCTTTTTTTTCTTTTTTTTTTTTTTTAATTTTAAGCTTTTTATTTGTATAACATATGTATGGGTAGTTCCCCAACCTTGATCTTTACAAAGCTTTCCAATACAAATTTTACCCCCAGTCCCCTCCCCTCCCCTAGATGGCAGGAAGTCCACTACATGTTAATAATGTTGAAATGCTTGAGAAGTTATGCAAGAAAAATCCTATCTACAAGAAAAAAAAAAGAATCAGAGAAAGGCAACACAATGCAAGCAAATGTCAATAGAGATCATGAAAATGTTACGTTGTGGTCCATATTTCATGTCCCTCTTTCTGGGTGTATATGGTTTTCTTCAGTGAACAATTGGAACTGGTTTGAGACAATTCTTTGTTGCAGAGAGCCATGTCCATCAGAATTGATCATGTAATACTGTTGTTGCTGTGCATGATGATCTCCTGGTTCTGCTCGTTTCACTCAGCATCAGTTCATGCAAGTCTCTCCAGGCCTCTCTGAAATCGTCCTGCTGGTCATTTCTTACAAACTATTTTCTTTTTTAAAAAATTAACAAGTATTTATTGAATTCTATCTACATGCCCGCCTGTCTATCTATTTATCTATTACACAGACTGGAAGCAAACTGTTAGGGTTTTACATGCCAAACAAAGATGTTTGTATTGTATCCTAAAAGCAATAAGGAATTGATTAAAAAAATTTTTTTGAGTGACAATCAGAAACATGCTTTAGGAATATGAGTTTGGCCACCGTCTGGAAGATGAATTGATGAGTGAAAGGACTCATAGCAACACCAATTAAGAGGACACTACAATAGATTACTATGTCCCAGGCTTTGAAGTATAAATAAGAGTAAAAGAATAAAAATCAGTGACAGTGCTAAACCAATCTACTTAGTGAAAACTCAATCCTCCCCCTTCCCTTACTACTATATTTCCAGCAGCCAAGTATCTCAGTTCTACTTCTGCAGCATCTCTGGTGTCTGTCCCCTTCTTTTCACTGACATATCATTACCCTGGTTCAGGTCTTTATTACCTCTTCACTCTCCAATTCATCCTCCATATGACTGCCAAAATCACATTCCTTTTTATTAAAGCTTTTTATTTTCAAAACATAGGCATGGATAATTTTTCAACATTAACCCTTGCAAAACTTTGCGTTCCAATTTTCCTCCTCTTCCCCCTCCCTCTTCCCTAGGATGAGAAGTAATCCAATAATCATACTCCTTTAAAAAAGGCATTTTTAATAATAGCTTTTTGTTTTCAAAATATACACAAAGATACAACATTCACCCTTGCAAAACCTTGTGTTTCAAATTTTTTCTCCCTCTCTCCTAGACAGTGAATAACCCAACATATGTCATACATATGCAATTCTTCTATATGTATTTCCACAATTATCTGAAGCATACTATTTTCACCTTTTTTTCCTTCTGTTTTATTATTTCTTTCTCATGGCTTTTCCTTTTGTTCTGATTTTTTCTCCCAACATGACTCATATGGAAATATCTAAAAAATGAATGTAGATATATAACCTAAAAAATAAAATTAATAATAATAGATTATAAATAAAACCCATCCACATAATCAATCAACATTTATTTAGTTAGTTCCTATTCTGTACAAGGCATTGTGCTGAAGATATAGTCATAGAAGATATATATATTGCCTGTTCTCCAAGCCCTAACAACCTAACAGAGGAGTACATGTATGGACACAAATATCCAAGAAAAGTGTGATGAGTACAAAGAAGAAGTACAGGCAAAGTGGTATAAGTAATTTAAGGAGAGCTCTTTTTCTCTATGGAGAGGTCCAGGGCAGCATCAGGGAGTATATTGCACTTGAATTAAAGGAGGAGAGGAACTGGTAAGAGATTAAGAGTAGGGGGCAGCCAGGTGGCACTACAGTGGATATAGTTCTGATTCTGGAGTCGGGAGGATCTGAATTCAAATCCAGCCTCAGACACTTCCTACCTGGGACACTGGGCAATTACCTCCAAAAAAAGAGAATAAGTAAGTCCATTCTAGGCCCAGCAGATGGAAAAAACAAACAAGGATTCATACACCACAATGAAATAGTTTCTATCACAATGACAAATGCTGGTGACTAAAAACTTGGTAACTTTCTGAGTCACATCCCCAAAAGTGAACCCCTCAGGGAGCTCTAACCTTCCTCATTTTGTCCAGGAAAACATTTTGACCCAGAGAGTCTTTCATTTTTATGATATATAACTCACAAATCGGCTGCAAAGGCAGTTCCAAAAAGGAGAGTTATTAAAATGTTTTGAACTCTAGCAGCAGAGCTGAAATAATTGTGTCACGATCTCCTGCAGTGTCTACTCTGAAGAACAATTCTCTAAGGATCTCTAAGGTCTGTATAACTGTCCTCGATTAAAACACATAATAGGGTTATTAGGTGGCACAGTGGATAGAGCAGTGGCTTTAGGAGGATGTGAGTTCAAATCTGGATTCAGATACTTACTGGCTATGTGATCCTTGATCACTTAAGCCTGTTTGCCTCAGTTCCCTCATCTGTAAAATGAGTTGAAGGAGGAAATAGTGAACCCTTCCAGGATCTTTGTCAAGAAAACCCCAAATGGGGAAAACAGCAAATGAAGAACACAGATGGACACAGAAGAAAAAGCACCAGAGAAATTCCTGACCGCAGTGACCACGCTGGCTAATGGCACTGAAAGACCTCCCACTTCTTCTCTTGATATTGCTCCCAGGAATACCAGATAGTGGCAGTTCTGAGGCCAGGTTAGAAAAATGAACCGCAACACGTGAGCCTTGTTCTCTTGAGTGGGCTGGCTAATTATACCCCTGGCAACATGAAAACAGAGGGAAATTGAACTACGGCATCCCTGGGGCTCCAGTCCTGCTGTACCCCTGGAGTTCTGGTCCTGCTGTACTCTGGGAGTCTGGTCCTGCTGCACTCCTGGGGGTTTGGTGCCACTGTACCCCTGGGGTTCTGGTCCTGCTGCATCCCTCAGGTTCCAGTCTTGCTGTGCCTGTGGGGGGTTCGATCTTTCTGTACCCCTGGAGTTCTATCCTGTACCCCTAGGGGTCCAGTCTTGCTGTACCCCTAGGGTTCCAGTCCTGCTGTACCCCTGGGGTTCAGTCCTGCTGCACTCCTGGAGGTTCGGTGTCACTGCCCCCCTGGAGTTCTGGTCCTGCTGTACCCTGGGGACCAAGTCTTGCTGCACCCCTGGAGTTCTGGTCCTGCTGCACCCCTAGGAGTCTGGTCCTGCTGCACCCCTGGTAGTCTGGTCCTGCTGCACCCCTGGGGCTCCAGTCCTGTTGTTCTTCTTGCTGCTAATTCCTGCTGATGACACTTAGAAGGAGATGGTGTGGTCAGGCTGGCACCTTCAGGCACCCTGAAGGCAGAAATAAATTGAAATGAAAAGTCCACAGGGCAGAATTGGTAGCAGTTGTTTGCCAGGGAGTTAGGGCAGCTAGTTGGCTAGGAAGAGCTGGAGGACTGGGAGGGTTGATTTGGGCCAAGGAACAGGATAGGATCAGACTCCCCTCTTGACAGCATGAAGGCACGGAAGGCTGGAAAGGCAGCCAAGGATTCAGAAAGGGAGGTGGAAAGATGCTAGAGAGAAACATTACCCGGGCTGCAGCTTTGCCCATGGCCCTGGGAGAAGTGACTTTGTCATTGAATCTCATCACCCAAGCTCTCCCTTTGGCATATATACGGAGTCAAGGTTCCCGTGCTTTAGTTAGGGTGTCAAGGTCTGTTACAGGGAAGAGTTCCTGCTATCACCTCCTTTAACTCAGGCTCCCCAGACTGGACAAGTTCAGTCTAGCTTCTACAGTTCAACTCAGGGTCTCCCTAAGCAAACCTACCCCTCTGGTTTGGGGAGGAAGAAGAGAAAAGAATTGGGAAAAGGAAGAAAAATGGGTAGGGAGAACAGGAGGGAAAGATGGGAGAGAAGAGGAAAGTATTCCTCTAATTGGCTCATTTCCCATAGGTACAGCATTCTCAGTGGGCCAATAGAGTGCTGAATGTGCCATGCTACAACTTCTGGTTTTGCTCCTAGTTTTGTGTGTGTGTGTGTGTGTGTGTGTGTGTGTGTGTGTGTGTGTGTGTGTGTTTAAAATATTCCTAGTAATTTAAACCATTCTTCTTCAAAGAACATGTTTTCCAAGCCTCTCCATTGATTGTTCTCTGGTTAAGTTCAGTTTACCAGTAGCATCTCTTTCAAAATGTGATCTCAATGTTTCAAACCAGTTCCAGTTGTTTAGTGACAAAGAAAGCCATCTACATCCAGGGAGAGGTCTGTGGGATCTGAGTGTGGACCACAACATAGCATTTTCACACTCTCTATTGATGTTTGATTACATTTTATTTTCCTTCTCAGATTTTTGTTTCCTTGTAGATCCGATTTTTCTTGTACAGCAAGATAATACAAATATGTATACATATATTTGATTTGTCATGTATTTTAACATATTTAACATATGTTGGATTACCTGCCATCTAGGGGAGGGGGTGGAGGGAAGGAGGGAAAAATTTGGAACAGAAAGCTTTCCAAGAGTCAATGTTGAAAAATTACCCATGCATATGTTTTACAAATAAAAAGCTTAAATTTTTTTAAAAAATGTGATCTCAGAAGCAAAAGCAATAATAGTCCAGGGGTGATCAGATCAGCATAGATTTCTGACTTCTTCCTGTGGTTTGGGCATAAAATGAAGCTGAAATGTAGATGACTTTTTCAGAAGCTCTAACAGACTGTTGACCATTGCTAACCAAAATCCTTAAACATTTTTAATACTAAGTAACTTCCAAATAAGATATTTCACATATCAATGAATTGTTTTGATTTCCTCATTGGAAAACTGCCTGTTCAATTTTTCTTTGATGATTTATCATTTGGGGAATGACTCTATTTATATAGATTTGATGACTTTTTTGTATATTTGAAATGGGAGACCTTTATCTGAGAAACTGCCTATAAAATTATTTCCCCAATTTTCTGTTTTCCTTCTGATCTTATCCATGTTATACCTATCTTTGCTCTTCTTCTCTCAAACAAGGTATTTTTCACCCTGGACTAGGGTGAATTTTTTTTTTTTAAATCCATGTGTAGGACTTAAACATTTCCCTCTGTTAAGTTTAATCATTCTGGTTTCAATCCAGCATTCCAGTCTAGTGAGATCATTTTGAATCTTGTTTCTGTCATCAATCATTGTAGTGAGTTCTAACTCTCTGTCATCCGTGAATGGGAAAAAGCTTGTCTTTTGTGTCTTATTCTTAAGAACTGTTGAAAATGTTGGGTCTGTTTCAGCTGGGGCACTTAAGGAAGTAAAGAAGGGGTTACTTTAGCTGGTGAATCAGCTGGGTTGCCAAAAACTGGTGTTTGAAGGCATTTCCCTGTTAAAACTTAGAGTGAGACAGGTCCAGGTGAGAGTCTGGTGTTAATGGAAAATAGGGCTGTATTAGGGTAAACACTTGGAGTGTTTCCCCTTGGTTTGTGTTGCATATGCTCCACTGCTGTGCTGACATACTGGGAAGGTAGCCAGGGGGACACCTGTACAGTAACCTTTCTTGTCAGCCCTAGAATCAGGATCAATTAAATAATTCATGAGGCTGTCATTCAGAATCAACCTTCCTCAAGGTATCTGAGGAGGACTTCTGACATTTCTCCCCATCCCCAAGGATATATATATGTATGTATATATATATATATATTTTTATTGTTGTTGTTGAGGCAATTGGGGTTCAGTGACTTGCCTGGGGTCACACAGCCAAGTTAAAGTGTCTGAGACCAAATTTGAACTCAGATCTTCCTGACTTCAGGGCTGATGCTCTATGCACTATACCACCTAGATGCCCCTCTAAGAATATTTCTTAATCTAGGGTCTGTGAACTTGCCTTTTCTTTTTTTAAACATTTTTGATAACTATTACAATTAGAATTGAAATAGAATAGAATTGTGTAATTCTAAATGCCTGATTTTGTGCACGTAAAAATATTATTCTGAAAAGGAATCCATAAAGGGTTCCAGGCTTCCAAAGGGATCTATAACAGAAAAAAATAATGTTAGGAAGCCCTGCAATAGTGTCATGTCTGAATTAGTTGCAACGTATAGTGTTATCGACTTCAGTGCACCATTTCATCCCATAAGACTCCCAAATATACTATAAGTCAGATTAAAATAGGAAATATTTAATAAAATAAATTAAATGCAATAAAACATTTTAAGCCTAAATTGAACACCACTTACTAGGGGCCTCCCTCCATATTGACAAAAAATATACTAATCAACACCCTTTTTGTAGCAAGCTGTACCTCCTAACTTAACAGCATTATCACTGTCCCTGAGCTTCCTGACCTTTAAAAATGGAATAATGTTTTCCTTGCTTAATTTGCAGGGGACTCTTAGGGGAGAATGCTTTGTAAAACTTAAAGCACCAAATGCAACTCATTATAATTATTGCTTTTATTATCTTCATCCAGCCCACAATTCATTCTTTTTGTCCATAACAATATGATGAAAAAAAGGAGAGTAGTCTTTTGCTGGGATCAACACATAGGACATCAGCTGCAATCTCCTGATCTACTAACCTAATAATTCTGTCATCAAAAAGCAAATGAATTTAGTTCAGAGTTTCTTCGTTCTTTTGTTAGTGTCTGAAAATGGAATTTTGTCAGGGATTGATATCAAGCTGAGTAGCTTGTGGATTTCAGAATTCAGTGAAAACTGGGCCAACATTTATTTGTCTTTCTCTTACATCCTGGTGTTTCTCATTTTTTATGATTTCTTCACAGTCACCGACACTGTGAGATGACTTGTGCAATTTCCCTTAGTACTTTGGAATAGAATTGGTCTGATTTGGGGAACCTGAACTCAAACAAAATCTCCAAGAGCTCCCTATCAGCTGCTCACCTGTCTTGAGCTATAGTTCCCACTTCATGTTGTATGTTAGTTATACTTTCTCATTAAAACATTGACTAGATGATTTTAAAGTTCCTTTCAACTATAAATTCTATGAGCTATGATTTCAGAGAAAGAGCTGAATAATTCTACCTTATCTCATCTGTGGACATTATACCCTCATCTTATTACACTTCACTCATCTGTCAACATCTTCTCCAACCTACTTCCTTGCACATTTTCTTGCTTCAAACAGCATTTTTTAATGCTTTTTTATTATTCTAGACTTTCCACCAGGATTTTTTTTTTCAAGATTCATTGCATTCTGAATCTTAGCTTTCCTAACATCATTCTTTCTGGTTTTTGTATTCATCCTTGGTTATATAACCCTTCTTTTCATCTCTGACATATATATATATATATATATATATATGTACATATACATATGTACATATATATATATATATTTAGAATATGATCTCATGAAAAAGCCAAACTGATTTCTTTAGTTCTTAAGCCTTGCCCTTTGGGATTTTTTTGCTATAATTCAAGTCTCACCAACTTTAAAAGGAAGTGGATTTTAACCTGCATTTATAAACTTCTCTCCAAAATACAGAAACACTTTCTTGTAGATATGATTTTTCTTGCACAACAATGATAAATGTGGAAATATGTATACATATATTCGATTTGTCAATAATTTTAACATAATTAACATGTAGTGGATTTCCTGCCATCTAGGGGAGGGGTAGGGACTGGGGGTAAAATTTGTAAAGGAAAGCTTTGTAAAGATCAATGCTGAGGAACTACACATACATATGTTATACAAATAAAAAAACAAAACAAAACAAACAACAACAAAAAAAACAAAATACAGAAATAAAATAAATAGCACTTGTTTGCCTTGAATATATAATCACTTAGCCATGAGGATAATACCACCAATAATGAAATTTGCTTTTTATTGGTTATGCTAAAAACTAATACAATAAAAAACTCTACTAGTTAAAAGTGAGGGCAACTGACTGTCCCTTTTGAACTGTGAGATAGTCTCTCTCAGTCTTTCAAATCTTGGTCCTGGAACTATCTAATGTCTAAAATGATTTTTGCAAATGAATGGCTATTGATTAGAAATTGATGACAGTGTTTATCAGGAGAAGGCTGTATGTTATTGATTGAAGATTCTCTAGGAACTTGGCTTATACTACGTAGTTTTTCGTGGGGTCGTTGAGGACTCGAGGCACATAAAAGCCTTTATATTTATTTATTTATATTTATATTTATTGTATTTATCAAGAGTTACAGCTTGAGGGGGGCGGAGCCAAGATGGCGGAGTGAAAAGGTGACTTTCTGCCTCTCCTCCGATCTTCTCTCAAATCAACAATAAAATAAGCCTCTGAACTGATCTTCAAGTCAACGAACTCAGAAATATTTGGGCACGGCTCTCTGGAGAACTTCATATCAGGTTAGTCGGACTCGGACAGAGAGATAAATAGACGATCCCTGTGCAGGCCGGAAGTGAGGGTGGGACTCAGCTCAGCTCATCCTGGAAGAAATTCCAAACTCCAAACTCCAAATTCCAAACACCTGGAGTTCATCTGAGGCACTCAGTACACTCTGCCCTGATTGGGGACAGGTGTTCTGGTAGACTTGCCTTATTTAAGGAGTAATTCGGACTTAGTCCTATCCCCCACCGGCCCAGCACTTTAAGTCAACTCGCCGAAGTGCCCCAGGGCAAAGC
>JAJPUD010000008.1:1288028-1311987 GCA_023553655.1 Myrmecobius fasciatus | reverse complement strand
AACAAGAAAGAAACTAGGGAGATAAACCAATTGTTAGAAAAGTTAGGTATGATAGATCTATGGAGAAAGTTGAATGGAGACAGTAGAGAGTTTACTTTTTTCTCAGCAGTCCATGGAACCTATACAAAAATTGACCATGTATTAGGGCATAAAAACCTTAAAATCAAATGCAGAAAGGCAGAAATAGTAAATGCATCCTTTTCAGATTATGATGCAATAAAAATCACATGCAATTTAAGGCCAGGAGAAAATAAACCAAAAGGTAATTGGAAATTAAATAATCTAATCCTGAAGAATGAATGGGTGAAAGAGCAAATCATAGACACAATCAATAATTTCATCCAGGAGAATGACAATAAGGCGACAACATACCAAAATTTGTGGGATACGGCCAAAGCAGTTTTAAGGGGCAATTTTATATCTCTAGATGCTTACTTGCATAAAATAGAGAAAGAAAAGATCAATGAATTGGGCTTATTATTAAAAAAACTAGAAAAAGAACAAATTAAAAACCCTCAATTAAATACCAAATTGGAAATTCTAAAAGTAAAAGGAGAAATTAATAAAATCGAAAATAAGAAAACTATTGAGTTAATAAATAAAACTAAGAGTTGGTTCTATGAAAAAACTAACAAAATAGATAAGCCTTTAGTTAATTTGATAAGAAAAAGGAAAGAGGAAAATCAAATTGTTAGTCTCAAGAATGATAAGGGAGAACTTTCCTTCAATGAAGAGGAAATTAGAGCAATAATTAGGAGTTACTTTGCCCAACTTTATGCCAGTAAGTTTGAAAATCTGAATGAAATGGAGGAATATCTACAAAAATATAGATTGCCGAGGTTAACAGAAGAGGATATAAATTATTTAAATAGTCCCATATTAGAAAAAGAAATAGAACAAGCCATTAACCAACTCCCTAAGAAAAAATCTCCAGGGCCAGATGGATTTACATGTGAATTCTACCAAACATTCAAAGAACAATTAATTCCAATACTACACAAACTATTTGAGAAATTAGGGACAGAAGGTATACTGCCAGAATCCTTCTATGAGACCGATATGGTGCTGATAGCTAAACCAGGTAGGGTAAAAACAGAGAAAGAAAACTATAGACCAATTTCCCTAATGAATATTGATGCAAAAATTTTAAATAAGATTTTAGCAATGAGATTACAGAAAGTCATCCCCAGGATAGTACACTATGACCAAGTAGGATTTATACCAGGGATGCAGGGCTGGTTCAATATTAGGAAAACTATCAGCATAATTAATTATATTAATAACCAAATTAACAAAAACCATATGATTATCTCAATAGATGCAGAAAAAGCCTTTGACAAAATCCAACACCCTTTCCTATTAAAAACACTAGAGAGTATAGGAATAAATGGGCTTTTCCTTAAAACGATCAGTAGCATCTACTTAAAACTATCAGCAAGCATCATATGTAATGGAGACAAACTAAAACCATTCCCAATAAGATCAGGAGTGAAACAAGGCTGCCCACTGTCACCATTACTATTTAATATTGTATTAGAAATGTTAGCTTTAGCAATGAGAAGAAAAAGAGATAAAAGGAATCAGAGTAGGTAATGAAGAAACCAAATTATCACTCTTTGCAGATGACATGATGGTATACTTAGAGAACCCTAGAGATTCAACTAAAAAACTACTAGAAACAATTCACAACTTTGGCAAAGTTGCAGGATTCAAAATTAATCCACATAAATCATCAGCATTTTTATATATTACCAACAAAGTTCAGCAGCAAGAGATACAAAAAGAAATTCCATTCCAAATAGCAGATGATAGGATAAAATATTTGGGAATCTATCTGCCAAGGAAAAGTCAGAAACTATATGAACTAAACTACAAAACACTTTCCACACAAATAAAATCAGACCTAATCAATTGGAAAAATATTAAGTGCTCATGGGTAGGCAGAGCAAACATAATAAAAATGACAATACTACCCAAACTAATCTACTTATTTAGTGCCATACCAATCAAACTCCCAAGAAATTATTTTACAGATCTAGAAAAAATAGTAGCAAAGTTCATTTGGAAGAACAAAAGGTCAAGGATTTCAAGGGGATTAATGAAAAAAAAGGCAGATGAAGGTGGCCTTGCTCTACGAGATCTAAAACTATACTATAAAGCAGCGGTCATCAAAACCGTTTGGTACTGGATAAGAAATAGAGCAGTGGATCAATGGCACAGGATAGGTTATCAGGACAACCTAGGCATTAACCTTAACAATCTAGTGTTCGATAAACCCAAAGACCACAGCTTTTGGGATAAATAATCTCTATTTGGCAAAAACTGCTGGGAAAATTGGAAACTAGTGTGGAAGAAATTAGGGCTTGACCCATACCTAATACCACATACCAAGATAAGATCTAAATGGGTTCATGATCTAGATATAAAGAGGGACTTTGTAAGCAAGTTAGAGGAACGTAATATAGTTTATCTCTCAGACCTGTGGAGGTGGAACAAATTTATGTCCAAAGAAGACTTGGAACTCCTAATTGAACACCAGATGGATAATTTTGACTATATTAAGTTAAAAAGTTTCTGTACAAACAAAACAAATGCAGACAAGATTAGGAGGGAAGCATCTAATTGGGAAATCATCTTTACATTTAATGGTTCTGATAAAGGCCTCATTTCTAAAATATATAGAGAATTGTCTCATATATATAAGAATTCAAGCCACTCTTCAATAGATAAGTGGTCAAGGGATATGAACAGACAATTTTCAGATGATGAAATTAAAGCCATCTCTAGTCATATGAAGGGTTGCTCCAAATCACTATTAATCAGAGAAATGCAAATTAAGACAACTCTGAGATACCACTACACACCTGCCAGATTGGCTAAAATGACAGGAAAAGATAACGATGAATGTTGGAGGGGATGTGGGAGGGCTGGGACACTAATACATTGTTGGTGGAACTGTGAATGGATCCAACCATTCTGGAGAGCAATTTGGAGCTATGCTCAAAAAGTTGTCAAACTGTGCATACCCTTTAACCCAGCAGTGTTTCTACTGGGTCTATATCCCAAAGAGATCTTAGAGGAGGGAAAGGGACCCACATGTGCAAGAATGTTTGTGGCAGCCCTTTTTGTGGTGGCTAGAAACTGGAAACTGAAGGGATGCCCATCAATTGGAGAGTGGCTGAATAAATTATGGTATATGAATGTTATGGAATATTATTGTTCTGTAAGAGACGACCAGCAGGACGATTTCAGAGAGGCCTGGAGAGACTTGCATGAACTGATGCTGAGTGAAACGAGCAGAACCAGGAGATCATCATACACGGCAACAACAGTATTACATGATGATCAATTCTGATGGACATGGCTCTCTGCAATAAAGAATTGTCTCAAACCAGTTCCAGTTGTTCACTGAAGAAAACCATATACACCCAGAAAGAGGGACATGAAATATGGACCACAACGTAACATTTTCATGATCTCTATTGACATTTGCTTGCATTGTGTTGCCTTTCTCTGATTCTTTTTTTTCTTGGAGATAGGATTTTTCTTGCATAACTTCTCAAGCATTTCAACATTATTAACATGTAGTGGACTTCCTGCCATCTGGGGGAGGGGAGGGGACTGGGGGTAAAATTTGTATTGGAAAGCTTTGTAAAGATCAAGGTTGGGGAACTACCCATACATATGTTATACAAATAAAAAGCTTAAAATAAAAATAAAAAAAAAAAATAAAAAAAAATAAAAGAGTTACAGCTTGAATCAAAGACCATAAACTTCTTGTTCAAAAACTGTGTGTGTTTTGCCATTTCCATGTCTGGAACAATACATAGGTGCCTCTTCACCCATGTCTTACTCTCCTTTGGTGGGAAACTTTTGTTCTTGGGAAAACAGGAAAGTTTGATAAAACAGGAGATAAGAGAATTCAGGAAAGACCTGAATTCAAATTGAGCCTCAGATACTTACTAGCTGTGTGACCGTGGGCACGTTTTAAACTCTGTCTGCCTTAGCATTTTTATCTGTAAAATGGGAATAATAAGGACATTCACTTGCCAGGGTTATTATGAGGATCGAATGAGATAATATTTGTAAAGAACTTTGCAAACCTTATAAATGCTAGTTATTATTATTACTGTTATAATCTAAGAGTGTTCCCCATGACTCTTTCCAACAATGAGATGATTCAGGCCAGTTCCAATGATCTTGTGATGAAGAGAGCCATCTGCACCCAGAGAGAACTGTGGGAACTGGGGGTGAATCACAACAAAACATTCTCACTCTTTTTGTTGTTCTGATCTGATTTTTCTTGTGCAGCATGATAACTGTGGAAATATGTATAGAAGAACTGCACATATTTAACCTATATCGGATTACTTGCCATCTAGGGAAAGAGGTAGAGAGAAAGGAGGGAGAAAAAATACGAGGTTTTGCAAGGGTGAATGTCTAAAACTATCTATGCATGTGTTTTGAAGATAAAAAGCTAAAAAAAAAAAAAAAAATTGCTTAGTTAAAATCCCCAGACTAACTTTTCTGGCCTCAACCTGCCTGAAGATCAACTTTAATCACAAAATAGTCACATTTGAAAATCGTGTAGAATCATTTCCCTACTAAAAAATACTCCCATGACTTCCTTCTCCTTTCCCTCCTTCGTTTCTTGTTTAATAGTCTCACAAGGTGATGGAAATAATGTAATCCCCGGACCATTTCTTCACCTTTCAAAATATTTAGACTTAGGGGCAGTTAGGTGGTGCAGTGGATAGAACACCAACTCTGAAATCAGGAGGACCTGAGTTCAAATTTGATCTCAGACACCTAACACTTTCTGGGCAAGTCACTTAACCCCAATTGCTTTAGCCAAAAAAAAAAAAAAATATATATGTAGACTTAGATGAAGTCAAAAAAAGTCATTCTACTTCTGATAGCTGAGTTAGAAGAAGAAAAAATTATATCTATTAAATTATATGAGGTGGGAAAAAATGACACCTCTGACAACAGTATTTGAAAAAGGGGTGAGAGATCCTACTTAAAAGCAGGAGTTCCATATAAGTCCAGTAAATATAGAAATTTGTATTGTGTATGTTTAAAGATTTGATCATTTAAAGGCCTCATTTCTAAAATATATAGAGAATTGTCTCATATATATAAGAATTCAAGCCACTCTTCAATAGATAAGTGGTCAAGGGACATGAACAGACGATTTTCAGATGATGAAATTAAAACCATCTCTAGTCATATGAAAAGTTGCTCCAAATCACTATTGATCAGAGAAATGCAAATTAAGACAACTCTGAGGTACCACTACACACCTGTCAGATTGGCTAAAATGACAGGAAAAGATAACGATGAATGTTGGAGGGGATGTGGGAAAACTGGGACACTAATACATTGTTGGTGGAACTGTGAACGGATCCAACCATTCTGGAGAGCAATTTGGAGCTATGCTCAAAAAGTTGTCAAACTGTGCATACCATTTGACCCAGCAGTGTTTCTACTGGGCCTATATCCCAAAGAGATCTTAGAGGAGGGAAAGGGACCCACATGTGCAAGAATGTTTGGGGCAGCCCTTTTTGTAGTGGCTAGAAACTGGAAACTGAAGGGATGCCCATCAATTGGAGAGTGGCTGAATAAGTTAGGGTATATGAATGTTATGGAATATCATTGCTCTGTAAGAAACTACCAGCAGGACGATTTCAGAGAGGCCTGGAGAGACTTGCATGAACTGATGCTGAGTGAAACGAGCAGAACCAGGAGATCATCATACACAGCAACAACAGTATTACATGATGATCAATTCTGATGGACATGGCTCTCTGCAACAAAGAATTGTCTCAAATCAGTTCCAATTGTTCACTGAAGAAAACCATATACACCCAGAGAGAGGGAAACGAAATATGGACCACAACGTAACATTTTCATGATTTCTATTGACATTTGCTTGCATTGTGTTGCCTTTCTCTGATTCTTTTTTTTTCTTGTAGATAGGATTTTTCTTGCATAACTTCTCAAGCATTTCAACATTATTAACATGTAGTGGACTTCCTGCCATCTAGGGGAGGGGAGGGGACTGGGGGTAAAATTTGTAACGGAAAGCTTTGTAAAGATCAATGCTGGGGAATTATCCATACATATGTTATACAAATAAAAAGCTTTAATTAAAAAAAAAAAAGATTTGATCATTGAAGCACTTCTGCAAAATAGATGCTATTATGATTTCCATTTTAGAGATGGGGAAACGGAGGTTAAGACATTGATGATGTGACTAAAGTCACAATGCTAATAATTGTCTGAGTTATGATTCGAGCCCAGGTCTCCTTGACTCTGATATTGGGGCACAGGGATTACACTATCATTTCTAGAGTCTATTCAACTATCCTTATTCACTCAGCTATACTGCCAGAAATATCATTTTTGTTTTGAAAACACATAGTATGTTTATTGAACATTTTTTGTGTGCAAAGTCCTATATAATCTTATGTATTCTTATTGGCTTTGTGAATACCTAGAAAATGAATGTAGTTTGGTTATCCCATCCACATCTGGGCATTAGGGATGTAGCACCTGCTGCAATCTGGAAAATCTGCATAAAACTTTTGGGGCCCAACTTCATATTAAAGAAGAAAACTGAATTATATTATGGTATTAAAAGATAAAATATGCTATTGTGCAATGCTATATATATATATATATATGTATATATACACACACCCACACACACACCCACACACACACATATATATATGTATATATATATATATATTATACATTTCTGAATTTCTAAATTCTTTTTTGTCAATTTCTGGTCTTTGCTTGTCTGCAATTTCTGCAAAACTTCCCCAAATTCCCATTTAATTTCTTATACCAACCCACAATATGTCGAAACAGCGATGGAGAAAAGTCATTTGGGAGAAGGGATAATTGTAATATTAAAAGCAGTCAGGAAGAAGCCCAGACTGGTACCAGAGAGATTCAAAGTTGAGTTAGAAGTGACCTCAGAGCCCATCTTGACCAACTCATACCTGAATATGAATTTTTTTATATCATCCCTGACAAGAGCACCCAGCAATCCCAAGGTAGTTCTTTGTACTGTTTGAAAATCTCTTTATATCAAGCCAAAGAAAAATGTTTTGTTGTCTGCCATCATCACCGGTTTCAACTTGTTCTAAGCTGTGTGTTCCTACATTTGTAACTCCTCCCCACATCGGTTGGTTCCTGATCCAACACAGTACAAAGGGTAACCAGGTCCCAGTTAAATGTTCTCAACAAGCAGGAGCAATGAAGTATCAAGAAATAATGTGAGAGTCCCTCTAATCACTGAGGGTCATCTTCAATACACTGTACAGAGCCAAGTCTACTCTCTTTTGCACCATTCCCTTCTACCCTTACTCCTCTTACACACTGATTCAGACAAGGATGAGTCAGGTTTTTGTTTTTAGAAACTAATGAAACTGATCCCTGAAAAATAGCTTGGGTTTCTGTGATTATCCTGAGCTGTGGTTATTTCCCCCTTGCCAATTAAATTGAATATATATATAAAATCAACATATATATATAACATATATATATAATCAACATAAATGTAAATATTTATAATCAACAGATATATAGATAGAGATATAATCAATATAGACATATATAAAACATATATATTATAAATATTTACAAAACACTATGTTTATATATGTATATGTATTATTATATGAATGTATGTAAGTATATTCTCTGGTAATCATATTAGCTAGAATCTTTTTGATATGGAAGCCCCTAGTGATTGATTTACAAGCCAGTGGAGCTGAATGGTTTAAACAGATTAACATTCTAATAGCCAGAGGTGGTTAGCTGAAACAAAATTAAATTCCATGGTGTTCATTAACAAAATGGAGGAGAAAATGCCCTTTCCATACCATACTTTTTCAAATATTAAAGTGCATTTTAAATGTCAGTTTTGAAAGGAAGAATTCTTGAAATAGATTGGATTCAGTTTTTGAAAGGAATTTGTTATAAGATGGATTACCATCAACAAAAATAATCAAATAAATATGGAAAAAATACGGAACATCATACACGAACTCCTACTTTAGGACACATCTAAATTATACATCCATACATCTAAACAGACCCTCCCCTGCCAAAAAAAAAAAAAAAAAAGTTTACTTTGTTGTCCCTTAATAATCTGTTTGAAATTTGTATTTGTCTTTGTTATATATGTAGCACTACTCTCTGAGATTACTACCCTTAACTCTTATTTCACTTGGTGGTCCAGAACCCCAGAAGGTGGCTGATTACTTCTCCCAAGGTTTTAGTGACCCTGAAGCTAATATTATTTCTCATGAGCCTCCATATCCAATCTAATCTGATAATCATTTATTAAGCACTTACTACTTCATGATTAATTACAGAAATAAATTAATCAATACTTACATTATTAATTATATAATTTATAATAAATTATTATAAGTATTAATTAGTAATAATAAAAGACTAACACTGCCCACTCTCAAGGTGCTTACATTCTAGAGGAGGAAATAGGCAGCCAAGGCTGAGGGAGGTGCTTGAGTTAAACTCTAGGCTTGAGTTAGCATCATGGTTCATTAGATTAGATCTGACAAGATTTCTGTGCTGCTGAAATCACACCTAATAGATACAAAGACTGAGATCTTCTAAGTCAACAGAACAGGTATTAACTCCATTTTATAGATAAAGCAACTGAGGCCCAGAGAGATTTAAGTTCCTTGTCAAATTTCATAATAAATAACAAAATTTAGGAGTGAGGGAAAGAGGGAAGCTCCAATTCCAGTCTCCTTCCCACCATCCTTTGGCTCCTGCAGGATTTTTTTCCATAGAACACCATGATCCTCTTTGTTTCTGTCTTGCCTCTTTCTAACTGCGGGACTGGTAAAAATCATTTCCATAATATATTTCTATTTGCAAGAATTATAAAAGGAGTAATATTAATTTGCTAAACAATGCTTGTGGGATGCTTGGAAAACAAATATAATTTATCCTGAAGTGAAAGTGTTACTCAAAAGACCAAGAGATGCCCAGAAATATTTGCCACAATAAGAACACCTTGAAAACACAAAGAATAAAAACAAAGAATAGTTCAGATGTAGGTATGCTTATTTCCGGCATGAAAAAGAGTTTAAGTGGAGTGATTATTGGGCAGTATCCCTTGTTGCTGCTTTACCTTTGAGGAATTAGCTCCTTTTGACTGTACACTGCTATCTACTTTTCTGGAAACCAACATAGAAACAGATAAGAACAATAGCAAAACATTACACCTGGTAATTCTTTTATTAGGATCTTACCTCCAAAATTTCATGCTTTTTCTTTTCTTTCTTTCTTTTTTTTTTTTTTTTGCTGAGGCAATTGGGGTTAAATGACTTGCCCAGAATCACACAGCGAGTAAGCACTAAGTATCTGAGGTCAAATTTGAACTCAAGTCCTCCTGACATCAGGACTGGTGCTCTATCCACTGTTCCATCTAGCTGCCCCTCAAAATATCACGAAAAGGAAAAAAGGGACTTGACTGGATGATGATCCTGATAATGATCTAAAAAAAGATAAGCAGAAACTCTCTAACTTTTATAAACTGAAGGATGCTACTTAGCTATTATATTGACATTAGACAAATCATGGAAGCTCTTTACTCACTCAGTCTCATCTTTATAAAAAGGAAATGGAACTAAATAATACAGAAGATTTCCTTTTTCTATGATGGTTCCCACTCATCCATTCCCAACATACTATCTCACTCTACAGTGACTTAAATTAAGAAAAAAATATGCAAAGTCCTTTGCAAATTAAAGTGGTGTGTAAATGCAGAGTATTATTACAATTCTTTAAACTGAAAGAAAAGTTACATAGGAGCTCTCACAGAGTTAAACTATTTACATTCTTACTAGCCATGATCTTGTATAGGTAGGTCTCTGATCTTTTTTGAACCTTGGTTTCCTTATCGGTAACTTTAAAGTTCTTTATATATATGTGAATTATTCTTTTTTGAAAATACACTTCTGAAACTTCAATAATACAGAATTTAAATAGATCATCCCTATCTCCATGGAGCTCACATAGAGATGACACATATTCAAATAACAGAATACAAATGATTGATTGCATTATAAGTCATTTAGAAAGGTACAAAAAATACAATATTCTTATTAAGAAAGAGGTACATAATAAAATTCTAGTCTAAAACTGGAATATGGATCTGAATGGTGTATTTTATCCAAAACAAGATAGGTTAAAAAGGAGGGAGGGAATGAATACATATTAGGATATTACGTGGATATATTACTTGGGTGAGCATATACCGAAATCAGAATGGGGAAGCATAGAAGAGATCATTTGGATCAAGATTCTAGAGTCATTAAAAATGATTCCAGAAGTCCAAAGATGGAGCATGCTACCCCAACAAAGGGGTGATGGACCAGTGGTACAGAATGAAACATACATCTGCATTTTTGTTTAATAATTAGTAAGCATTTATTGAGTGCCCATTATATACCAAGCTTTTAGGCATAGACATATTAAAAAAAAAAAAATCTTGTTCTCAAGGAGCTTATATTCTACTGGGGTAATATTTCTTTCTATGTGTGTTATGTTTATACATAAATAAATGTAAAATAAAAGCAAAACTAGAATAAGTTTAAGTTGGCAAAGAAAGCAAAGCTCTTTTTTAAATTATGTTGGGGAAAAGAGGAGATACAAGGGAAAGATCATTTTGAGGATGACTGAGATGATAAAGAGAAGGAGGAACTAATTATGACTTTTGTTATGGGTTTTTTTTTTTTCCCCTACCAAAGGGAACAATCTTTGCACTGGAAAGGATGGAAGAAAAATGACTTATAAGAAATCAATATTCAAAGTAAGTGGAGAGATGGTTCCTTGGAGAGAAAGCTTCTCTTGATGAAAGTAAATTATATTGTTCAAGTATGTACTTTGTGTCAGGGTCTGGAAGGAACAGGAAGATGTGATTCCTGAACCACTGGCAGTGGTCTTAACTGGCATAAAGAAAAGAAATTGTACCACAAGCTGCAGAAGTACAAATGTTATCTGGTTTTTCAACAAAAAAGAAGAAAATGGAGTATGCAAATTATTGGCCAAGGTGTTTGAATTCATTCCTGGAAAAGTAGTAGAATGTATTGTTAACATAATCATCAGTGATCATCTAGAAAAAGAGACAATAGGCTCCATCAAGAATAGGTCATGCCAGACTAACCTTAGCTCCCTTTTTGATGTAGTCATTAGACTCAGATCAAGGGAATGAAACTTTGACTAAGTTTCTTTTGCTATCTTTGTGGATATGGTACAATATATATATATATATATACATGTATATATATATAAATATAGAGATATAGAATATAATAAGAGAATATAATATATAGATAATAATATATAGAATATATTAAGAAAATATATATAGAGAGGCTAGGTGTCAGTCCAATGAAGTGGATTAGGAACCAGTTCAATGAAACCAAAGAGTAGCCATTCATGGCTTGATGTCTGAAAGATAAAATCCAGGGCAATATTCCCCAGGGATCTCTGTCTGGCATTAATATTTTTAATCAATGACTTAGATAAAAGTTATATGTAACATATTTATCAAATCTGAAGACACAAAACTGGGGAGGAAGGCTAGTTAACACAACCAATGACCATCAGGATCCAAAAAAAATCTTGACAGATCTAGAACAAGGCAACAAATTGAATAAGATGAAATTTAACAGGGGTAAATGTAAAGCCTTCTGCTTGGGGAGAGGGTTTGGGGAAGGGAGAGGTTGTCCTACAAATTACCCATTAGTTTTACTATACTGCAAACTCAATCTGAATCAAGAATGTGCATTAGCAGCCAAGAAAACTAATGTAATCTTAGGTTTCACTGGAGTGTGGTGACCAGATCTTGGAAAAGAATGATCCCACTGTTCTCCACTTTTAATTAGACTATAACTAAAGCAGGTGGCCACTTTTGGGTGCCATATTTTAGAAAGGATATTGATAAGCTAGAGAGCATAGAAAGGAAAGCATCCAAGATGGTGAAAGGTCACGCCTTATGAAATCAGTTGAAGGTATCCTAGATATTTAACTGATCACTTGTATCAAAGCAGTCATCACCAGAATGTGAAGAACTGTGATGGGAAAGGAGTAGATCTGCCCATTTGCTCCCAGAGGGAAGAACTAGTAGCAGTGCTGAGAAAAATGTTTATTTCTCTCTTATATCTACAACCAATGATTGAATTAGGACTAAGTTTTTTTCCCCTCCATTTTCATTTCCTCATTCAGAAATCAGCCCCTCTGTAGGTTTGTCTGCCAGCATCTGAAGGACATTGCTGATAATGAGATTGGATTAACTTTCTCCTAAACCTAGTCAAACCCCACCCAGCTAGGGAAATCCATTGTGTTCTGCTTAGATCTTTTGTCTAGACTGCCCAGGGCTGGGGGTGACCCAGAGTAAGACTGACATAATCAAAGTCAAGTCCCCCAGCCCCTTATTAGAATAGATCTACCTCTATTATAATATTCATTCTTCTCATTAATCCTTAACCAATCAGCATTGATTTCCATCTAACACCCACTTTCCCAAGGGCATATAAAAAATTAATAGGCCTCCATGATCTGTCTTTGGTTCAAAAAAGACAAATAAATGATCATCTTTCATTAATTATTCACTAATCATAATAATTAAATGACTAATTATACAGAAATTACATCTCTCAAACTCTAGATGTCACTTTTTATATATAAAAGTGTCTGTGTATGTGTAAAGATTTTATGTATATAAAAGTTTAATCAAATTTTTTAAATATAGAAGTGACAAGGATGAAAATACAGAATTCATGTAATATCATAAAGAATGGGAAAGTGAGGATTGAGGGAAAATCTACTAGGAACTGCTATTTTCTCTTGTTTAGCATATTGAAAAAGGTGTTCCATCAGATAGTTGAGCAAATAAGACAGGATTAATAATCCTCTACAATGATAAACACACACTGAGACACAAGATGCTTAGAGTTAGGTCCTCTGTTTCTAGTCACTCCCAATAATTATCTATTGAGTAGAGGGATAAACATAGAAATAAAGTAAGAAGCAGAAATTTATTCATCTCAAGCTCTAAGGTCTCAGTGAAGCTGGAAGAGGAGGAAAAAACAGGAAGAAACATAGAACCAAAATATTGTAAAGTCAAGGCTCAGAGGTTTTATTAGGGTACCTCTCCCTAAGGAAAACTAAAGCTATCATTAACAATGACTATTTTTTTTAATTATTTGGGAAAGTCATAAGGAAATTGTTTTTGACAATGAATGTACATGTATAACAAAAAAATATTTATCAGGGAAAGTCTCCTATTCAATCAATCATCAAGGATTTAATAAATACTTATTAGAGGTCAATCCTATGCTGGGACCACCGAAAAAAAGGATGAAATAGTTTTTGGCTTCATTGACCTTACATTCTATTATTGTCCCTAGGTGTTTCCATTCCATCAAATCTTACTCCTTACTTTATTTCTATGTTTATCCCTCTATTCATTTAACCAAAATTTATTAAGTACTTACTATGTGCAAAGTTAAGTAAAGTGCTGGGGGAGATACAAAGTTTATATAAATTTTGGTCAGTTCAGTGCTTTCCATTTAATGAGTCCTATTGTTGTTTAACTTGCAAGTTAATAAGGTCCAGTGTAGGGAACCTACAGGGAATTCCAGGGTAGTTCCCTACCAGTGTAGGAAAATCCCCCTACATATGCATATATACAACAATTCTGTAACTTAAAAGGTTGGTTGCTTATGATATGGCTCTGAAGTCTAATAATTTTCTAAGGTCACATAGCCAATATTCATCTGATATGAAACTTGAATCCAAGTTCTCCTAATCCCAAGGCTATCCCCCAAATGCTCTACCAGATTGCATGTTGTTTAATGAAATTATATTTTTATTAAAAAAAAAGGATCACCTATTAAATATCCTAGGCATTAATAGTACCTGGGAAAAGCCTAGTTAGTGAACTTAATAAGAATTTCTGTGCTCTTGATAACAAGTATTCAAATATCAAGACTACTTTCTAAGAGACAAGGAGAACTAATGTTAGAGAGTTTGGATTTGTCTTTTAGACCTTTGACGATATGGAATGAAATATGAATAGAAATGAAAGAACAAATACAGAACAAAGAAATTTCAGTGAAAGAAATGATCAGACTCAATGAGTGGCTGGGGAAGGAAGAGATGAAAGTATTATAAGATTTCTAAAGCTGGGAAAAGCAAGATGGGACCATGATTATAAACAGAGACCCTGGAAAGGAAAACTTCTTTGGCAAGATGATTAATTTGAGGTGATATCTACATGGAAAGGTACTGGAAGCAGTTGGCTTAAGAAGTCAGGGCTGATTTGGAAATTTAAATGAGATCAATTCACAGATGAAGAAACGAGACAGGGAAAAAAGCCTGAACTTAGTATTTAAAGTTAGGAAGAAGAGTGGAGGGTAAAGATGCTGCTAATGTGGTCAGTAGGATGATGGAACTTTACTGCATCAGTAAGTAGAATTCATCTTCCCAAGTTCAAATCTGATCTCAGACACTGACCAGCCATATGATCATGGGCAAGTCACTTAGACCTGTTTGCCTCAGTTTTCTCATTTCCAAAATGAACTGGAGACAGAAATGGCAAATCTCTCTAGTATCTTTGTGACGAAATACCCAACTGAGTTGAATGAAATGGCTGAACAATGACAATAGCCAAATGACAGCACATTTGTTAGCAAAATTTCTTGGTAAAAAAAATGTTTCACTATTTCATTTTTTTCCTTCCCTTATCCTGACTCTCTATTTCTTTTTTCTTGCCATAAAACCCATTTGAGGAATTTGCAGAGAATTATAACATTTACATCTCTTGTACTTTATATCTAGAGAGAGAGTTTGGTATAGTAGCCAACACAGATAGCTGAGAGTCAGCTGAAAAGGCTTGGATCCTTGGATACCTCTTAACTGAGTGACCATTGATAAGCCTTTGAATCTTTAAGCTTTAGTTTGTTTCTTCATCTGTAAAAATGGGGGCAGTTACAGTTAAGGTATCCACCCAAGACGACTGATATGAAAATCAAATTATATAAAATCTGCAAAGTACTTTATTGGCCTTAAGGTACTGTATAATTTTCAGCTATTATTATTACTTAGACTACAAAACTTTGTTGAAATTCTCAAAAGGTATTAAGCTTTCTCTTTGAAAACCCCTGGGCTTCTCTCTATATTTATAGAATTTTATATATTTATAGAATTTTACATCTAGAAAGGAGCTGAGAGAATCTCCTTGTCCAGCCTCCTTATTTTACAAATGAGAATATCGAGATCCAAAGTAGTTCCTTTCCAAGTTGGCCAAACTGAGATTTCAGGTCTCCTCATTCCAAGAGTAATGCATATGTAAATAGTTTTTTAAAAAAGTCAAAATCCTTAACTAACATATAGTATTTTCATACAACAAAGAAATAAGTGCATTAGGATCATTTTTAATATCAGGTTTTAAACATTTATGATACTTGAGCTATAATAGTCATAATTCTAATGATGGTTCTTTGGAAACCACGGCTACGATAATGTGAATCTCCTCCTGATTCGTATTGTTCTCATCTCTGGGTGGTAATAAGCGGCTTTCTCATGACATCCCTAAGACTTTCTGCTTCTGGAAATGTTGAAAGTAGTGCAGTTCTCATCACTCCCAGACTGTTTCAATATTTCCTCCTTTGACAAATATTAGGGACTGTGAAAATTCAAATCCTATACAGGCATTTTTTTTTTAATAATAGCTTTTTATTTTCAAAATGCATGCAGATAATTGTCAACATTCACCCTTGCAAAACCTTGTGTTCCAAATTTTTCTCCTTCCCTTCCTCCCATCCCCTCCCCGAGACAGCAAGTAATCCAATGTAAGTTAAACATGTTGTGCAAGCTTTTTAGATGAAATTTTTTAAGTTTCACATACTTTAGCAAAGCCTGTTTTGAAATTATTCAAATGTCAGATCATTCTAAAACAAAATTTCTGAAATATGCATTAAATTCTATCTCTCATCTCTGTCTTGGAGGCAGAATCCTGAAAAATCCATATCCTCTTTTTCTGGTGAACATCAGCTCTGAGATTAGCATCTTGGCATTTATTTGAAAGATAATTATAAACGGGTTACTGGTACCAATCTTGGAGGAGGAACTTTTTTTTTGGTCTTTGCTATTTTCTGATTGACTGTACTTTTTTTTTAATTTTTAGGAAAATTTTTTTTTTTGGCTGTACCACTTTTGAAGAGGTTCTTGAAATGGCATCTAATGGAGAAGGTACGAGGATGGGCTTTCTCCATTCGAGACATCTATGGAGGAAACTATGAGAGGTTTTCATTGCCAAGCTGGACTGTAGCCTCTAGTTTTAGAAAGATGATGAACAAGGAGAAAAGAGAAGCTGTCAGCAAAAGGGATGTGGCCAGAGCAACTTTAATCACCATCTCCATGGCTCAATAGCATGAATGTGGACTCTCAATGAGAATATTAACCAGGTGGTACTTGCTGGAAATGTTTTGCGAATTAATGTCATTTCCATAAGAATTCTTTCATATTCATTGGAAAATTGGTCCAAGGGGCAATTGAAAGTACTTTTTTCAGAGCATAAGGGTTATTTTGGACCATTGGGCACTCTCTTAGAGCTGTTGAAATTACCCTGATCTGTTGTCTGAAGATATTACCAGAGCCATCTACAACCACAAAGTCCTATGCAGACTTCTTTTCCCTAACAAAAAAAAAAAAAAAAAGAGAGAGAGAGAGAGAGAGATGTATTCCATTGGTTTTTATAGTAATTAAGCATGACCTAAATCAAAGTAGGAAAAATGGTCGTACAGTCAATAGAGCACTGAGTCTGGAGTTAGAGAAACTAAACACTTAACCTCTACTTGCCTCAATTTTAAAATGAGAACAATACTATCTTCTATTTCACAGGGTTGTTGTAAGGATCAAATGAGAAAACATTTGTAAAAATGCTCAGCACAGCGCCTGGAATGCTTATTGTTTTCCCTTCTCTCTTCCTCTCTCATGGCCAAAATCTAATAATTCTCTTCCTAAAGGCATACAAAGACTAAGAAACAGGAGGAAAAGACCTAACCATCTGGAGAGAGAATTGAGATAACACTTGGCTGATCATTCTGCATTTGTTACGAGCAGCAAAATGGGAGCAATGATGTTGTGTTTTGGATTAGATCGGGACAGAATAGTACAGTTACTGGGAAACAGGTCACAGACTCGTGGAATCTCCAGGTTGAAAGAGATCTCAGAGGTCAGCTTGTCTAATAGGGGCTGAACAGAAACATCCTGGTGGTCAGTTGGTCAGTAAACACTGATTAGGGGCAGTTAAGTGGTGCACTGGATAGAGCACCTGGCCAGTAGCATGGAAAACATGAGTTTAAATGGGACCTCAGAAATTTACTAGTTATAAATAACAAGATTTAAATTCTGTTTGCCTCATTTCCTTACCTGTAAAATAGTGATAATAATTGCACCCCAGGATTATTATGAGGATCAAATGAGATAATAAGCATAAAGCTCTTAACATGGTTCTTGGATGTGATAAGGGCTATATAAATATTAGCTATTTTTATAATTAATAAGCACCTACTATGTGCCACATACTGCTAAGCCCTATAGCATTGCTAAGAAGGATGCGGTCATAGAGCATCCAGCTGAAATTCTCCAGTAATTCTCACTCCACTAACTTCTCCAACAGCCCGTTTGACATTTGGACAAACAGAATTGTTAGGAGTCTATCTTCATATTGAGCTTAAATCTCCCTCCCCACAACTTCCACCTTTTGTTCCTAGTCTTGCCAATTTGGGGGGAAATCTAATCTTTTTTCCATATCCTAACTCATTAAATATTGAAGATAATTGAGGATAATTATCATGTTTCTTGCTTCTAGTCTCTTTCTCTTCTATTCAACCCTACTCAGAGCTACCAAATTAATATTCTGAAAGCATGGGTCTGACTATGGGAGTCTCCTACTCTAGAACTTTGTATGAATCCCTCTTGCCATTGTTAGAACACAAGCAACTATGACCTTTTATGATGGAATATAGAACATAGAAAGAGTTCACACAATTCTCCGTCATTTGCCCTATGTTCCAGCCTACATGGTCTGGTTGTTTTTTGTATACACTGATCTGTCTCCAATCCCAATGTTATGGCTATTCCCCCTGCTTAGAATGTTTTCCCTTTCCTCTTTCTTTTTGTTATTGTTTTCTTTTTTTCTGGTTATACGTATACATTTGTCTCTTTAATACACATTTTTTATGAATCATGTTAAAAGAGAAAAATCAGAAAAAAGGGAAAAACCACGAGAGAAAAAAAAAAGAAAAAGAAAAAGAAAGAGTATAGCATGTGTTGTTTTTCATTCAGTCTCCATAGTTCTCTCTCTGGATAGCAGATGACAGATGGCAGATGGCAGATGGTGTTTTCTATCCAAAGTTTATTGGGATGGCTTTGGATAAGAGAATTACTGAGAAGAACCAAGAATTTCATAGTTGATCATCACACCATCCTGTGCCTGGTTCTGCTTGTTTTGTTCAGCATCAGTTTGCATAAATCTTTCCAGACCTTTCTTTTTTCTTTCTTTATTTCTTTTCTTTTTTTTTTTGAAAAAAAATTATTAAAGCGTTTTATTTACAAAACATATGCGTGGATAATTTTTCAACACTGATCCTTGCAAAGCTTTCTGTTACAAATTTTTCCTTCCTTCCCCCCACTCCCTTCCCCAGATGGCAGGAAGTCCAATACATACTAATTATGTTAAAATATTGTGACAAAGAGATCTTAAAGGAGGGAAAGGGACCCACATGTGCAAAGATATTTGTGGCAGCCCTTTTTGTAGTGGCAAGGAACTGGAAACTGAATGGATGCCCATCAACTGAATAAATTATGGTATATGAATGTAATGGAATATTATTGTTCTATAAGAAATGACCAGCAGGACGATTTCAGAGAGGCCTGGAGGGACTTGCATGAACTGATGATGAGTGAAGTGAGCCGAACCAGGAGATCAATGTATATGGCAACAGCAAAATTATATAATGATCAACTGTTTGGCTCTTTTCAACAAAAAGGTGATTCAAATTAATTCCAATACATTTGTGATGGAGGGAGCCATCTGCATCCAGAGAGAGAACTATGGGGACTAAATGTGAATCACAACATAGTACTTTCATCTTTTTTTTGTGATTTGCTTGCTTTTTTTTCCCTTTTCATTTTTTTTCCTTTTTGATCAGATTTTTGTGAGTGTATGTAGCATGATAAATGTGGAAATATGTATAGATGAACTGCACATGTTTCACTGATATTGGACTATTTGCTGTTTAGGGGAGGGGGGGGAAGTGAGAAAGAAAAATTTGGAATACTAGGTTTCATAAGGGTGAATGTTGAAAACTATCTTTGCATGTGTTTTGAAAAATAAAAAGCTATTCTAAAAATTAATTAATTTTTAAAATCTTGCTTGAATTGAATTGATTAATGGCTCAGTTATTGAGATGCATCAGCCAATCGAATACTAAGTTTAACACAGACTTTCGACAAAAAGAAAAAAAAATTTCGACAAAAATTTCTCCACTTGTGGAGAGTGGGAAATAAAAGCAGAGGATCCTGTCACTCAAAGTATAATAGTCACTGATTCCCCTGGAACAAGAGATCAGATGGCCTCCTTCCAAGGGCAAAAGATGGATGTTTTTTGACAGCCACTGTCTCTACAATCCAAAATCAAAACAAAGAACAATCCTTATACACATGTGTGACCTTAAATGTAGAGCCTGGGATAGCTTCCACTGACACATGGACTCCCAGAATAGTCATTCTAGATTGTAGATAATTCTGTATGTCTACAGCAACTCACAATTATCACTGAAAAGCTCCCCTACTTCCCCCACATACATCCCATCACATATATACTTTTTTTCCTCTGGTCAGCCAGAGAAAATAATTAGTTTAAAGCAAAGGACACTTAATTAAATAACACACTAGGATTTGCTATAGAACATTCTCCTGCCCCTAAAAAGATAAGGTTTACTGTCTTACAAATCTATACATCTTCAGTGATTAAAGCAAGCATGCAGAGAGATAACATGTGAGGAATCCACCAATGGGGACCGCTCTTGGAGGGCAACTCAGACCCCACCATTACAATATTCCCGGGGCCCCTGGGCCTGCTTCTAGCTGGAGCTGATGTCTCTCCTGATTTTACATAAGGATCTGCTGGTCTTACAATGATTACAATCCAAGTAGTCTCTTGTTAGCATGTTACTCGGCTGGTATGGGATTCTCTGTGGGATATGTCACTTTTCTAGGCTTTCTGCTATCAGGTAAAGGGATTCTGGCAGTGGCTGGATAGGTAATTTATTCTGGGCAATGCTTTCTGCTGCTTTCTGCTGTTTTCTGGCCTCCTCTCTTCAGGGTCACCCAAGTTATCTGCCTCATCTTCAGGGAGCTATGTGAGAGTGACTAGGGCCTCTTCCAGATAAGGTTAGGTTTACATTTCCTCAAGTCCCAGCCTTTAGAGGCAGCCAAAAGCAGGGAGATTGCTCTAGGGCTAAGGTTAGGTCTTTCTCTTCCCCTTATGCCTGGGCAGAGATCAAAGTCTTCTACTATAGATAATTATCTAACAGAAGGCTCCATACTACTTTTGATACTTTCTGGTTTCACAGCAAATGAAATTTGGACAAATGGGTCCCCCATTTCCATTCCTAGATTCATTCTGCATGGCTGTCAGCAGTAAAGCATGATTGCCTTGGTTTGCATCTTGGCCAGTGAAAAATCTCAGTCTTCCTCCATTGCCCCTCAGTGAAAATTTTCCATCTCCAAAGCAAATTACCCAAATGTACATAAACATTCATCATAAGAGACCTCAATGAACAGATAATCAGCTGTATAGAACAATGTATACATATGGCATTCACCCTGGAATTGCATACAGCAGGTATGCATGTAACAGATCAAATGCAGAGCAGAGAATCTAGAGCATATGTTAAACTCTTTATTTTATCATATTCTCACATGACTGAGCTGTACACACATGCACATATTTATGCAGAAGCATATAACACATTGCAGCATCAGTACACGTGTGATGACCTGGCAAGGACGCCAATACATGGCTCATTAGAGCACGTGTCACATTCGCCACAGAGCATACACTCAGAGATGGTATTTGAACCTAAGTCCTATGACCCCAAAGCTAGTGTTTTCTTGGTTGCCTCCCCAGGATGGCACTATTGGGACCTCTGGAGCTCATTGATACGGCTTTGTGTGGATATGTAATCCTGGAGGTAGGACCTGGGACAGCTCCCACTCCTGAAGACCCCCAAGAAGAGCTAGTCTACATTCTAGGAGACACAACTATAAAACAAATAAAATTGTTCCACTATTGTATTTTCCTTCCTAGTCAGCCAGAGAACATAATGAAAAGGCATTTCATTAAATAGATTTTCTATAAATCCCTTGTAAAGCTAAGGTATACTCTCCCATAATTCTATATATCATCGGTGGCGAAAGTGAATATGCACAGGGATCCCATGTGAGTCCACCAATGGGGCAACTCACCTCTCCTCCATATCAATGTCCCTCCTCCTAGCTGGGGGGATATCTCCCCTAGTTTTACAGAGGTTGTCCACTGGTTTTATTATCACTTCAGTAATTACTTCAGTACAAGTAGTCTCTTGCTAACATGTTATTGGGCTGGGATGGACTTCTCTGTTAGGTGTGTCCCTTTGCTAGACCCAGACAGAATCAACAGAATAGGATTCTGGCAGCTGCTGGCTAATAATGCCCACAGGCATCCGCAGTTCTACTAGCCTACAGTCCCAATCCTGAGTTTTGGGCTGTTTTGCTTTCTCTAGATCCTTTGGGTTTATACTACTCCTAAGCCTCTGTGTAGCCATCCAAGTAAAGCAATCAACAGCAAAATTAGCTTTGAGCAAAATTCTCAATCTTTTCCATTTTTTAAAGTAAATATACCAGAAAATCTTTACTGATCAGCAGCACTCAGGTTCTTCTCCCTGTCATTTCACATGGGAAGCAAGATGCTTTGACTCAGCACAGAGCTGACAATTAAGAAACATTCACTATAAATTAAATTAAATTTCATTTCGTTTTGTGGAACTGAGTTCATTTTTTGCAATTCCTCCAAGGATTCAGGAAGCTTCTGTCTCATTTTCTTCTTTGGAAGTAATCTTACTGAAATATTATAGTCATCAAAAGAAACTGGATTTCCCCTTTTTGCCAAGTTCCTTTTTAATCAACCTAAGCTGTCAAATTCCCTGGCTTTGCCTAGTTCCAGCTGCTACTCTTGGTTTTAGACCAGAGAAAGAGCCTGGTGACAAAGCAACAGACGCTTCATCCAACATGAGTTCAATCTTTGGAAGTGACTATGCGACCTTTGTAGAAATCCCCATATGAAGTATCCACTTAATATCCTGATGGCAAACAAGGAAAAAGCAGAAACATCTCACAACCTAGAACCATTACAAATTTCCCATTCTTGGTAATTTCACCACTGGATGAATAAACAGAATGGTAGAATGGACATCATCTTATCCTAAAGACAGCCAGTTGTTGTGTATATGTATTAGGAAGGCAAAGGCAGAATGGGAGTCTGCCAGATCAAACTGGCATAGTCATATACTTATGACTAATTCTGTTTTCAAGGATGGAAATTTCACAACCTCCTAGCCTCTAACAAATCTCATATCTTTTTTTATTATTAAAACCTTTTATTTTCAAAACATATGCATGGATAATTTTCAACATCCACCCTTGCAAAACCTTGTGTTCCAAATTCTTTCCCACCCTTCCCCTTCTCCCCTCCCCTAGATGGCAAGTAATCCAATTATCTGATAAATATCTACAATTCTTCTATACATATTTCCACAAATATCATGTTGCACAAGAAAAATCAGATCAAAAAGGAAAAAATGAGAAAGAGAACAAAATGCAAGCAAACAATAACAAAAAGAGTGGAAATGCTATGTTGTGAGCTACACTCAGTCTCCACAGTTCTCTCTCTGGGTGTAGATGGTTCTCTTCATCACAAAATCATTGAACTTGGTCTGAATCATCTCATTGTTGAAGAGAGCCATGTCCATTAGAATTGATCATCATATAGTCTTGTTGCTGTGGACAATGATCTCCTGGTTCTGCTCATTTCACTTAGCATCAGTTCATGCAAGTCTTTCTCTTCTGAAGAAGTCTCTACCCTGATTCCATTGGTCACTATGAGTATCATGCTTTGGACTGAAATATGGGACTTACAGGGTTCAAGCTGGGCGGTGAAATGCTTCCAACTTCCAGGATTTGCTTCCAGAGGATAACAGAAGGCAGCATCGTGACAGCGGAGCTGAAAAACAACCACCTCATGGGCTATAAATCCACTAAGAGGTCAAAGCAAAGAGAAATTGGAGAATACATATGGAAAGCCTAACAAAGCTTGAGGATGGGGTTCAATAAAGTCTGGTTTGTTTTTAGAGGTAGGCAGGAATCGTGTTGAAGAGGCCAGGTGGAAAGCTGAAAGTGGAGAAGCAGATGAAAGATTGAGGCAAAGTCAAGCAGAGCAAGTAAAAATCTTGTCTAAAAAGAATAAATAAGAACTTCAAAATTCAAAAGCTAACACAAAACTAAGAAGAAAACAAGCAATCAAACATTTATTAACAAACTAGTATGAGTCAGAAACTGTGCTCATCACTGGGAAGAGGCAAAAGGCATTCCCTGTCCTCAAAGAGTTTACAATCTGCTGGCGAAGGCAATGTGCAAACAATTATACACAAAGCAAGGATAAATAAAGGTAATTAAGGATAAATAATAAAGGTAATAAATAAGGATAATAATGAATAAATAAATAATGTTGAAATAATAATAAATAAAGGTAATAAATAAGGATAATAATGAATAAATAATGTTGAAATAATAA
>JAJPUD010000008.1:1258525-1288018 GCA_023553655.1 Myrmecobius fasciatus | reverse complement strand
AGGTAATAAATAAGGATAATAATGAATAAATAATGTTGAAATAATAATAAAGGTAATAAATAAGGATGATAATAAATGTTAAAATAATAATAAATAATCCAATAACATAAATAAATAAAACAATAAATAGATAAACTAATAAGTAAGTATAAATTATAAAGGTGATTAAGGACAAATAAAAGGTAATTAACAGAGGGAAAGCACTGGAATTAAGAGGGGTTAGGGAAGGCTTCCTTTAAAAAATAGGTTTTTAGTTGAGACTTAAAGGAAGCTAGGGAAGTCAGTAGTCAGAGTAGAGGAAGAAAAGCATTCTAGCCATGGGGGACACCTAGAGAAAATGTCTAAAACCAAGAGATGGAATGTCTTGCTCATGGAATAGTAAGGAGGTCAGTGATGTGGATCAGAGTAGGGAGTGTGGTATAAGAAGCCTTGCAAAGTAGGAGGTAGCTAATTTATAAAGGGTTTTGAATACCAAAGAGAGGACTTGTATTTGATTCTGGAGGCAATAGGGAGCCAGTGGAGTTTATTGAGTAGGGCATGACATGGTTGGATCTGTGCTTTGGAAAAAGCACTTTGACAACTGAATGGAGGATGAAATGGAGTGGGAAGAGATTTGAAGCAGGGAAATCCACCAATATGTTATTGCGATAGTCTAAACATGAAGTGATGAGGGCTTGTACTAGACGGGGAGAAGGAGGTAAATCCAAGAAAGGTGAAATCAATGTAGAGGAGTCAAAGCTAATTCCTAAATTGCAAACTGTAAGGACTGGGAAGATAGTGGTATGCTCTAATAGGAAAGATAGGAGAGGGAAGGGTTGGGGAAAGCTAATGAGTTCTGTTTCAGACACATTGAGTTTAAGATATCTACTAGACATCTAGTTTATGATGTCAGAAAGACAGATGGAGATGCCAGATTTGAGGTCAACAGAGACGTTGGGAGAGAATAAGTAGATCTGAAAATTCTTAGCATAAAGATGACAAGTATAATAATATCAGCTGGTGAGATTATCAAATAAAGAAGTATAGAGGGGGAAAGAGAAGAAAAGAGAGCTCAAGACAGAATGCAAAGGGATACTTATGGTTACAGCATGAGATCTGGATGAGAATCCAGCAAAGGAGGCTGAGAAGGAGCAGTCAGATAAATAGCAGGAAAACCAGGAGAGAGAAGTGTCCCAAAAACCTAGAGAGAAAAGAATATCAGCCTGGAGAGGTTGATTGGTAGTGTCAAAATTGCAGAAAGGTCATAAGAATGAAGACTGAGAAAAGGCCATTGAATTTGGCAACTAAGAGATCATTAGCAACTTAAAAAATATATTTATTTAAAACTAAATACAAAATAAGAAAAAAACAAAATAGAAAAAGAAAGACAGAAAAGGAAAATTAAAAACAAAAACCAAAATATTGTCATGTGCCTAACAGAACATCTGAGAGATTAAAAATATGTAAAAAGAAATTTTCATTTCAAGAAAGCATATATCATCATAGAAGAGATTATATTCATGACTGTCCATCTTTTCTTTGCTTCCTTGTAGGTTATTCCTTTGTTCTCTGTTGTACACTTCTTACTTTATTCCTTTTTTCTCCTTTCATCCCCCCATCGTTAGTAACTTTGGAGGGAGCCCTTTCAATGGAATGATAAGGTCAAAAGCAGAATTTGTAAGGAATTAAGAGAGTGACAGGAAAAAAAATGGAGGCACCTATTATAGATAGCCTTTTTCTAACATTTTAGCAACAAAGGATGGAAGAGATCTAGAACAATCAAAACAGAAAGATCAGGTGAGGAATTTTTTGTTTTTTTCAGAATACATTGGCATGATGGTAGGGAGTAGGAAATGAATTAATAGACAGAGAGAATTGAAAGTTAGTGATATCCTGGGGATGACAGATAGGCAATCTATAAAGGAGATGGGACAGAATGGGATTGGTTGAACTAGTAGAAGAAAGATTAACCTCATTAAGGAGGAAGGCTTCTTCATTATGTGAGACAGGAGTCAAGGGGGACATAGTGGCAGAAGGTATCTGAGTTAAAGGAGAGGAGGAAGAGTTGTCCCCCAGAACTTTCTTTTTTATACTACTTAACTTGATCTCATTGATTCTCATGTGTTCAATATCATTTCTACCTTGTCTCTTTTAATTAGATGTATCTTTGCTTTTACTTGATCTGAGATCAGGATTGCTACCCCTGCTTTTTTTTGTTCACCTGAAGCATAATAGATTCTGCTCCAGCCTTTTACCTTCACCTTGTATGTGTCTCTATGCTTTAGATGTGTTTCTTGTAAACAACATATTGTTGGATTCTGGTTTTTAATCCAGTCTGCTATCTGCTTCTGCTTTATGGGAGAGTTTATTCCATTCACATTCACAGTTAAAATAACTAACTCTGTATTTCCTGCCATCTTATTTACCCTAGCTTATGCTTTTCTCTTTCCTATCCCCTTTCTCTCCCCCCTAGTATTTTGTTTTTGATAACTACTTCCCTCAAACAATCCTTCCCCTTTAGAGCCCCACCCCCTTTTTTACACCTTTCCCTTAATTCTTCTGTTTTCCCTTCTATTAGTCTATTCCCTTTCTTTTCCCCTTTTCCTTCCTGTTTCCTTATAAGGTAGGACAAGTTTCTTTGTGATACCCAATATGTCTATTATTCAGAGCCAAATCTGATGAGATGAAGATTAACACAATTCTCATTCCCCTCCCTTTTTCCCCTCAATCATTATAGGTTTTCTTTGCCTCTACATGTGATGTAATTTCCCTTATTTTGCCTCCTTTTCCTCTTCTTCCAGCTTTATCCCTTTTCTATCTCTAATTTCTTTTTTCAGATTATCATATCATAATATCATAATATAATAATAAAATCATAAAATCAAACCTCATTCTATAAGTATCCATAACATAAATATAGTTCTTAAGAGTTTTTTTTCCTTGTTACCTTTTTTATGTTTCTCTTGAGTTCTGTTTGTATATCAAATTTTTTGTTCAGTTCTGGTCTTTTCATTAGAAATAGGTGAAATTCACCTATATCATTGAATATCCATCTTCTTTCTTGAAATATAATGCTCATTTTAGCTGGATAGTGTATTCTTGGCTGTAATCCCAGTTCCTTTGCTTTCTGGAATATCAGATTCCAGCCCTTCAATCCTTTAAAGTGGAAGCTGCTAGGTCCTGGGTGATCCTAATTGTGGCTCCTTGGTATTTAAATTGTTTCTTCCTGGCTTCTCGCAATATCTTTTCCTTGGTATGATAGTTCTGAAATTTAGCCATGTTAATATCATTTCTATGCAAATAATTCCCATACATACATATGAACATATGTGTGTTTATATGTGTATATGTGTGTGTTTATGTGTGTAGTCTCTTTCTTGAGTTCCAATGCCATATCACCAATGGACACCTCAGATTAGATGTCTTGTAGGCAAAACCAGAATTTATTATGTTTTCTCATGGAACGTCCTCTCTTCTTAACTTTCCCTCTTTTTTGATATTTTATTTTTTTCCAGTCACATGCAAAAAAAAATTTTAACTTTTGGTTTTTTTCAAACTTTGAGTTCCAAATTTTCTCTGGTCTTCCTTCCCATCATTGATAAGGCAGTGATAAGATTACACATATGTAGTCATGAAATACATTTCCATATTGATCTTGTTGTGAAAGAAAACACAAACAACAACAAAAACAAACAAGAAAAATAAAGATTTTTAAAAGTGTGCTTTGATCTGCATTCAGGCTTACATTTTTCATCATAAGTTTTTCTGAATTTGCTGAAATTAGCTAAGATCAGTCACAGTGATCATAAAATATTGCTGTTACTTTTACAATGTTCACTTGATCCACATCTTTCACTTTGCATCAGTTTATACAAGTCTTTATGCCTAAATTATGTACCCATTTTTACTTTATCTTGATTTACAGTGCAAGTATTGCTTTCTGCCATACTGCTATCTAGTTTTCCTAGCAGCTTTTGTCAATTAGTGAGTTCCTGTTGCAAAAAGCTTGGATCTTTGCATTTATCAAAATTATATTATTATGTTCATTTACTTTTGTGTATTGTGTACCTGACTTATTTCACTGTTCCATGACTCTTTCTTAAGCCAGTATCAAAGAGTTTTGAGAATTACTGCTTTGTAATACAGTTTGAGATTTAGTATTAGGAGGCTTTCTTTCATAGTTTTTTTCACTGATTCCCTTGATATTCTCCATCTTTTGTTCTTCCAAATGAATTTTGTTGCTTTTTTTTGGTACTTTGATACTGCACTGCATAAGTAAATTAATTTTTGTGAAATTGTCATTTTTATTATGTTGGCTCAGCCTACCCATAACAATTAATATTTTTCCAGTTGTTTAGATCTAACTTTATTTGTGTGAAAAGAGTTTGGAATTGTTTTCATATAGTTCCTGGGTTTGTTTTTGTAGGTAGACATCCACATATTTTATATTATCTATAATTATTTTAAGTGGAATTTATCTTTCTCTCTCTTGCTGCTAGACTTTATTACTTATGATTTGTGTGGATTTATTTTATATCCTAATTAAAATTGCTAATTATTTCAATTAGATTTTTAGTTGATTCTCTAGAATTCTCCAAGCATACCATCATATCATTGGCAAAGAGTGGTGTTTTTGTTTCTTTGTTGTTTATTCTAATTCCCTTAATTTCTTCTTCATCTCTATTGTTTTAGCTACCATTTCTAGTACAACACTGAATAATATTGGTGAAAATTAACATCCTTGCTTCATCCTAGTCTTATTGGGAAGGCTTCTATATAGATAATTCTTGCTGATGGATTCAGTAGATAGATATATTTTCATTTTAAGGAGCATTCCATTTATTCCTACAGTTTCCGGTGTTTTTAATAGAAATGAGTGTTGTATTTTGTCAAAAGCTTTTTCTGCATCTATTGTGACAACTATATGATTTTTGTTGATTTTGTTATTAATACGGTCATTTTCACTCACAGTTTTCCTAACATTGAACCAACATTGAATTCTTGGTATAAATCCCCCCAGATTGTAATATATGATCTTTGTGATATATTGCTATAATCTTCTTATTAATGTTTTATTTAAAATTTCTGATTGAGTTTGTTGTCAAAATAAAACCATTTCTTGGCCATCGGTGTGTTTTGACTAATAATTTACCCTCTTACTAACTGTATTTCTGAAGCTTCTTTACAGGTGGAAGGAAATAAAGGTGTATATAGATTGGTAGGTAGTTAGGTAGCACAGTGGATAGAGTGCTGGTTTTGGAGTCAGAAAGACTCATTTTCCAGAGTTCAAATTTGTCCTTAGATGTTTACTGTTTATGTGGCCCTGAACAACTCACTTAACCCTGTTTGTCTCAGTAAAATGAGTTGTAAAAGAAGGAAATGGCAAGTCACTCTGTTATCTTTGTCAAGAAAATCCCAAATGGGATCAAAAAGATTTAGATATGACTAGGAGGGAAAAACAACTCAATGAAAACAAAATTGATAGAACTATTTGGGTAGAAATAAGAAAGGAAAAAAGGATTCCTTAAACTGAAGGTCTTTCTGTAATTGCATAATTTATCTTTGAAACTCACCTTATTGTATTTAATTCACTTTTCTATGTACTCAGTATATGTACATATATATATATATATAAAATTTTCCCCCTTTGGAAACTCTCCTATGATGTAGCATGGAAACATGGAATCTAGAGGGGAATCTATAGGAGACTGAAAGCTCCTCACTCCTTTGACCTCATGAATAGTTTCTCAACTATTCTAAATTCTCTGGATGTAAAGATATTCCCAAGAATAACATAGTCTTCAATTCTCCATAAAACAGACCACTGTGGATTTCATAAACTCAAGGAGGAAATTTCAAAGGTCATTTAGCTCAATCTCTATTCAAAATATGATTACAAACATCTTCTTAAAGGTTTTTTTGTTTTTGTTTTTTTGCCAGAGATAATGGTGGTAGTGGTGATGGGGTCTTGCCAGATGAACTGGAAAGTTTTATAGCCTGCCTTACAAGATGTTTAAGCTTCTGTGATATCCCTCCCTCCCTCATCCCCATCCCCCAAATTCTGCCAATCTTTTGGAAACTTTGATTCTAAATCACTTACTTATTCAGTTTGGGAAAAAAGAATTGCACTAAAATGGGATATTTGAGTTTTATTATCTCTACTATGAAACAATACAAAGGAAGAGCCAAACATATTGCTAATTTGTTAAAAAAAAAAGTTCATCATTATTTAATTACTCATCACCATAATAATCCCACAGCTGGATAAAAATACAAGTCTTTGATCAACATTTAACAAATATATCTGCTATATCCCATGAAAATATCTATATATAATATGAAGTGTTTATTAAGGCTAATATTTTCACCCTGTTGACTATTGGTTTTTAGTGATCTGGATATGGTAGAGATGACTATGTTCAGAACAGCATTTAGCCATTATTATAATACTTTTCCATTAAAGTTCTCCTTAAAATGCATAAATATTCCATGAAGTGTGACATTCACATCTAAGGTGGCTATCAGTCACATTTACCTCTAGGTCAAACATAATGTCAGCTCCCAAGGAATATTTCTGCTAATTGCTTGTATTTCTATAGTACTTTACAAAACCCTTTGCTTACAACAACCCTGTAAGAGGGCTAAAAAGTTTCATTTAAATACTGCTTCAATTTCCAGCTCTTTTCTTAGATAATCCTGTGCTATAGAGCAATACTTATTATGAACAGTAACCACTCTCACTTAAAGCACTTGAAGTTGTTAATAAATGCAAAGCACTTTATAAAGCCTTCATTCAGATATATAATTTATTTATTTATTTATTTTTGCTGAGAAAATTGTGGTTAAGTGACTTGCCCAGGCTCACATAGGAAGTATTAAATATCTGAGACTGGATTTGAATTCAGATCCTCCTGACTTCAGGCCAGCACTCTATCTACTGCACCATCTAGATGCCCCTCATATATATTTTTACATACAGAGTCTCATTTGATCCCCACCATAATCCCATGAGACTGACCTTTTTTTTTTTTTTTTTTACAGATGAGTAAACTGAGACAGGGCAAGTGTAATTGACCAAGTTCACAGTTATTGTAAGAGACATAGCTTGAATCCTAGTCTTCCTGCCTCAGATTTCAGCATTTATATGAAATATCTCATTGTAGGTAGTAATGGGATTATAATTTCTATTTAACAGATTAATAAAATGATACAGAGGGATTAAGTGACTTCTCAGGTCCCCACAACCATGTAAAGATAAGGACTACACTTAAATCTTGGATCATCTTATTTTAAATCCAAAGTCTTTCAGCTACACTGCTTCTCTTTTATGAAGTTAGTAACCATGGGCAGTCAGCCATGTGTAATTAGGTTTCTAAGTAGCAGGGGAGCTCTAATTCAGGGAAAATGGTATCCTCCCACCACAGTCATTGAAGTATGAAGGGGAGGGAAAGAAATGTTGCCTCCACAGTCCAATTCTGGCTCTGTTTCTGTGGTTCTAAACTGAATAGTGTGTCTACCAAAAAAAAAAAAAAAAAAAATAGTCCCCTCTCTTACAATGGTACTTATCCACTGTATTCCCAGTCACCCCAATTTTGGCAGAATGGCTTAAGGAATCCCTCATCCTGCCTCCCTCGATATGTATATATGGGCAAAGGAAGAAGCAGTGCTCATAGATTTGGGTTCTCATTTGAGGCTGCAGTTGAGATGGACCCTACCAGCTTGACCCATTCCAAACTACATTCTCAGAATCTGAGAAAGAGAATTCTCACCTTGTTTGTCTGTTAGGCAATATTTCTGGGGCTTTTTTGTTTTGTTTTGCTTTTGGTTGTGCTTAAAAGATTTTAGAACAATGAGATAAAGGTCTCTTGGTTGTGCCTTTCAAAAGTCTACCCTCTGCCTCCACTTACTGAAGATAGAATTCTTGGAGGAGATGCTACTGCAGACATCCTTTGAAATCTCAAGGATCACTGGAGTGGCCATTCCCCATTCCCCCCTTTATGCAGATTACAACTCCTCCCTATTCTCAAAGAGCATCTTCATGAATAGCCATTCACAGGTTTCCAAGATGATGATGAACCTCCAGCCTCCCAGTTTGATATGCCCTATCTTTTATTGGCAGAGTTTCCAGGAACCCAGTGCCATGTCAGCACTATGAACTGTCAGTCAGTGTAGGACTTCCATCAGGGAGATCCCAGTATAGAGAAGAAAATCAGAGATCTGGAATGGAAGTTTCTTTTAGTTACATGGGAAGAAAGAAAGTTGGCTTTCTACTGAAATAGGCTACATTTAAAGAGTTTAAAAAGGAAAAGAATATTAAAGGTCAAGACCTGTAGCAATGGAGTTCCTGATCTACATCCCAATAACTTGCATTTGTATGGTTCTTTTCTTCATTTTCTTTCATTCAGGATAATTATATATATGTAACATATATAACATATATATACACACATATATACATATATATTTACATACACACACATATTTATATTTGATAGCTCCTGGCCAAGTGAGCATCTCAGAGGAAGGAGGCATAGAGGTCCAGGATGAGACAAGAGGAAAAAGCTGACTCCGGTCCAATGAGATCAGCCTGTTTCCTGGATGGCCAAGTCCCAACACCTGCTCACCTCAGGTAACCTCTCCCCTAGATAGAGCCGCAGTCAGGTTGCATCATTCTCCATATCACTCTCAAACTTTGACTCAATTTGGTACAGTGGAGGCCATCTGATCCAACTTAGCCAGGAACAGAAATTCAACAAGCAGACGGTCTGAAGTTCCCCTCTCTAGGTGGCCCGTTTCCAATTTTGAATCGCTCTGGGAGGTTTTCTCCTTACGACAATCAGCAGCCACTTGTCAGTGTGATAACCAAAGCCAGGTATTGTCCTACCTGCTGAAGGTACAAAACCAAAAATGAAACCGTTCCTGCCCTCAAAGAGTTTAACTTGCACATACACAACGTAGGAATTGGAATCGGACTTCTGAGGTCATCGATCCAGAGAATTCCCTCTACCGATATAAATTGACTTTTTTCTCCGCAATTTATTGTCTTAGGGAGATGATAGAGCATTGAGCGATTAATTGATCTGATAATTAAATTTAATTTAATTAAATGAGTTCTGATAGCCAGCATACAACATTACCCTTTAGAATAAATTATCTCTACATACAAATATATACAAAATAAGTAGAAGGCAATTTTTTTTTGGTGGGGGAAAAATATAAGCTTTTGAGGGGGGAATCAGGAAAGACTTCACGTAGAAGGATGTATTTATATAGAACTGAAGGAAATCTGGGATTCTGAAAGGTGCTGATGAGGAAAAATTATATCTAGGTCCCAATTAGTTCAAATAATGAATCTGATTAACTGGAGACATGATTCCAATTCTCACTGCACATTTCCACGGAAACGAAACCAATTACCCTATTTTACATAATCATAACTTTGAATCCTGCAAATCTGAATAGATGCGAACACTTCCTGGTGTTGAGAGTTCAAAGCAATCATGACCTTTCTGTCTTGCTGGAGTGGAGCTTCCCAGAGGTGTACAGACAGGAGATGGCCTGCCACATGTAAGGAACCGCAGGACAGACACTTTTGCCAGATAGTAGAATATGGAAGGGAAAGTGATGTGTAATACGTTGGAGAAGGAAGTTAGGGCCGGGTTTTAAAGGCCAAACCCAGAAACAATTCAGAGTCACCGGAGTTTATTGAGTAAAGAGTGACACGTTTAGACTTGTGCTTTGGGAAAATCACTTTGGCAGTGGTGTGGAAGATGTTTTGGAGTGGGGAGAGACTTGAATGGGGGAACCTAATTAGAAATCCAAGCAAGAATCTAGGGGAGGGGAAAAAGGAAGGAGGGGGAAGAATTGGAAGACAGGGTTTTGCAAGGGTTAATGCTGAAAAATTATCAATGCATACTCTTGAAAATTGATATTTATTATTAATATTAATTAAATAAATATTAAAATTTTGATAAAAAATAAAAGAAATAAATCCAAACAAGAAATAATAGGGTGGGGGCAGCTAGGTGGCGCAGTACATAGAGCACCAGCTCTGAAGTTAGGAGGACCTGAGTTCAAATCTGACCTCAGACACCTAACATTCCCTAGCTGTGTGACCCTGGGCAAGTCACTTAACCTCAATTGCATCAGCAAAAACAAACAAACAAACAAACAAAAAAAGGAAATGATAGGGTGATGATGAAAAGGACTAGGCAACAAGAAGGTATGAAGGACATGTTGTGGATGGGAAAACAAGATGGAACCGTTTTTTTGATGGGTGAGGTATGAGTGAGGTATATCCCAGTGTCTTTACTAAGAACCAGGGACAGACTAAACACAGAATCAAAGTTCAATGAAAAAAATGCAATTTACACCGTATCTAAGGAAAAGATTTTGGGAACTCTAGTAAACTCCAGGAGCTGTGTCATCCATTTTGGGAGCAAAGGGGGAGGATTAATATTGGTTTTATCACAAGATCCAGTTGCCCAACCCCAACTCGGGACTCTCTGTACTATACATAGATTCTGGGGCTTTGCATAGAGATAGTCATTAAACCCATGGTGGCTGATTGGGTCATCCAGTGAGATGAGGACATCAATTAAGTGTAGAGAAACAATATCGAGTAAGAGTCTGGCTCACTGAGGCACTAGTTATATAACCCTGGACAAATCATATGACTTTTGTTTCTTCGATTATAAAAGGGGAGGGGGCTCATAATAATACCTACCTCACAGGGTGATGATGAAAATCAACTATTTTTATTTTTATTTTATTTGCTTTTTGCTGAGGCAATTGGGGTTAAGTGACTTGCCCAGGGTCACACAGCTAGGGAGTGTTAAGTGTCTGAGATCAGATTTGAACCCAGGTCCTCCTGACTTCAGGGCTGGTGCTCTATCCACTGCGCCCCCTAGCTGCCCCAAAAATCAACATTTTTTTTAAAAAATTTTTTTATTAAAGCTTTTTATTTGTATAACATATATATGGGTAGTTCCCCAGCATTGATCTTTACAAAGCTTTCCATTACAAATTTTACTCCCAGTCTCCTCCCCTCCCCTAGATGGCAGGAAGTCCACTACATGTTAATAATGTTGGAATACTTGACAAGTTGTGCAAGAAAAATCCTATCTACAAGAAAAAAAAAAAGAATCAGAGAAAGACAACACAATGCAAGCAGATGTCAATAGAGATCATGAAAATGGTACGTTGTGGTCCATATTTCATTTCCCTCTCTCTGGGTGTATATGGTTTTCTTCAGTGAACAATTGGAACTGGTTTGAGACAATTCTTTGTTGCAGAGAGCCATGTCCATCAGAATTGATCATCATGTAATACTGTTGTTGCTGTGTATGATGATCTCCTGGTTCTGCTTGTTTCACTCAGCATCAGTTCATGCAAGTCTCTCCAGGCCTCTCTGAAATCGTCCTGCTGGTCGTTTCTTACAGAGCAATAATATTCCATAACATTCATGTACCATAATTTATTCAGCCACTCTCCAGTTGATGGGCATCCATTCAGTTTCCAGTTTCTTGCCACTACAAAAAGGGCCGCCACAAACATTCTTGCACATGTGGGTTCCTTTCCCTCCTCTAAGATCTCTTTGGGATATAGGCCCAGTAGAAACAGTGCTGGGTCAAAGGGTATGCACAGTTTAATAACTTTTTGAGCATAGTTCCAAATTGCTCTTCAGAATGGTTGGATCTGTTCACAGTTCCACCAACAATGTATCAGTGTCCCAGTTTTCCCACATCCCCTCCAGCATTCATCGTTATCTTTTCCTGTCATTTTAGCCAATCTGACAGGTGTGTAGTGGTACCTCAGAGTTGTCTTAATTTGCATTTCTCTGATCAATAGTGATTTGGAGCAACTTTTCATATGACTAGAGATGGTTTTAATTTCATCATCTGAAAATTGTCTGTTCATATCCCTTGACCATTTATCTATTGAAGAGTGGCTTGAGTTCTTATAAATATGAGACAATTCTCTATATATTTTAGAAACGAGGCCTTTATCAGAATCATTAAATGTAAAGATGATTTCCCAATTTGATGCTTCCCTCCTAATCTTGTCTGCATTAGTTTTATTTGTACAGAAACTTTGTAACTTAATATAATCAAAATTATCTATCTGGTGTTCAATTACGAGTTCCAGATCTTCTTTGGACATAAATTTATTCCATCTCCACAGGTCTGAGAGGTAAACTATCCTATGTTTCTCTAATTTGCTTACAATATCACTCTTTATATCTAGATCATGAACCCATTTAGATCTTATCTTGGTATGTAGTGTTAGGTATGGGTCAAGCCCTAATTTCTTCCACACTAGTTTCCAATTTTCCCAGCAGTTTTTTGCCAAATAGTGAGTACTTATCCCAAAAGCTGGGGTCTTTGGGTTTATCAAACACTAAATTGCTAAAGTTATTACCTAAATTGTCCTGATATCCTATCCTATGCCACTGATTGACTGCTCTATTTCTCAGCCAGTACCAAATGGTTTTGATGACCGCTGCTTTATAATATAGTTTTATATCTGGTACAGCAAGGCCACCTTCATCTGCCTTTTTTTTTCATTAATCCCCATTGAAATCCTTGACCTTTTGTTCTTCCAAACGAACTTTGCTACTATTTTTTCTAGATCTGTAAAATAATTTCTTGGGAGTTTGATTGGTATGGCACTAAGTAAGTAAATTAGTTTGGGTAGTATTGTCATTTATATTATATTCGCTCGGCCTACCCATGAGCATTCAATGTTTTTCCAATTGATTAGTCTGACTTTATTTGTGTGGAAAGTGTTTTGTAGTTTAGTTCATATAGTTTCTGACTTTTCCTTGGCAGATATATTCCCAAATATTTTATACTATCATCCGTTATTTGGAATGGAATTTCTTTTTGTATCTCTTGCTTCTGAACTTTGTTGGCAATATATAAAAATGAAAATCAACTATTTTTAAAGCAGACCTGGCACATAGTAGGCCCTTTAAAAATCTTGTCCCTCTCCCTTCTCTTTCCCTCACTCCAATTTCTACCTATTTTTCCTATTTCTATCCCTTGGGGTTAAGCAGAGTTTAATTTTTCTTCTGTAAACCAGCCCTAGAAATACTCCAAGAAAACCTCAGCATTTTTACTTTCCAGCTAAATATCCCCAATTCCTTCATCTTATCGTTGCATGGCATGGTTCCGAGTCCAAACACTGCTTTTAGATGAGTCCCAGCATGCCGACATGCTTCCTGAAATGTGGAGTTCAGAAGGAAACACCATGCTCCAGAAGCTGTCTGGCTAGGGCAGAAGACAATAAAATATAAGTAGGGACCTGTTCTTCCTTGTAACCACAGTACCCAGCATAGTACCTGGCAGAGAGGGAGAGTTTATTAAATCCTTGTCGATTGAATTAATTGATTGACTACAACCACCTTAGACTTAGACTAAGTCTATTAATGCGGTCTAATATAATCGAGAGGAAGCTTGGCGTGATTGAACAGAATGTCAGACAGTGAGATTTAGTATCTATGACACATACTGAAGTGTTGCTGGACAAATCATTTCAGAGTCTTGGTTCCTCAGGCAAACCTCTGAGATAAAAGATTGTGAAATAATTGTACATCTGTGCTGGCACAGGGAATTTCCTTTGGTTACCGTATCACATTGTATAATTGGCATCCAATGAAAAGTCCATTTCCAGACCATGGGAGGATTTTTTTTCCCTGTCTTTTTATCACTGAGTCCTAGCACAGTGACTGGCACAGAATAGGATAAGTTTATTATCCCTAGGAATAATAATAATAATAGTCTGGGCTATTACTGCTACTAGTAATTCACATTTCTATGGTATTTTAACTAACATTATATAAGATACTTTTCTCACAACAATCCTGTATAAACAGATATGAACAATTTTCAGATGAAGAAATTAAAACCATTTCTAGTTATATATAAAAAAGTTCTAAATCACTATTGATTAGAGAAATGCAAACTAAGACAACTCTGAGGTACCACCTCACACCTCTCAGATTGACAAAGATGACAAGAAAAGATAATGATAAAGGCTGGAGGGGATGTGAGAAAACTGGGACACATACATTGTTGGTGGAATTGTAAACTGATCCAACCATTCTAGAGAGTAATCTGAAACTATTCCCAAAGGGTTGTCAAATTGTGCCTGCCCTTTGATCCAGCAGTATCTCTACTGGGTCTGCATCCCAAAGAGATCATAAAAAAGGGGAAAGGGCCCTACATGTGCAAGAATGTTTGTGGCAGCCCTTTTTGTAGTGGTAAGGAACTGGAAAATGAGTGGATGCCCATCAGTTGGAGAACGGTTGAACAAGTTATAGTATATGAATGTTATGGTATATTATTGTTCTGTAAGAAATGATGATTTCAAAAAGACCTGGAGAGACTTACGTGAACTGATGCTAAGTGAAGGGAGTAGAATCAAGAGAAGAGTGTACATAGCAACAATGACATTATGTGAAAATCTATTGTGACGGATGTGGCGATTCAGGTCAATTCCAATGGTCTTGTGAGAAAGAGAGCCATCTGCACCCAGAGCAAGGGCTATGGGGACTGAGTGTGGATCACTTAGTATTTTCACCTTTTGTTGTTGTTGTTTGTTTGCTTTTTGTTTTCTTTCTCATTTTTTCCCCGTTTTGATCTGATCGTTTCTGTGCATCATGATAATTGTGGAAATATGTATAGAAGAATTGCACATGTTTAACCTATATTGGATTACTTGCTATGTAGGGGAGGAGGTGAGGGGAAGGGAGGGAGAAAAAAAATTGGAACACAGGTTTTGCAAGGGTGAATGCTGAAAATGATCTTTGCATGTATTTTGTAAATAAAAAGCTATTATAACAAAAAACCAAAAACCTTATGAAGTAGGTGAAGAAGTTTTTTCTTTTCTTTTCTATTTTGTTTTGGGGATTTTCTTTTTGGTGGAATAAATAGGGGGAGTGTCTGGAACTGAGATTCCACTGTTGTTGGAAATTACCAGTGTAGAGAGTGATCTCCACAAATGTAGATCAACAACTCATCTGTAATTTAGGCAATCTGGAAAGTTGCCTAGGGAAACTAGCTTAATAATGATTTGCCCAAGATCATACAGTTAGTGTGTCATCAAAAATATTTGAACTGAGATCTTCCTGATTTTAAGCCAGTTGATAGGGGATTGGACATAGTATCAAGGAGACCTGATTTCAAATCCTGTCTCACTCACTTGCCTATTATGTGGCTGTGAGCAAGTTACATATTCTCTCCCAGATTCACTTCTGATCTATAAAATGGGAATAATCATAGCACTCAGTCCACAGATTTATTAAGAAGATCAATTAAAATAATATGTGTAAAGGATTTGCAGATTTTAAAGTGTTAACTCTACCCTGCAGAGATTTGCAACCTATTAAGAAATAAAAATTTTAAACCATGACACCAAATACAAGTGAAAAAGAATGAAAACAAAGGAGTTGATAATATGAGCTGATAGTCAGAGGAAGGCATTATGGAGAAGACAGGACCTGAGACAGGTTTTGAAAAATGAAAATAATGGGAAGCAATAAATTGGGAAATGATCTTTACATGTAATGGTTCTGATAAAGGCCTCATTTCTAAAATATATAGAGAATTGTCTCATATAAGATTTCAAACCATTCTCCAATCGATAAATGGTCAAAGGATATGAACAATTTTCAGATGAGGAAATTAAAACTATTTCTAGTCATATGAAAAGATGCCCTAAATCACTATTGATCAGAGAAATGCAAATTAAGACAACTCTGAGGTACCACAACATAACATTCTCATACTCTCTATTAATGTTTGCTTGCATTGTGTTTCCTTTCTCAGATTTTTTTTTCTTGTAGAAACAATTTTTCTTGCACAACAATAAGTGTGGAAATACGTATACATATATTCGATTTGTCAAGTATTTCAACATAATTAACATGTAGTGGACTTCCTGCCATCTAGGGGAGGGGTGAGGAGCAGGGGGGAAAAATTTGTAACAGAAAGCTTTGTAAGGGTCAATGTTGAAGAATTACCCATCCATATGTTTTGCAAATAAAGTTTTAATAAAAAAAAGAAAAGAAAAATGAAAATAATTTGGGTAAGCCTGAAGGGAGAGTGTATTCAAAAGCTAGGGGAAGAGAATAAACAGATATGAACTAGACAACCTTTAAAGGAAATAAGGAGATAAGCTTGACTGGAATGGGGGGAATAGAGCTTGGCAGATGATCATCATCTTACCCAGATGATGACATATATCATTTGAAAAAGATCATATTAATGTAAACATACAAGTTCTTAGAGTCAATGAAATAAAGACAGTATGTTTTGAATATACAATCATCTGCCCTGCCCTGCCCTGCCCTGTATATTGGTTCCATGAAAATATGATGTTAAACAAAGTAATGTTGGAAGGGAGAATCAATTTCAAAGGAAAATTATATACATATATGTATAAGCATATGGATATAATATATGGATACACACATATATACATACATAAATATACAAGCACACATATATGACTAGTTATACCATGTTACAGAAAATTCTCATGACTTTGTAATAGGCTTGAATAATAGAACTACTATTATTATTGAAAAGCAACTTTGGTTAGAGCAACTTTACAAGAGATATTAATAATAGCTAGCATTTATTAAGCTTTATAAAGTGTTCTACAAATACTATCTCATTTGATCCTCACAACAATCCTAGGAGTTAGGGCTATTATTATTCCCACTTTACCTATTAGGAAACTGAGGCAGGCAGAGGTTAAATGACTGGCCCAGCTAATCTTTAAGACCAGACTTGTACTCAGGTATTCTTGACTCCACATCCATCACTCTGTACTATATGTATATATATATACATATAAATGTATGTATGTATATAAGCATTATCTGGTTACCTTGATATCTTTCACTTTCACTTGAGGAATATAAATATGTATAAATTCAATTTCATGACCATTTACAAAGTGCCTATTCTGTGCATAGTACTGTGCTAGTTACAAAAGTATATACAAAGTTTAGATAAAACATAGTCATTATTTTCCTGGATCCTACAGTGTAATAAAATAACTACAATTGAAGGATTAGGAACCAGTAATGTTCAATTTCATTCAACAAACTTTTATTTATTTATTTTTAAAATATAATTCCACATTAGTCATGTTATGAAAAAAGAAACAGAAAAAAAAGGGGAAAAATCACAAAAACAAACAAACAAACAAAGTGAAACTGATCTGCTTTGTTCCATATGCCTTCAGACTCCATAGTTCTTTCTCTGGATATACACCACCATTTTCCATCATGAATCTTTTCGAATTGTTTTGGATCACTGTATTGCTAAGAAGACCTAAGTCAATCATAGCAACAAAATTTTGTTAAGTTCCTCTTATGTGCACTGTGTTGGTAATGAGGATAAGATTTCTTTCTTTTTTTTTTTTTTCCCCCTGCGGAGACAATTGGGGTTAAGTGACTTGCCCAGGGTCACACAGCTAGGAAGTGTTAAGTGTCTGAGACCAGATTTGAACCCAGGTCCTCCTGACTTTAGGGCTGGTGCTCTAGAGGATAAGATTTTTTTTAAGAAAACATTTTTATCCTAAAGGTAGGGTGTTGAAGCATGGAAATATATGTCTAAATAAGTATGATACAAGGTAGAATGTGTTAGGAGCAAAGGAAAGCTACACAGTCCTCTAGGAGAATTTGAGAGCTAAATTATTGTCTTCCACTGGAGGGAAACCTGAGGGCTACATGGAGGAGGTGGCTCCTGAACAAAGTTTTGAAAGAAGAGAAGGATTTCAAAACAGAGAGATAAGAAGGGAATGCATCCCAGGCTCGGGGAACAGAATGCATGAATTCACAGAGGTGGAGGAGTTCAGATGAGATTAGAGAACACCTGTTGAGCCAGTTTGGTTGGAAAATGGAGTACATGGAGAAGAGTGATTTGAAATAAGCATAAAGTAGATTAGATTCAGATTGCAGAACATCTTGAATGTCAAATGGAGGAATTTATCTTTTTTTCCTAGTCAATGGGGGATCTCTGAAGGTTTTCTGAATTTTGCTATTATGCATCAATTACCACTCTAGAACTCTCACTCTAGAACATCCCTCAAACGCTTAGTGCTTCCTCATCCTTGAGTTTTCCTCCTTAGTTCCAGCCCCCTTTTTCCACTAGTGAGATCCTCCCCAAACTCTCCTTTCAGGGAGTAGTCCCAGCGGGCAATGCCCCACCTCCACCTCATCCTATCCCCTGTAACCATTCACCAGGGAATCTCTCTTGGTAAGACCCACCCCTTTCCTCTCATTGGTGATTTCTTCATGGATGCTCCATTTTATGGAAGGACAGAGGTCAGCCTAATTTTTCATTCTCCTTCTAGTCCCATTCTTGCCTTTCTCTGCTTCAGAGCTATATTCCTTTCATCATTTTCCACTCAACCCTTTCCAGCTTCCCTTTATGTATTGTCTTTCCCCTTTAAATATAAGCCATTTGAGAGCAGGGACTATTTTTTTGTATCTTCCACACTTGACAAAATGCCTATTACATAGTAAGAAGTTATTAATTACGTCTTTCCTCACCTTGCCTTTTTGAGCAAAGAATTGACACAATCAGACTTGTGCATTAGGAAGATAATTTGGACAACTGGGTTAAGGACGGGTTATCTCCACATGCAAGTGCCCATGATAAGTACAGGCAAAAAACCTACTACAAAGATAATTAAAGCTTATGTGCTAATATCTGTTGGAGAAGTGAAAAGATAGAGAAACTCTGCAAAGAACATGACGGGAGTCCTTCAAATCAAGTCAACTTACATTTTAACACTTAGTGACTGCAAAGTGAAGATGGGGAACACAAAAATAGCAGACAGTGTGCTACAATAAACAGTCACCAGCTCCAGAGTCAGACAAAGTAGGTTCAAATCCCTCCTAAGATACCTTGCTTCACGTCTGCGGGTACCTGAATCGCCATTTCTTCATCCATAAAATAAGAGAACTAGACTAGATATAGGTCTCTGAGGTTCTTCAAGCATTTAGAGCTGTGTTTCTCTGATTCAGTTTTGGAGAACGTAGAAATCTTAGAAACCAAAGAAGTTAAAGGCTTATAAATTGCTCAGAAAGCTCTCTCTCTCTATCATGAATAATTTCTACGGGAGCAACGTCAAACACGGTAAACCTCAAACAGCATCCCATAGGCTTAAGAAAGAAACTGACTAATGGACAAAAAACTAGAGTTATTAATGGGAGAGTCATTTCCATATTAACTGTTTAGATAGTCAGATCACTGGGTAATTAAAGGCCAAAATCACCATCAAATTAGAAGATTAAAAATGAGAAAATGCCGCCAATAATGGCACCAGCTTCAACCTGACCTAATCTAAAAGGGCTATTCCAAGACACGGGAAATGTAAAAATGGGAAGGATATTGAGCCGGGTTATCATCATTCCATGCAAAAGTTCACCTGATGTAAGACAGTCACCACAATGAGGTGGCTTAAAGAGCCCCTTAACTGACTTATTCAGCAAACACCACATGTTTTTGCCAAGCAAAGTGAGATGGTGATCAGTGATAACACAGATTTACAATACAAACAAATTTGTAAAATGCTACCCTAGAGAATGGCAGAAAGTTTATAATAAGCATTATCAGTGCCTTGCAAAACAGCAATGGCAGTATGATGCAAAGCTGAGTGTGCTTCACATGAGACTCAAAGGAGCTACCTCATCCCCAAGTGTTCATACATGAAAATGACAAGAGAATAAGCAATAGAAAAATGGAATAAATTTGTCAATTTTTGTTTGTTTGTTTGTTTTTTATTTTGGGTCTAGACTGTTGGTGGAGAGAAGTCTTGAAAAAGAAACTGCCCTTATCAATGCAACCTGGCAATAGTTCTGCAACTTTGAGTTTTAGTGTGACTTCCTAGAACCCATATATAAAAAAATTTTTTTAAATGCTTTTTGCTGAGGCAATTGGGATTAATGACTTGCCCAGGGTCACACAGCTAGGGAATGTTAAGTGTCTGAGATCACATTTGAACTCAGGTCCTCCTGACTTCAGGGCTGGTGCTCTATTCATTTCGCCACCTAGCTGCCCCACCCATATATATAATTGAACTTAAGTGCATATCTTCAGAACTCCAAGGCAATCTCCCTTTTCACCTTACCACACAATGCTTCTTATTAGTGGAACAAATACAAGAAGATCCTGATATATTTATTATTTTTTGATAACACACACACACATACACCTGACCAGTTAATAACACCTTTAAAGACTTTCCTTAGGAGTGGATGTTTGTCAGTTAGGGAATGGATGAATAAGTTATGGTATATGAATGTAATGGAATATTATTGTTCTATAAGAAATGACCAGCAGGATAATTTCAGAAAGGTCTAGAGAGACTTACATGAACTGATGCTAAGTGAAGTGACTAGAACCAAGAGAACATTGTACACAATAGCAAGATTATGTGATGATCAACTGTGATGGACTTGGCTCTTTTCAACAATGAGATGATTCAGGCTAATTCCAACAGACTTGGGATAAAGAGAGCCATCCGCATCCAGAAAGAAGACTATGGGGACTGAATGTAGATCACAACATATATTTTCACTTTGGTGCTTATTGTTTGTTTGCTTGCTTGTTTTTTTCTTTCTCATTTCTTTTTCTTTTTAATCTGATTTTTCTTGTGCAGCATGATAACTGTGGAAATATGTAGAAAAGAATTGGACATGTTTAACATACATTACATTACTTGATGTCTAAAGGAAGGAGGAGGGAGGGAGGGAGGGAAAAACATTTGGAACACAAGCTTTTGCAAGGATGACTGTTGACTATATTTGCAAATATTTTGAAAAATAAAAAGCTATTATTAAAAAAGAACAACAAAAATAATAAATGGGGGAAAAGACTTTCCTTTAATCAATAAGGAATCTCTCATGTACATATTAATATTTTATAAGGCTCCTTGATAAATGCAATCCCAGAGATCACTTTAATTAATGACTTTAGTATAAATGGGAAGGAAGGCATGCAGTAGAGACATGTATGCTTGACCAACATATTTTCAATTTATGAAGACTATCCTGTACAAAGTCCAAATAAGAGAGTCTTTATAAATGCTAGTCTTTTTTTAGGTATATGGATAGCGTGAAGCTAATTTCATCAAGCTACAGATCCTTATGGTTTTCCTCAGTTTAATACACAATCTTCACATCATAAATTTAGAGCTGGAATAGACCTTTGAAGTAATCTGGTAAAATCTGGACAATGAAACTGAGCTCTAGGGCATTTCTGTAGTACCAGGATTTGAATCCGGATTCTTTGACTTCAGATTCATTGTTTCTCCTACCACTATGCCTTCATGATTATCCAAAAAAGATCAATCTAACAATCCATATAGGAAAAAACAATGCAGATGAAAAAATATGCAAGTCTTTAGATCATGCTTTGTAGTAGAATGTATTTCTATAATTAAATTAGTACCTTTGGGAAAGGTACTCCAGATAGATAATGGATAGATAATCTCAGAACCAGGAAGGAAGAAGAGAGTGACTTGGATTGCATTTGAAAAATTTTACAAGCTTTTTTTTTTTTTTTTTGCTGAGGCAATTGAGGTTAAGTGACTAGCCCAGGGTCATATGGCTAGGGAATGTTAAGTGTCTGAGACCAGATTTGAACCCAGGTCTTCCTGACTTCAGGGCTGGTGCTCTATTCACTGTCCCTACAAGTTTTTAATAATCCTAAACTGGGGGGAAAAAAGTCACTTATTTTCACCCCAAATATTTCCCTTGCTATATAGTTACATGTCTTTGGAAAATCACTAACACAGAAGTCTACTTGTCAATGAAACAAATGGCAATAGAAAGAGGAATAGTGGACATAAGTAGGTGATAGCAATTTAAAAGAAATTGTTGGGTTTTGTCCTTCATTCTCAAAGACAACCATGACATCAGGGAAATGATACCATGACGTGTAAGTGAAATTCAAATGAATGAGAGAGGGTTGTGCAAGGTCACCTCCTCACTTCTCCTCTAGAGCCATCTGGGTCCAGTGGCCAGAGACAGATCAGGATGACTGAAGATGGCCCTGGAGACAGTGGGAGACCTTAGCCTTTTTAAGCTTTAACAGTTTTAGCTCAGTGAATCATGCAAATCTATCAAATATATTTCCTTTATAATATAAATAGAATTCTAAATTGTAACTTCAAAGTTCTGAGACATATAGATCTTCCTGAAGATGAGCTACCAACTGGTACGTGACTCAGACTTTGCCATGAAGCTCCCAGAGAATAGTAAAGGGATATTAATATCCATCAAGAAAAGAAAGTGGGAGAAGAGTAGAACCAAATCCTAGGTCTCTTTAAATGGAAGGAAAGAAACTAGAGAGAAAGACTAGCATCTTTCAAGCTCACCCACTATTTCTGCTCTGTCAGAGAACATGCTCTTAGAAACATAGCTCCTTCCCTTTCTCAGTCCTCCTATCTAAGAGCTAGAGACAACATCTTATCTTCTGCATTCTAAGCTCTGCCAGGTAGGTCATTAGAGATGTATCTCCTTTTCAAAGGAAGAAGTCAATTCTTAGCTCTTTCCTCAATGCAGTCATCATGACTCATTAGAGACTATTTTCCAGGCTGAAGCAGAAAGGAGGAAGGACCAGGTATTATGCTCTGCCATTTCAAATAGCTAGAAGGAGTCAGGTGATAATTACAGTATTGGCAAGGTTGGCTGAGTCGGCGTGTTACCAACACCTGTTGGTGGGTGGATGATACCAGTCATCGTGTTCACAACATCCTAGCTAAGCAGGAAGGTATCTAATAATATAGAAGGTCTGTGATCTTCATTAAGCAGGGAATGCCCACATTGATGAGGTCATGAATCTACTCAAGCAATAAAGAATAGAGGGAGGAATGATGGATTGGAGAAGGTAAAGAATAGATTCCAAGAGATCAGTTGAGCTATTTATGGTAGTCCAGGCAAGAGATAATAAGAGTTTAAAATTAGTCTGAATTGAATGGAACATATCTAACTTTGTTCCTAAACCCCCAAGAACCAGCAAGGCTTTATTAAGAACAAGTCAAGCCAGATTAACCTCATTTCTTTTTTTGACAGGGTTACTAGACTAGTAAATCTAGTGAATAGCTCAGACCTAGTTTATCGGGAGTTTTAGTAAAGCTTTAGACATAGTCTCTTATGTTATCCCTGTGAGCATGCTGAAGAGATGGAGACTAAATTGGGGGGTAAGGGGGGGAAGTGGTTCAATTCAGAAGTGATTTAATAATAAGACACAAAGTGTTTTATTAATAGATTGATATTTACTCTGAAGGAGGTCTTTAATGGAGTATCCCTGGGATCTGTTCTTATGCTATTTGTCATTTTTATCAATCAATGACTTGAATGAAGATAAAAATGGAATGGTTAACAAATCTGAAGATTCTACAAAGCAGAAGGGAAGGGAGGTGATGACAAGCATGATCCCCAAAGATTTTAACAGTTTATATTGAGTGACATGAATCAAAAAAGATGTAATGCAATAGTAATAAATATTAAATGCTACCTTCGGATTGAAAACAAAATGCAGAAATACAAGTTGAGGAAGACGTAATGAGATAAGTATTCATGTGAAAAAAATTACTTAACTAGTAACTAAACTAGTAAAAAGATTACTAAAACTAGTAAACTACAAACTCAACAGTGTGACATGATAATCAACATTTAAGAAAAATTGTTCTTGTCATCCTTTGTTTTTTCTTTTGGCCTTTCCATTATATCCCTCCTTAATCTCTCTCAGAAAGGAAAAACAAAAGGAAACAAAAAGGAAGAAAGAGGGAAATATTATACAAAACTACAACTGCATATCCAAAAAATCAGACATTATATTCAATATTTTACACTCATCATTCTCCCCACTTAACCCTTCCTTCCCTTTCCCCCCCCACTTTTGCAAAGAAGCAAAGGGAGTTGTCTTTTTATATCTCTTTGGGACATAAAATGACATTGGTCATTTCAAATTCAAAGCATTCAGTTTGGATAGTTTTGTGATTATTGTTTATAATGACATCATTGTGATTATGAATATTGTTTACCACATTTTGTTGAATTCCTTTTGCATTTATCTTGTTCATATTTTTTTCCTTGCTTCTTTGTGTTTATCATGTTCATCCTAATAACATAACAATTTTTTATTATATTTTTGCACAACAGTTTATTTAGTCATTGCCTAGTCATTGAATACTTTTTTTCCAATTCTTTACTACTACAAAAAATGCAGCTACAAATATTTTATCTTTTTTTTCATTATGACACTGACTTCATTGGAGCATATAGCTAGTATTGAAATCTCTGGGTTAAAAGGTAGGAACATTTTCATGACTTTATTTCCATAATTCTAGATTGCTTTCTAGAATAATTATATCACCTTATAGATCTACTGTAAATTTGTTAGTATGCTCATCTTTCTAAAACCCTTCCAACACCATTCCCAAAATTTATTATGTTGTTTTATCATTATCATTGTAATGTAATTATTAATTTTTTATGATTTGCTCTTTGACCCACTCATAATTTTGTATTTCTTCATTAAATCTTCACTTATATCTGTGGATTTTCCATTTTGCTTCTCACAGATTAGTATTTTAATTATGTTGTAGATTGTAAAAAGACATATTAAGTATTTCTGTTCTTTATGCTATATTTAATATTTCTGTTCTTTTTTGGCATTTTCTTTTTCAGTATTTTAGAATATAATACTCTATTTAGTTTTTTTGTTCTTTACTTTCACAATTATTCTGTTCCTTACTACATAATCCGTTTTTGTAAAAGTGCCATGTACTTCTGAAAAAATCAATATGGCTTTTAATGATCCCCAAAAAGAAAGTTCTGTAAATATTTTAGTCACATGTTTGTGCCTGGTTCAAAATCTACCTGTACAGATTTTTACATTTTTTAAATGAATAAAATTTAAATTTCTTTCAATGCATGCACACACACATACGCTCACATCCACATGTTCTCACACATTATTCAAAGCTTAAAAAAGTTTAGTCTTTGGGCAGGTGGTGCAGTGGATAGAGCACCAGCCCTGAAATCAAGAGAACCTGAGTTCAAATCTGATCTCAGACACTTAACACTCCCTAGCTATGTGACCCTGGGCAAATCACTTAATCCCAATTGCCTCAGCAAAAAAAAAAAAAAAAAAAAGTCTAAGAGTCAGGCATTTTTTAAGGTTTAGTATATATTTTATACTTGCTTATTTGTGTTCATGTTATTTCTCCCAGTGAAATGTAAATCCTTAGAAACAGGGGCTGTTTTCTTTTCATATTTTTCTGATAGGCTTTTGAAAAAAATGCTTTTTAAATGAATTACTTTAGTATTGCTATTTTGAAAATTTTTCCCATTGTAAATAAGTAATCCAATAAGGCTTGTATATTCGGAGTTGAAAAATACATCTAGACTGAAAAAAGTTTTAAATTAGCCTGGGTTAGATCCAACTCAAGAAAAAAACAGAACTTGGATGTAATAAACCAGAAAGCCAAAAAGAAACAAACAAACAAATAACAGACAAAAACAATGAAAAAAGTAACTGCTTTCAGAGTTCATTATTGATATGTGCATTAACACTGACAAATTTTATACACATTTTAATATTACTTCTCTCCATTAAAATGACAAGCACTATATTTAAATCCAAGAAAACATTTTAATTATTTGAGATTTGCTATTTTCCCCCCAATAACAAGGAGTTGGAAAGATTTAGAAAATTTTGTCTGGGGAAATTTGAGGAAGAGAACTTTTTGCCTGAAGGAGGGTTGGGTAAGACACTAAAGAAGGCTTATTAGAGGAGTCATCTGGTATGTTTTAATCAAGATGATACTGAATAATATTTGCACAGCAGTTTGCTACCAGTAACCGACAAGGAAATGTATAACTGTCAAAGAGGGGTAGACCAAAAATAAGTCAGTCATTCAATCAATCAGGAAGCACCTATTCCATACCTGTCATGTACCAGGCATGGTGCTAAGTGATGGGGATACAAAGGAAGGCAAAACCAGTTTTTGCCCTGGAGAGGTTCACAATCTGATGGGGGAGAGCAGACACAAAAAACTATGTACAAACAATGTATAAATGGGAAATAATCACTGGAAGAAGGCACTGGAATTAAGGGGTGGGAAAGGCTTCCTGTAGAAGGAGGGGATTTTAGCTGGGATTTGAAGAAAGCCAAGGGACAGAGATGAGGAGGCAGAGCATGTTAGGGATAGGAGAGAGCCAGAGAAAATGCCTGGAGGTGACACAAGAAGAGTCTTATTTGTAGAACAGATCACTGAGTTGAAGAATTCCCCGTGAGGGGAGGGGTCTTTGGTCTGATCAGACACAGGATAACTGGGCTCTAACAAGCTGATGTCATGTTGGTTCTCTTTGAGATCAAAGGCCAACAATCAACCAACCAAAATGAATGACTCTGTTCTGGACTTTCTTCTTTCTCTGTCCTTTCTTAGGCCATTACTCATACTCTGGATGGACTTCCCATCCCCATCTCAATTAGTTGGTTAAACTAATTCAATCCTTTATTTTTGTTCCTCTCTCCTCTCACTAATTATACTTTACCAAACTGGGGTAGATTATTCCCATCATCTGCTGTGAAAAACATGAGATTGTGCTGACTAGGTCATCACAGATAGAGCTGGAGAAGTTCAACTGGATCTTTCCTACATGAAGGTAATCCTGGTTCTCTTTCTTTGGTTCTCTATCCCACTCACCAGAGCAGTGATTTCAAACCTTTCCTTCTCTCCTCAAGTCTCCTTTGCTATTTCCCCCACTGGCTCTGCTGTAGACCTCACCTCACACTTCATGGAAAAAAAGTTGAAACCATTAATCATAAGCTCCCTCTTCTCTCCATCTCTCTGGTCCCACTCACATCTTCTCCCACAATCTTTCACGATAATCTCCGAAGAAAAGGTGGCTCTTCTCATCCCCTTTCCCCAGGGCTATCACAACAATCCTTTAATTAGTCTCCCTGCCTCCAGTACCTCTACTTCATTCCAATCCTCCAGGCAGCAGCCGAAATGATTTTCCTAAAGTACAGAGCTCACTATTTTCTACTTAAACTCCTTGCTATTTTGAGATCAAACAAACTCTTTCATTTTGCATTCAAAGTCTTTCACAATCTGGTCCCAAGCTACCTCTCCAGCCTTTATTACATTACTCCCCTTAGCATATACTTTGTTTTAACCAAATTGGTATTCTAGCTGTTCTTCTTGCATGACACTCCATTTCCTGTCTTTCTGACTTTGAATTGGTTGCCTCTGAAGCCTGGAATTCACTTCCTCCTTACATCTGCTTCTTAGAATGTCTGATTTCTTTCAAAGCTGACCTTAAAGGGAACCCACTTTATCTACATGAAGTCTTTCCTGATTTCTTTTAAGCCCTTTAATATTTTGAATATCCCCAGCAGTGTTGTGATCTTAAATGAGATCACAAATATCAAGAGCTTTGCAAACCTCAAGGCCAGATATTAAGATTATCATCAGTCTACAGACTTCCTTGAGCCTGATACTGCACTCCTCCTGAGTTTAAGAAATGTTTTTAGAACAGTACCAAGGTGGAGGTACTGGTAAATGTATCACTGTGAGCTCCCTCTTCTCCAATCACTTGGATGCCTTCTGCCACTATTTCTTGTTCTACCCCCGTCTCACATGATCAGGTGACTTTTCCTCCTTACCAAGGTAAGTACCTCTACCTCTCCAACCTACTGCCCCCATCTGTCATCCCAATTCTATCACTTACCTTCAATCTTTCCCTGTCTACTAGCTTATTCCTAACTGCTTACAAACATGTCTCCATCTCTCCTTCCTGGAAAAAAATTTAAAAAAAAATATATATATATATATATAATTATAATATACATATTATATACACATATACATATTATATATACATTATATACATAAATACACATTATATATACATATATACACATTATATATACATATATACACAGCATATATACACATATACATGCATACACATTATATACATATACATACACATTATACACATATATATATATACATTATATATAATATATATGTATATATATACATTATATATATATATACATATATATATATATATAAAAGCAAACCTCTTACTTGAGCCTTCTGCTGTTATTCTACTTCTCTTCTGCTTATTATAGTTAAACTACTTGGAAAGATATCTTCAATAGCTATCCCAATTTTTTTTTCTCATTCCCTTCCTAACCCTTTATAATCCAGCTTTATCCAACCTTATCAGTCCATCAAAACTGTTCTCTAAAATGATTTCTTATCTGCCAAATCCTTTCCTGATCTTCATTCTCCTTCATATTCATGCAGTCTTGTACACTGACAATCACTCTTTCTTGATACTCTCTTCTCTCTAGGTTTTGGGGACACGTCTCTCTCCTATTTTTCCTGTCTGACTGCTACTTCTCAGTCTCCTTTGCTGGATCCCTCACCAGATCCATGCCCCATAACCATAGGTATTCCTCAGGGTTCTTGTTCTCGGCCCTATTTTCTTCTGCCTCTATACTGCTTCACTTGGTGATCTCATCAGCTTTCATGCATTTAATTACTATCTCCAGGATGCTGATTCTCAGCATCTACCTATCCTGTCCCAAGTTCTCTGCTGACCTCAAATCTGCATCTCCATCTGCCTTTCTGACATCTTGAACTGGATGTCCAGTAGGCATCTTAAACTTAACATGTCCAAAACAGAACTCATCCTTCCTCCTAAACCCTCCCTCCATTCCTCTACCTTCCCTATTAGTGTAGAGATCATTGCCATCCTCCCACTCCCTCAGGCTCACCCCAGACATCCTGGACTCTTCACTACATCTCTCCTGTCCTCTATATCCAAGCTGTTGCCAAGATCAGTTGATTTCACCTTTGCAACATCTTCTGAACAGACCTCCTTCTCTGTTCTGCCATGGGCAAGTCCCCATCACTCCCCTCCTGGTGTACTGCAATAGATTGTCAATAGATCTGTCTGCTTCAGCTCTCTCCCCTTTCTAATCCATTCTCCATTAAGCCACTAAAGAGATTTTCCTAAAATGCAGGCCAGAACATGTCACTCCTACTCAATAGACTCCAGTGGCTCCCTATTGCCTCCAGGATCAAATACAAGCCTTCTTTTTGGCAATCAAAGCCTTTTATAACCTACCCCTCCTCTACCTTTCCAGTTTTCTTATATCACATTCCCTACCAAGTTCTCTTAGATCCAGGGATACTGGTCTCCTGGCTGTTCCCTCAAACAACACCTTCCCATCTCTTGGCTCTGGGCATTTTCTTTGGTCATTCTCTCTACTTGCAATGCTCTCCCTCCACAACTCTGCCTGCTGACTTTCTTGGCTTCCTTCAAGCCCCAAATAAAATTCCACCTTCTCCAAGAAATCTTTTTTTACCTCTATTCATTATTTCTTCTTCTATTCATTATTTCTTAGTTTCCTGGAGAAGGTGGGGGAAGAAATTTATAAACAAATATATACACATAAA
>JAJPUD010000008.1:1060889-1258103 GCA_023553655.1 Myrmecobius fasciatus | reverse complement strand
TATCTATCTATCTATCTATCTATCTATCTATCTATCTATCTATCTATCTATATCTCCCCCCTTCCACCTCAGATCCCTAGGGCCAGGGGCTCTTTCATTTCTGTCTTTGTATCCCTTAGCACCTAGTTAGTTCTTAATAATTCTTATTTGTTGATTTATTTTCCTTACTTTTTGTGTAAACATTGGTTCGTGAATTTAAAGTAAGATGCTTCCCTTCTGACTACTGCACTGGACTAGTCTAAAAAAAATAAAGATGCTTAGTATTCTTTTCAATCTTAAGTGTGTGTATGGGGGAGGAGTGTCAATTAGGCTTTCTTACAATCACATTCAAAATTTATAGCTGGTAAAGTGACAGGTCAAATGATTAGAATTGTAGAATAAATTCATCATCAAGCAATTATTATGCACCTATGGTAAACCAGGGATATAAATACAAAGAATGGGAGGGAAACTCCTTATGGCAAGCAGCTTCCATTCTAGTGTAGAACATAAATGGCACCTAGTTCAGTCCCTTCAAATTACAGATGAAGAAAATAGAACCGAGGGGCTAAATATCCAAAAGTAAGACTAGAGAAGGGAGGTGGAAGTGAAGCATAAAGGATTTATAAATCCCTTCTCCAGAATGACATTGGCCAAGTCACTGTATCTTTGATCCAGAGCCACTGGCTTCCTCGAAGTTCAACAAACTAGACACTCTTTCTTGGCTCCTGGCATCTTCCACCAGCTGTAGGCCAGGCCTGGAATGCTCTCTATCCCTCTCTGCCTCCAAGTTTCAGTCAAGTCTCATCTAAACTAATTCTAGTGTATTGCTGTTGAACATTTCTAATTGATCCTATATATATATATATATATAGACTTTGGATGTGTTTTTTTGGTGGGATTGTGAGCTCTTACTGAGTCTCCTTTTTACCTTCTCCCCCTCCCCCCATCTTTAGGATTTTGCATAGTGCCCAGTAGCCTTTTAGTAAATGTTTATTAACTGGCAGACAGACTGCTTTTGTAAAACAAGGGGACTGGGCTGTAAGGATTTCCAAGATCCCCGGTCTAAAGCTGTGATGTTTTTATGGTCTTTGTCTCAAAAGTCTCAGGCTAGATCTCTATTAGTCAGTCCTCTTCCCTAGCCCCACCCCCAGCAAATTACTGAAATTGTCTTTTACTAAAGGATAATTTCTTCCCTCCCATGTTAAAAAAAAAAGGGGGGGGGTAGAGACATTATAATCCTTCCAGTTGCCCGACGCCATAACCAGAAATCGGGATTCTTTTTTGGGTTTGTGATGTTCCCTGCCAGGCTTCCTCTTCCATCTAGTCAGGTCACAAGTACCAAGTGAGATTCCTGTTGGCTAATCCTATTGACAATAAACAGACTTAATGGTTGTTTAAGCACATCAGACTCCTTACCCTTTGAATAAACAGGTAATGGAAAAGGGGTGGCCATTTATAGTCTGGTTTCATTGTCTCTTTTGGGTGAAGGGGGTTGGGGGGCAAAAGCTTGACCCAATCAGGAAAAAAAGAGAGAAAGGTTAAAGGGTTTGGTTCTTGTTTTTAAATGAGTTTTTTTTTTTTTTTTGTTCCCTTTCTCAAAGCCAGATGTAACATTAGGTCAGATGGGTAAAATGAAGTACCACTTCTGCAAGCCCCACAGATGCCCTGCTGACAAAGGATCCGGAAAGGTCAAAGGTTTCTCCCAGTGACGCACCTTCCCGCCAGGCTTCAAGAAGTCTATGCCTCAGGTGAGCCAGGTTTCTGTTTTCCTGTCCCTCTGTCAGCAAGAATACAAATGGCTTATTTTCTAAGGGGCTGGAGGTGTTGGGGTGGCTGTTACATTTGACCTGTGTTCAGTAGCTGGTTCCTTATTCCTCGAATATACTTCTGGTTTTGTTTCTCAGAACTGAGGGGGAGACAGAGACAGAATGAGGGAGACAGAGAGAAACAGAGACAGAAAGAGACACAGAGAGAGACAGAGACAAAGCAAAACAGACACAGAGACAGTGGCAGACATACACAGAGACAGAGAGATAGGCACTCTAAGAGATAGAGAGATACTCCTAGAGATCGAGAGACAGAGACATACAGAGAGACAAAAGTAGAGACAGAGACGGATTGGTTGGACAAAATATAACATGAGACGGGCGCTTTGGTAATTAGCTATTCACAGTTTTTTTTTTTTTATTAAAACACTTTTTCTGTAAATAGGCATCAATTATTCGTGTGTAATAGCGGCTTGATTCTTCAAGGGGGCTGGGGTGGGAAGAAGTTGGTCCCGACGGAGCGGGCTGTGCAGTCCCTGGGCTTTCTGCTCCGGAGCCAGCCTTTCCATCCAAAGCAGTTTCTTTCTTTCTTAAAGGACAACCTTCAGCAAAGGTATCCGCGCTCCCCAAGAACCGGAATGCTGCCCTGGCCCTGGGCCAGCAGCGGCTCAGTGAACAGGATAAAATTTCAGTTCAGATTTACGGGAAGTTGCTGGTGTTAGGGAGTAAAAATCTGGTTTGGTGAGTTTAAGGCAAGGGAGTATACAAGAGACAACCTTGCTACTGTGAAGCGAGAGAAGCAGAAAGGGGGGCGAGAAGGGGTGGGGGGAACAGGATTGGGCCCGGGGGAAAGAAGCCGGAGATGGGACGCTGAGCATTTCCCTCTTGCCATTCACGGGTTCTCCTGGGGACGCCCCCCACCTTCCCAGGCTGCCGGGCAGGAGGGACCCGAGCCTCCGGGAGGGACGGAGCCGGACTTTGAAGGGTTTGTGTCCGAAGGCAGCAGTGTGCTTGGGAGAGCGGCCCTTTCTGTCCAGCGCGGGCCCCCCCCCACCTTTTCACGCGGCCCTTTCTGCCCAGCGCTTCCACCCCCACCCCCCTTCACGCTGGAAGGTGCGGCTCCGGGCCGGGCGAAGCCGAGTACCGAGCGCCCTGCCCCTTCTGCCCCTTCTGCCCCTCATCTACTCGCTCCCTGCAGGTTTTTGGCATTCCAAGGGACTCACCAAACTTCCGCACTCGCCGGCCGGGAGCTAATCCTGAAAAAGATCTTGTTGCTTTAAGCAGGCACTGGAGGAGTAGCCTGACACTCCTTATTTTGATTTTACATTAGAAAAAAGAGAGGAGGGAGGGAGGAAGGGAGGGAGAAAGGGAGGGAGGAGGATGCCGCTGGAGGTTACTTCCCAGTCGCGTATTTTGCTCTCTGCTGTGAATGCAGTTAACTTGTGAAGCGATCGACTTGGAATCCTTACTCCAGGTAAGTGGTTTTCTTCTTACGGGTTTAGGGGGGAAGATCATTTTGCTTTCTTTCATTTATTTGTTTTTCTTTCTTTCTTTTTTTTCTCTAACACCTCCCTCTCCCCCCACCTTCCCAACTCTTTTGGTTCTTTTGGTTCCTTGCCTCCCCCCCCCTTCACCTCCCCCTTTCTCTGATGATCTGTGCTTAGGAGGAAGTAAACTACCAGGAAAGCTTTTAAAAGCGTCAGCTTCTAGAAAACCAAAGTCCTAAACATTCTCCTAAAAAAAATCACTTTTCCTGTGATGAGAAATTGTTTCCAAGGAAAGATATCAAGCTTTTTCATGCGTAAAAAAAAAGACTTGATTGGATCTGTCAAGAGGCACAGGTGAATAAAATTAGATAATTAAACCGAGATTGGGGCAACGTGCGTAACTAGAGTTACGTTTGATTATTTGCCGGCCCCAAATCACTCCGTTCTCGGGAGCAACTAACCCACCTCTGGGGTCACCTTAGTTTCAAGTCGATGGATTATTTTGTTTGAAATAAAAATCATAGCTCCACACAAAATCTCTGGTGGCCAGACAAACATTCAGTAGTTTTAAATGAACTGATAGTTGTCAGGTCAATGAAAAGCAAGCAGAAGGAAGATTATTATTATTATCATTTTAAGGGAACTGATTTTCTTCTGGACAGTTCTCCTGAGACATTTTAGGCTATGACCTTGCTCCTAGGACACAGCTCCTTGGTAGGAAGGTATTGTCCTCCAGGAGTACATTACCAATTCGAAATAAAAATCTGGCCACTTTTACTCGGATTTTTTTATGAATCACTGTTTTCTTGAAGAATAACATAGAGCTACAATGTATTCTTTTAAAGCCAAGCTCACATGATTTTAAGGAAAGGGGGGGAGCTTTTTTTTTTTCAACAAGTATGTTGAAATAGCTACAATCCAGACCACAAATACCAGTGTGCTGGCAATTGTACTAAGCACATTTGAGAATTGCAGGTGCCAGATCAGAAAGGTGAAAGGTCACGGGGTGGTATCAAGCTGAGCCTGGCATAAGGGGGAAAAAAAAAAACAACTTAAAAACAATTCAGCCTAACAAAAGAAGGGAAACCGATAGTATTTTTTTTTTGATAGTTTATCTTAAACCATCCAGTTTTGAATTATTAACAAAATTCACAATACAAAAGATAACAGAAAAATGAAGCTGGAGGCTTATAAAGGAAGGAGGAGGAAGGATAGAATGTTTTTATTTTGTTTTTCACTTTTTTTTTTCTTATCTACCCTTACTTTCTTCCCTCTTTTGAGATTGGTAAAAAGTTTGCCTGTATGAGTTACTAAAAATACTAGTAGATGACCGGACACAGACACTCCAACCCAGTCTTGGGGTTTTTTTGTTTTGTTTTGTTTGATTAATTTTTTTTTTACTAGAATTTTAAAATAAGGTTTGGAAAAATCAGTTTACCATAAACCTACTTGCAACTATAGCTATATTCTAATGCGGTTATAATTCTGGGCCTCCCCAATCTATTTCTCCACCTTAGTTAGCCATTGTGATGTAGAAGCTCTCTGGAATTAAGATTTTTTTTTTAAGGTAATGGGAACATATTTTAATAATCAGAGAAGAATTTGTTTTTTTTTTTTATCATTTTCCTCAATAATGGAATTGTAGATGTATGTTGAATTGATTTAGGCATCAATGGGGTTTGGAGAGAGAGGAACACTCTAGTTTGTCAGTTGAAAGAATGGGAGGAAGCAAAAAAAGCAAAATTGACTATACTAGTAAAGTTCAATCCCATTTTACTCTCTAAAGCTAATGGTATTTTCTTTAATAAACGTTGAACCTTGAAGTTGAATGGGTAGATGGAGGGAGGGGGGATTCTTTTTTTGCTTGAGGACTGGCTTGACGCTGGGCACTTTTAATGACAAGCATTTAAAGTGTGAGAGAGTATACAGTCGAATTTACTTTCCTATTAGTGGTTAGATTTGCTTGTCAAATTTTACTTTAACTCTAAAACTTAAAAAAAAAAGAAACTTGATGCAAAGCATGGAACTTTGACTATTTTTAAAGAGAAATGGTGAAACCGCACATAGTTTCCACCCAAGGTTTTTTTTTTTAAGTCCCTCATCTTTAAGTACTTAAAGAATGCACCCAAACTCAGCTGATGCTTGCTTGAAACTAATTAGAAGAACATAGGAAGCTTGGATAATCTCTCTTTTAATATAATAGTCAAGTTTGGGATTCACAACAAAATTCAGAAACCAGGAAAGCCTTGTTTGCCCTGGATTCAAGGTTCCAGGACTAAAAGTTTGTCCAGTTGTCTGTCAAAGAAGTGATCCTCAAGCAAAAATTTCACTGTAAAATTACTAATGTTAGTCTGATGAGAATTTCTTTATTAATAGAATTAGCAGCATCTCTTGGTGTTGATTTCCTAATTTCATAATTGTTAGGTGAAATATCAATAGTTTGAAAGGAGAGATTTTCAATAATGAAATGATGGCTTGGGTTACTAAGATAGTGTGTGGATAGTGTACTTTCAATTTTCTGAGTTGAAATATCCTAGAACTGATTAAGTACTTGTTTCATTGTCACCTCATAAATTGTTATAAACAGAACTTTGAGTTTGAGGAGAATAGGCATCCAGCCATAACCACATTTTATATTTGCTCTTAAAACCCTGCTGGTATGATTTCAGTTCACCTGATTCCTGACATGATTCCACCAAGCCTGCTGGTCTCCCTCTTCTCAGCATATGTAGGGAGCCTAATTACTGACGTTTATAATTAATCCGAAAGTTTGGGGACGTGGCTTCTCTTCCACAGGAAGTGCAAAGGATAGGGTAGCTGTGATGTAGCCAACCTAGAAACAGGTGGTGCAAAACAGGTTAGAAATATGGGGTGTACAACTTCCTTGTAGCTCTTGTGGAGATTATAAATTCTTTCCTACAATTGGAGAGGATTGCTAAAAGCCATTCTAGTAATTCCAGGTTTAGTCTCTTTGTAATTCAGATTCTCCTACTTCTATGCTTTGGGCTTAAAATTTGGATGAATTGAAGATGTTATCTTCTGTTCTGAGTGAAATAAGCTGATTACTAAAGACGCTGGCCCTTCCACTCCCCTCTTCCCTTTCTTTTCTATCCTTTTGGGTTTGACTTACTTTATTAAAGTAGGAGCTTGATCTACTATGAACACATTCAATTACTATCTGTTATGTGTTTTGTATAATCCATTTACATATGTGTAACCAGCTGATTCGGTATTGTCCAGGAAGACTGTCTGGGAGGTGACTGTGCTGAAAGAAAAGAACACTAGCTTTAGATCCATGGATCTTAGATTCAAATTCTGCCTTTGATGTTTAGGAGCTGAATGACCATTTAATCGCAAAGATCTGAGTTGTTATATAAAGTAATGGATAACAAAACCCTTAAGTACCACCCAGGATTATTTATTTTATGTAAAGGTCCAATGGGATCAGTTAATTATTCATTAAGTGTGGATCAGGCACTGCATTAAGCAGGGGAGATACAAAAAGAGGCAAAAACTAGTCCCTGCCTCAAAGAGCTTACAATTTAATGGGAGATAGATACAACATGAAAACAAATATATACAAAGCAAACATTATACAGGATAAATAGGAAATAATTAACTGAAGGAAGGCAAGGGAATTAGGAGTTAGGGAAGGTTTCCTTTAGAAGGTGGGATTTTAGTTGGGACTTCAAGGAAGTCTGGATGAGGAGGGAGAGTATTCTAGTTGTGACTGACAGCCAGAGAAAATAACCTGGAGCTGAGAAGTGGAGAATCCTATTCACTGAACAGCTTAGTTCTTAAAGGTAACTTTGGGTTCCTTATTTCTGCTACTGGTATATGCATACCTATGTAAAACAAAGCATAATTACAGTAGCTGCTCTTTTGATGGCAGTGTTTTAAAATTAAATAAGAATTAAGAATATTTACTTTTCAGGAAGGTTTTTTTTTTTTTTTTGTTAAATTTTGAGTTTTTGGCTTCCCTTGCCTAGTTCACTATAATCTACGTTTTTAAAAAATATAATTCATTCTTAGCCACACAGAATGGTGGAGATTAAGGGGGGAGACAAGTATTCCCCCAAATTCTTTTAATTATGTGATTTGCCTTTAGAAAATAATGTGTTTTGAAGTCCAAAGATTAAAAGTTGGAAGGGACTTTAAACTGTTTAGTTCAATCCTCTCATGATATTGATGGGAAAACCAAAATCCAGAGAGGATCAGTTGACATTTGGTTCTATTATTTGGGGGAAGAGTTGGGAAAGGCAGGGGATGGAGATCTAGCCTTAGTAATGATAAATTAGACGAATATGAAATTTTACTTATCCTTTGCATATTTGGAGAAGAGGGGCTCAGGCATATTTAGTGACAGAGGAAGGTCAGATGGGGAGTAAAAAACATTCTGTGTAGTAATAATAATAATAATAACTCATTTGTATAGGGTTTTCAGACTCTGTTCATCTCTAAGGAAAGTGTTGAACTAGCCGACCTCTAAAATGGTTTCCAATTTGTTGTAGTGGTAGGAATCTGAGTTCAAATTCAATTCTATTTATCTGTGTGACTTTGATCCCTACTCCCTCAGTCTCCATCTCCTCCCTATGTAAAGTAAGAGGGTTGCAATGTTGTTGGGGCCTTCTACTCCCACTCTGCTCTGTATTTGAAAGTACAATTTTGCCTGTTTGACAGAAGGAAACAGGCTCTCAGAAATAAGCAAATTGCCAGTGGTCAGGTAGTATCTGAGCCAGGATTAGAACCGGTTTGGCCCAGCTGTCTTTTCAATATACTACACTGTCTATCTCCACTGGGATAACATTGAGTTATATGCACCAATTGGCATGCCAGTGGGCATGTAAATGCATACAAAAGTATTGTGAAATAGAAAGCTGGAATAGGCTACACTTAGCTGACTTAGGAAATGTGAACCTCTAAAACTGTACTTTAAATGTCCTCAGATAAAATGTTTTATGTAGCACTTCCATGGGGGGGAAAGTTTTGTATAAAAACAAAATGAACTTATCACAAAGTGGTTTTAAAATTGATATACGATTTTCAAACTTAGCATTTCAGTTCTGATTTCAGGTAAAATTTTTGTGCATCTAAAAATGGGAATGATACTGCTACTTATCTTTGACAACAAGACAATTTAAAGGATATTTCTTTTTATTATTGTATTTAAAAAACAACAACAACAACAACAACAATAACATGGTTCTGGGTACACCAAGCTCCTGCCAAGATTAGGCACATCTTCTCAGTAGCCTTCTTAAGACAATGTGGGCTTTGTTAGCTATGACTGGGAGGGTTTGGTGACACAGAAAACTCAATGGAGCACAACAACTTATTATTAACTGAAAACTCAATGGCCTGATGTTTTTACATTTTATCTGCTAAAATCCATGATTGAGTTCTTTCTCAATACAGATGACCTTATTATTTTAGACTATAACTTTCACACTGAAGAATGAAGTGCTTGCAGATTCACCTTTGATCCCAGTTAGGTGGTTAAAGACAAAAGCAGCAGTATGCTACCACTGAAGACTCTATTCTGCTAACCTTGCCCAAGCCCTAAGTTTGTGGGAGTTTGGCCTGATGACAAAGAGCAGAATTTGGTCCTCTGGGGAGAAAAAGATGAACACTGACTATATTAGAAATGAAGAATTTGGAGATGATGTTGAATGTATCAACTGAATCCAAACTACTGATAATGTTCAAAGTTGGCTGCTTTACTGTTTGGGATTTTATCGTGTAATTTTACTCCATGCTAAAAGACTTGACTCATCTGGGCCTAACCTAGGAGTAAAAGCACAGGATTCTTATAACAATCCTTGGCTCTGATGAAATGATCTTTGTCACCCCATTATTTTTTGCAGAATTACTTTTAGTTTTGTTTTTAAGTTATATTATTTTTAGGGAAGCTTTTTTTCTAGGATGACATCTTAGTGAATTGTGCTGAATAGCTGATTTTTTTTTATACTAGAAATAAAAACCTATTCATATAAAACTGTAAAAATGAGAGTCTTTTTTTTTCTCTCTCTCTCTCAAAAAGAGCTATATCTATATCCATCTGTTTTATCTCTCAAAGAGAAAGCCTCAAATGCAGGTTAAACTGAATGGGGGCTTGTACTTTCTAGTTTCTAGAAAGAGTACTATTGGGTTAGAAATTCTGGCTTCAAATCCTACCTCATCCTCTGTGACCCCCCCCCCCCACCTGTGTGATCCTGACAAATCACTTAAATTCTAATCAACTGCCAAATATTAGGTAACATTTATTATGAAAAGGTATAGTACCTAATATAGAAAAGCCACAACACTTTCATAAACTTATCACAAAAAACATACTATACATTGCTATCAAAAAGTTACAAGGCAGGGGGCAGCTAGGTGGGGGGGCAGCTAGGTGGCACAGTGGTTAGAGCACCAGCCCTGAAGTCAGGAGGACCTGAGTTCAAATTTGGTCTCAGACACTTCCTAGCTGTGTGACCCTGGGCAAGTCACTTAACCCCAATTGCCTCAGCAAAAAGCAAAAAAAAAAAAAAGAAAGAAAAAGTTACAAGGCATTGACTCAAAAGGTTCCTCTCCCACTCGCCCCCTTTTCCTGATAAATTTGTCAAGGAAGAAATGATACTGGATAATTTTGAAACCTAGCAGAAGTTAAAGCCAAAGTCGATTTCAAAGCAGAATTCATGAAGATATGATAAGAGCATTTGAAGATCTGTGAACTTTTCCTCATTTTACTTTTCAGCACACATAATTAATATTCTTTTCTTACCAAGCATGTAGAGATTCATGATACCCATTAGGTGGATGATGATGGCGGGGATGAGGAGGGGGAGATATTAACAAGTGGGGAAACACTTATTTCTTATTTAGGAATGGTGACATGAAAGAAATACAGTTGGGAGAGGAAAGACAAGTAATAATGTTATAATGTAACAGAAATTTATGAACATATGGTGTTGTTTACAGCACTATCTTACTTTGGGATTTGGTTTATTTTTCACAGGACATAAGGTATGGAGGAGAAATAGTGAATAAGATGTAGGCAAGAAAAATCCTCTTTCAAGTACTAAGAAAAATGCAGTTAGTTTAGCTTGGGAATTCTCAAACTTTTGAGTCTCAGGAACCATTTCTAGCCTTAAAAATTATTGAGGAATCTAAAGACTTTTTCTTTATGGATTATATTTATCAATATTTACTGTATTAGAAAATAAAACTGACAAATTTTAATATGTATTAATTCATTTTAAAAAATAAATGAAATTATTCATTTCATGTTAACATGACACAATGAAAAATAAGCCACAAAATATGATCAGAGTGATCTTATTATTATAAACATAGTTTTTAATAAAGAGAAACCCACCGAAACAACTTTGGGAAGCCCTAAAGGAACATAGACCATGCTTTGAGAACCACTGGTTTAGTTCCTATGTAAATGCAAAGCATGGTTTGACTTAGCCCCAAATTTTTACTAATACGTATCACTTTGGACCAATTTTGAGGCCTTCCTGATTCTCCTTAAGGTATATTTAATTTTCAAAAAGTAAATAAAAATTGCTGGCTCATATAAAATGAAGCCATAGAATCTGTTTCTTTTATTTTGCAATTAGGTCCATAGTAATTAAAAGCTATCCATTCATTCCCTCAAAGTAGAAATAACTTTCCTGGGTGTGAAACATGGCACAGCTTCTTCAAGCTGCCACCACCCAAGAGTGCTTTCCAGGGTACTTGCAAGTATCTGTGATCTGTAATTGTCTGTAACTTCTCAAGCCACCAGTATTATCCCTTAGCTATTTCATGACAGCGGAGGACTTCACAAATATTTCCCTGAAAAAATTTAGTCCATCCATTGTAATTTCTCTCTTTGACCTAGGCTTGAAAGTAGTTCTTGCAAAAGCCAACCCTTTACTTGAGATTTTGATCCTATATTTTATCTTTAGGACCTTATATATTATATAAGTTGGAGAGGGGTGTCTAACTTATATAATTAACAAGCTCTCCACTGGGTGGGGGGGGGAAGAACTAAATCCTTGTAACTAATATGCTTAGTCAGGTAAAAATCGGATTTCTTCATCGGCCATTTCTAAACATTGCGTCTCATTCTGTATTTTGAGGCTATCACTTCTTTAGCACAGGTAGGTAGCATGCTTCTTCATCAGTCCTCTGGAACCATAGTTGCATTCTATAGTGCTGTCATCTACTTCAGAAATCCTTAGTTTTCTCTCATCCTTAAAAAAAAAAAAAGAAAGAAAAATAGTACTTGATCCTACCATCTCCTCAAGGTAACCATCACATTTAATTTAATTTTTTTTTTTTTTGGTTACATTTTAAATTTCAAGCTGTCTTCCTCTTTTTTTCTGGAGGTGGATAGCATATTCCTTCATAGGTCCTTTGTAGTTGATTTGCATATTTATAATAGAAAAACACTCAGAATAGCTTAGTTGGGCATAGTTATTCTTCAAACAATTTTGCTCTTACATGGACATTCTCAAGTTCTTTTTATTTTCCCCTAATGATCTTGGGAAGTAGACCTAAAAGTAGTCTGGGTCAAACAAAGGGTAAACCTAGTTTTATAACTCTTTGGGCATAATTCCAGATTGTTCCCCAAAGTGGTTGGATCATTTGACAGTTCCACCAATAATGAATGTGTCCCAATTTTTTCAAATTCCTCTTCAGTATGTGTCATTTTCCCCTTAGCCAAATCTACATAGGAGATATTTCAGAATTGTTCCAACTTACATTCCTTTTATCAATGATTCAGGGCATTTCTTTATATGACCATATACAGTTTTGATTTCTTCATTGACAAAACTGTTTGGTTATATGCTTTGATCATTTATCCATTGAGGAATGACTCAGAGTCTTATAAATTTGACAAAGTTCTCAATATATTTGAGATATGATATGTTTATCTGAGAAACTGTCTATATATGCAATTCCACCCCCCTCCTTCCAATTTTCTACTTTCCTTTGAATTTTAGCTACGTTGTTTTAATTTCTGCAAAGTCTTTTTTGAATGTAATGTAATCCAAACTACTTGTTTTATATTTCCCAATGTTCTCTATCTCATGTTTATTCATAAATTCTTCTATTCATAAATCTAAAAGGTAATATTACTTATGATATCTCTTCATCTAGATCATGCATCCATTTTGACCATATCTTGGTAAATGGTGAGATTGGTCTGTATCTATTTTTTGTTAGACTGTTTTTCAATTTTCTCAAATGATTTTTACCAAATGGTGCATTCTTATTCCCAAAGCTTAAATCTTTACATTTGTCAAACCCAAGGTTATTATAATCATTTATTACTATATATGGTATGTCTGCTCTGTTCCACTGAGCCACCTTTTGCTAACAGATAGTTTTGATAGTTACCACCTTATAATACATTTTAACATCTGCTATTGTTGGGCCTCCTTCCTTTATAGCTTTGTTTTTTATTAATTCCTTTGACATTCTTGACCCTTATTCTTTTAAATGAAATTTGCTATTATGCCATCCTATTATTGTGCCATTCCATATTTCTTCCCTTCTCAGTTTTCTCATAAGGTCCATTAGCTTAATTTTCACCTGAACTGGCTCCTTCCAGGTTATCAATGATAGACATATTAATTGCCAAACCCAGTATTCTTTTCTAAGTCTTTACCCATCTTGACCTCTAGAGCAGATGTTGAGCATTCTATCTTGGACAATTTCTAATCATGACATGTTTTTTCTTTCTTTTTTTTTTTTTTTTGCAAAGCATATGTACGGGTAATTTTTCAACATTGACCCTTACAAAGCTTTCTGTTACAAATTTTTCCCCCCTACTTCCCACCCCTCCCCTAGATGGCAGGAAGTCCACTACATATTAATTATGTTGAAATACTTGACAAATCGAATATATGTATACATATTTTTATAGTAATCTTGCTGTGCAAGAAAATCATATCTACAAGAAAGAAAAATCAGAGAAAGGAAACACAATGCAAGCAAACATCAATAGAGAGCATGAAAATGTTATGTTGTGGTCCACATTTCACATCCCTCTCTCTAGGTGTATATGGCTTTCTTCACTGAACAATTGGAAGTGGTTTGAAACATTTCATTGTTGAAGAGAGCCATGTCCATCAGAATTGATCATCATATAGTACTGTTGTTGCCGTGTATAATGATCTCCTGGTTCTGCTCATTTTACTCAGCATCAGTTCATGCAAGTCTCTCCAGGCCTGTCTGAAATCGTCCTGCTGGTCATTTCTTATAGAACAATAATATTCTATAACATTCATATACCATAATTTATTCAGCCACTCTCCAATTGATGGGCATCCACTCAATTTCCATTTGCCACTACAAAAAGAGCTGCCACAAACATTCTTGCACATGTGGGTCCCTTTCCCTCCTCTAAGATCTTTTTGGGATATAAGCCCAATAGAAACACTGCTGGGTCAAAGGGTATGCACAGTTTGATAACTTTTTGAGCGTAGCTCCAAATTGCTCTCCAGAATGGTTGGATCTGTTCACAGTTCCACCAACAAAGTATCAGTGTCCCAGTTTTCCCACATCCCCTCCAACATTCATCATTATCTTTTCCTGTCATTTTAGCCAATCTGACAGGTGTGTAGTGGTACCTCAGAGTTATCTTAATTCACATTTCTCTGATCAATAGTGATTTGGAGCACCTTTTCATATGACTAGAAATGGTTTTAATTTCATCATCTGAAAATTGCATGATGTGTTTTTTCTTTATTTTGATTCTTCCTCAGTTTTTTTCACAGAATCCTCATGCTTTGTGTAGGTTGTGTCCAGTGATTTCTATATCTTTCTGTTTTGGCAATCTCAACTGGCCCATCCACACAGATGAGTCTTAGATCTTTATATTCAGGCTTAGTCTCCTGAAATCATCACCAACTGCCTATTGGATGCCTCCACTTGGATAATTTACAGTAATCTCAAATTTGGCATTTCCAAGACAAAACCCATTATTTCCTCCCCCCCTCCCCCCGCCAATTCTCTTATTTCTTAGGTTATCACCATCTTTCAAGTTTTCCCCCAATGTATTCATTCAGTTGCCAAGTCTTACTAATTTCATCTCCCTGACATCTTTTTTTCCATTCACCAAGCCATCTCTCTAGTTTAATTTCTCATCACTACTATCTGAAAGTTGAGATTCCCTACCCAAGTCTTCCCCTTTTCTATTTCATCTTTCACACAGTTTAAAACAGTCTGATCATGTCACTCATGTCACGCTCAAGAAGCTTCACTGGCCCTTTCTCACCTTTAAAGCTCAAACACCCACTCATGTCTCTCAATTATAGCATTTCACAGGTTAGCTCCAATCTGCCCTTCTGGCCCTAGTCTACATTTCTCTCCTTCTCAGACTAAGCTCCAGTCTGGCTAGTTTCTTGCTCTTTGCTCACATTTGTTTTTGCATAGACAGTCCCCTTATTTGGAATGCACTTACTTCTCACCTCCATCTTTTACTAATTTACATTACCCTTCAAAGCTCAGCTCCGGTAGAAATTTTCCCCAAAGTTACGTTATTTCATATTTTATTTTTCATTTATACATTATTCCCCTCCTCCATAGAATATAAACTCAAGAACAGGGATTTTTTTTCTTCTTTTTTTTCTTTTATTTCTCCAGGACCTATCACTATTCCTATTATTTAATAGGCACTGAATAAATATGAATTGAATTGAATTAAATGTCTTCTCCTATACAAAAAGGGTAGAAACTTACAAATTGGATGCTGGGCTTTAGCCTTCTAAACTGCTAGGATAATTATTTTTAAAAATTCGTGATTGTGGGCATTCATTTTAGGAAGCAAAAGTGAAAGGGCAATAGATGAGTTTTCATATATTCTATTAGAGGTTTAAAGATCTTCCCAGGATACAGGTTTTGAGAATGGATTTTTTTCCTGTTGACTTAAAGGCATGAATAGATAGAAGTAGTTTCAGTAGATAGATGGCAAAATTCCTTGAAGGGTAAGTGATTTGGTTTTTTTTCCCCCCAGCTCTAATCCTGTGATTTCCCAAGATAGGGAACTCTCAATGAAAAACTTCATTTACAAATACAGATTAATACCTTTTCAGAAACTGGCATATGATCTTGAGAGAATTACCTATGGGCCTGAGAGGTTTAGAATCTTGCTTATACAACCAATTTGTGTTGAGATAGGACTTGGAGCTACAACTTTGTGGTTCCAAATTGGACTGTCTACTATAGCATATTGCCTCTTCTGGGTCTCCACATGTGCTTTGCACATAGTAGGAATGTGATAAATTTTGGCTGAATTGAACTGAATTATGAGTGCAAATACTGTGTGTGTGTGTGTGTGTACACACATGTGTATCTGTGTGTTATGTTACATAAGAATTTTATACTATATATAATATTTATATAATATAATCTTTTAAAGTTTTTCATTTTAATTTTTCAGTAAAGCAAATTTATACCTGCAGATAGGAATGACAACTTCTAACGTACTCTTTATAGCTATTTAGGACTGCATGTTCACACACATTTGGATGTGTGTCTGATGTGCAAACAAATGGAGTATCCATTTCAGAGGGCTCTAAATCCAACCTCCATATTGCTTGTGATTTCCCTTTTTTTTTTTTTCCCCCCAGTTTACTACATGGTCCTTGATGGAGGTTTAAATGACTAATGAGGCAACATACTATGTTGGAGAATGGATGTTGTAATCACTTCAGTACTTTCCTGTTTCTAAATCAAAGCTTTATTTTTTGCAATCTTTTAAACATTTTGATCTAAATCCTACAGGACTCCATTTTGGATCAGGCCTGTGTATTGTGTGCCCTAAAGATGATTAAACTGCAGTAACTCATGTTACTGTATTGTTTATGACTGCCCATTATAATTCAATTAGAATTAATGATTGTCATGAAAGTAACTGTCAAGACAAGTTTGTTATTTTCTTAGTATCTTCTTCCTACCTTTGAGGATTTGCCAAATGCCAACTGTGCTCTTGCAGGAATTCTTCTGAATTTCCCTCGATTACGTAGCTATTTTGCCTTGACCTATAATGAAATATAATTGCTGGGTTTAGTTTTGAGTATTTCCCTGGGACTGTGGATAATTTTTTTTTTCTTAACCTTTTGTAAATTGAAAAATAATTTCAATCTATCATGCCCACCCTCCAACCCTGAACTCTCTCAATATGGAAACTTCAATTTGTCACCATTGGCTTTTCAGGATTATAGAAATAGAGGCTCTTTATGAATCCTACCAGTTTCTTTTAAAAGCGTTAGTTCAGGATCTGAAACGTAATGTTTAGTGAAATTGTTCTCAAAGACCCACAAAAGTCAAGAATACTGTGCATAAAATTTCTGCTTGTGAGCTGAATATATTTGTACTTGGGCACATGGACGGGACAAGCTGGCAGTATAGTGGATGGAGTGCTGGGCAGACACTTAGGAGATATATAATTCTGGGCAAGTCACTTAACCCTCTTTGCCTCATCTATAAAATGAGTTGGAGAAGGAAATGACAAACCATTCTGGTGTTTTTGCCAAGAAAACCTCAAGTGGGATCATCACGAGTCAGTCGTGACTGAAGTGACTGGAAAAAAACAAAAACAACCCAACACATGTATAGAAAAAAGTCATTCGTCATCCAGATTGCCATAGGTGGCTTTTGCTTTTGTTCATACTTGGTTGTTAGTGCAGAATTATTTGAATTTTCAGTGGCTACTAAAAAGATGGCAGCCATCATCCCAATTAAGTCAATTGATTTTACAGAAGAACTTTGGGCTGAAAATGACCTTGGAACCCAACCCAAGAAGTGACAAGTGATTATCCAGGTCTCACAAGGGGTTAAGTGGCAGAGGAGGATAGGAATCCAAATCTTTACTCACTCCAATATTCCTTCCACCAAGGAAACAACTATTGACACAACTTACTCCCTTATGCTTTGCTGCTGCACAACTGGTGACCTTCTATTTTATGTATTGTGGACCATTTAACATGAACACCGCTAGAGCATCTAGGCAGCACAGTGGTTAGAGCACTGAAGAACTGAGTTCAAATTCAGCTTTAGACACTAATTATGTGATCCTGGGCAAATCACTTAATTTCAAATGCCTACCCACACAAACACAGACACACAAAGAACACCATTGAATATGTGTGTGATTATATGATGAAATCACTCAATATGCTGAAATAACATTAAGTGAAATTTAAAAAAAAATTATACTGCTTACAATGTACATTATTATTAATGTAATTAATGCACATTAAAAAAATCTCTAGAGCTCTGTACCTAGCGAGGGTTAGAACAGACATTCTTAAACTGGGGTCTGGGAAGTTCCTACCTTTACTCTGCCATCTTGATTTTCTTTATAGTCATATTTTATTTTATTCATTTTTAAAACATACTATTTAAAAGCATAGTCTTCTCTATATATTCAGAAGGATCCATAATACAAAAAACCTGGTCTAGAAGATTCAGATTTGATTTTTGTATCTGGCACAGATTAATTATGTTTTTACAGGTAAATCACTTAACTTTGCAAAGCCTGTGTCTCCATCTATAAAATGGAGAAAATAATACCTACAATATCTAGATTATGGGGTACTTTCAAGTAGGTAATAAGATTGTATGTGAAAGACACTCTCTGCAAACTTTACAACTTCGAAATGTCAGCTATTTTTCATTGGGAAGCTACCTTGTGAAACTCATAAAGCCGAAACCTTTATTAAATGAACTAACAAGAAAATTTCATACAAAATAAATTGGTTCATATTAGGGAAAGAAAGAACTTGATGTTCTTATGTTAATGTATACTCTGGCATTTTTGAATGATTCTCTATTGGGCAAATATGATGGACTGATGAAGAACAAGTTGCATTTCACGTTTGAATGTTTTTTTTTTTCTTTTTGCATATGTACATAATGTGGTACAAGTAGTGTCTCGTACTACCAAATTATAATAATAAGCTTTTCCAGTATGTTGTAAAATGGAAAATAATGCAAATGGAAAATGCTACCTATAAATGTACTCAGCCAGAATTATATAAAGCAACATATTTTTCTGTGAATATCTCTATATAGACATGTCCCTTACTTAAATTTATTCTTTGAAAAAATGTGTTTAAAATCTCATTTGTGTTGGTAGAAAACTTGCTTTGAACTGTGCTCACTTCCAAGCATCAATCAATCAAGCTTTACTCAAGAGGAGGCAGTTAGGTGGCATGGTATATGGAGCTCCATTGACCTTGGAGTCAGGAGGTCTTGAGTTCAAATGTAGCCTCAGACACTTACTAGCTGTGTGATCCTGAGAAAGTCACTTAACCCCAATTTCCTCAAAAGGAAAAAAATTAGTCAAGAGTTTAGGAAAAATGTCTACTGATGTATTAAAAATGGCAATAAACTCTAGAAGCCCCCATTTTGCAGTTGGCCAAATGGGTACTTTCCCTCCCAGAGGATAATTTTTATTGAAAGCTTAAAAGGAGACCCATTCTAAATTTATCTTCTTAAAATATTAGGTATGGTCACCTTTAAATTTTTTGTGTTTATACGCAAAAACAATTAAAAGTATCTTTTCAAATTTGGCTAGGAAGGGGATGGACTTTGAATAGACAGAATGGAAAAATTAAGCTCTCAAGAAGTGCTTTTCAATGAGTGGGAGCACACTGCAATGCTGGGTAAGCAGGGTAGTTTCAGCGGAAAATATTTTATAAATATAACTAGATAAGCATCCAACTAAATATCCAATCAGATAGTTTTTACTGATATGTTTAGGCCAATGGTACCTAAGAGGTATAAAGAAATTGGGCTAAATGATGGGTAGGGTTCACTCTGGCTTTGTATATAAATGGGTGCTTCCTAAAGGATTTAGGAAATCTTTCAAAATGGGCTTTCATTTTTAGGAAAGAGGATACTTTGAGTAGGTAATTAACTGCTTATTTTTGTAAGAATCCAAATACTGCTTGGAGGGCACGAGTTATTTCTGTGACTAATTTTCTTACCCTAAGAAACCATTTCTTGATCTCCTGACTTAGTAATATTGTCTTCAAAAAACCCCAAATCACTTGTACTTATCTATTCACAGGGATCTGTCTGGAATACAGGAGCTTCTTGAGGGTAATCAGGTTTTTGCATCTCCACTGCCTATCATATTCGCTTTGTACATAGTAGTGGGTCAGCCAATAAACATTTATTGTGTGCCAGCTGTATTTTAAACTAAGCAATCATAGTGATCCTCGTGTTGAATTCTTGAGGTGAAATAATCAATAACTTAGGCTGTGTTTTCAGTGGAAGAAGAGCATGAGCCAGAGTCTCAAACAAGCATTCTCTTCTTTAACCAACTCATTTTGCAGATGAGGAAACCAAGGTGTGGAGAGACAAAGCAATTACTAGTCCGAGGTTATACGTGGAGCAATACTGACAAGTGTAAAAATCCTACTTGGATTTTTACAAAAATAAGTAGTCAAGTATTGAATCACCAATTCCTAAAAACAGAAGCTAATTTTGAAAGCTTCAGGATCCATAAATCCATCATAGATTTCATTATTGAAGAAACTGTCCACAGTTTGTAGGTACACAATGTGGAATTGCTTATAAAACCACAAATTAAGAGATTTCCTGACATAGGGAATTCCCATGATAGGTCAAGAAATCCAGGATTCTCTTGGTATTTGTATTCTCTCTGCTCTTGTGGACGGCAAAGCGTCCACACCTTACTGGACAACTCATGATTATGGCCATGAAAATTCATCGCTTACTAGTATTCTGGCCATGAGCATCTCTGTCCTTAGCTAGATTGGTCCCAGACTAGGTCTAGTTCCAATTCTCTATCCCTCTGTTGGTATCATTCCTGTGGTAGAGTGGAGAGGATGCTGGATGCTGAGTCTAGAAAGAGCCAGGAAGTCTTAAGCTAGTAATACCTGACTTCAAATTCTACCTCTGCCATTTATTTAGGAGTTTTATGACTACAAGTCATCTGACCTCCCTGTTCCTCAGTTTCCCCATACTTGAGATGGGACTCAATGACTTCTGAGGTCCCACATTTTCCTAATTTTCTTACCCTAAGAAACCATTTCTTGATCTCCTGACTTAGTAATATTGTCTTCAAAAAACCCCAAATCACTTGTATTTATCTATTCACAGGAATCTGTGAATATATAAAGGAGCTTCTTGAGGGTAATCAGGTTTTTGCATCTCCACTGCCTATCATATTTGCTTTGTACATAGTAGTGGGTCAGCCAATAAACATTTATTGTGTGCCAGCTGTATTTTAAACTAAGCAATTAGGGACTGAAAAAAGGGAAAAGACAGTCCCTTCTCTCCAGGATCTCACAATATTAAATGCTTGTTGTGGGAGCAATGGTGTTTTCTATGGACTCCACTTTCAAAATCCATGCTCTGTGGCTATCTTTAGGTCCTTTTATTAAATTGGAAGTAGTCATTTCAAAGACCATCTTTTTGTTTAGTTTGGATTCTTTCCCTCTAAAATAAACATTGTATTTCAATAACTTCATGTCAAATATTATAAGTTCACATTGAAATTTACATGCTCACCAAACCAACCTGGTAAAAATTTTCTATTGTTTGCTCTCAGTAGTATTTGAAAATTTCATTTTGAAGAAAGTAGCTTAATAAAAACAGTCTCAGCTTTAATTCCTAAGGGATGTCTCTGTTAATACTTTTTCTACCTAGAGAAGAGCCTCTTTATCCTTGGGCTTCCTATCTTCAAATAATTTCTTTTCTCTGGCAAAATATTCTCTTTTATCCCATGATAATTATTCATGGATGTGTCAAGAAATCCAGGACTCCCTAGTATTTGTTCACACCACTGATGCAGATGACTGTTTCCACACCTTCATGGACAGTTCATGTGCTACCATGGCTATAAAAATTCATCACTTACCAGTATTCTGGTGATGAGTATCTGTCTTTAGCAAAATCACTTGTACTTATCCTTATTCACATGATTCTAGGAAAACTTCTCATTTAGGATGGACTTGCTAATGCTTGTACTTCAAAAGCAAGTACATAAAAAGGGAATGTAACCTTATATAAAACATTCAAATAAATAGAGCCAAATAATTAACAAAAAAACAAACAAGGAAATACATTTGTTCTGTGTCTTTTTCCTGTCTGTTAAAGTTCAACTACTTCTTTGTTTTCTTTTTCTTTTTTTTTCTTTTCTTTTTTCTTTTTTTGGCATAGTCTAAAAGAACTGACCAGGATCTAAAGGATACTAATTGAGATTTTCTGTTCACTACACACAGATTATGTTGGGCCTTTTCCTAAGCAGAATGTAAGCTATCTAAGGGTAGAATTGTTTCCTGTATTTAAGAAAAGTAGTGTTTTTGTTTTGTATTTTTGTATCCCTAAAATCTATTTGTGCTTTTTACATAGTAGGTGATTAATAACGTTAATAACAACAAATGTTAGTTGAAATGAATGACTGTACGGTCACATTACATAGATTTATTTGCTTTAGCCGGTGTATATACATATGTAATGCAAAGCAAATTTCAGCCTACCCTGTTTGATCCCAAATTCAGACTTGTAAAGTTTTAATTTATATGGCTGGGGCAGGAGGGAGAAACAACTGAGTTCAAATCTGGCTTAGGTACTTACTGGCTGTGTGACTCTGGGCAAGTCACTTGCCCAGATAATGAAGTCATATCTTTGCCAAGAAAACCACAGATGGGATCACAAAGAGCCAGACATGATTAAAATGACTAAATAACTACAACAAATTAATATGATTCAGTTTTATTGATCTTTTAGCTATTTTCCCATGAAACTGAAATGAAAAAATAATGCTAAGATCATTAGAAAGATCATAATTTTTAATTGGTGATTTCACTTTTCCCATCTCTGCTTTCCATAACAAAAGGAGTGGATACATTATAGAAATAGAAGCCAAATTTTACTGATAATTCACTTTATTTTTTTTTTCTAAATCTTAGTATATTCAGGATTGCTCATGATATAGAATCAGAGTAGGTGGCTCTAAGGACTGCAAAATTTTTTTAAGTGCGTTGTTGATGTTCCTATAGCTGTATGTTCCTTTGAGTCATTATGTAACACGCCTTTACCCAAACCCTAGGCAGGAATTCAAGTGTTTAGATGTTACCCTGCTTTAACAACACATGGCTTGGCAAAGGGTTAGAATACTCAGAGTTAGAATAATTAGCATCCCGGCAACCTCTAAAATCGAGGATTTGCATGTTTGCCTGGCGTGACCTAGTCTATTTGACAGGAGGGAAAAAATCGCAGGCTAGAAACTTGTTTCCTCAAAATAAGCAAAAAGATGGGTTTTTCCTGCTGTTTTGTAGACTAGTGTTAATACAAGGTGGTATAATGGATAAGGACCTGAAGTCAGAAATTGACCTCTGACACTTATTAGCAGGGCAGATCAATCACTTCACTGCATAAAACTGGAGAAGGCGATGGCAAACCATTCCGACATCTTTGCCAAGAAAACTCTTTGGATTGTATTAAAATGGTAAAAGACTTGATGTGGGAAAATGAGGTTGGAAGGGTGGAAGGGCCTGGTGTGCCTTGGCCCCTGGGTCACTGGAGCGTTAGGAGTAAACTACAGCCACATTAATACTATACAAGGGTTGGGCCATGGAGTCAAAGCTTGAAGTCTTTCCTTATCAGACCTGATTATTTCTTTGAGCTAGGGTGTGGATCTGTTCTGATAAGCAGATCTGCTTTACTCTCCTAGATTACATCCAGGAATGAATGAACACTAAAAATACTTCTCACACAGTCTTCTCCGACCAGCCCTGGTGCTTAGCTACTCCTGGGAGTTAGGGATGGTTTTACTGCAAGATGATCTGGGATTGAATTCTTAATAGCTCTGCTCATGTGAGACTAGTTATTTAACTTTTCTTTGTTAGTTGAGATTTCTCTGTAAATATGGGATGATAATTGTGTGGGGCTATTGTGAAGGTCAAATGGACATAAAATCTTTGCAAAGAACCGGTGTGGGAAACATAAATTGTTATTATCGTTTGTGTAAACTGTGAAAATAACAGAGCTAATTATTGAAGCAATTGTGCAGCTTTGCTAAAAATCAATCATTGGCAATAATGATATGGTTAGTATACTATCCTCTTTCCTATTCCCCTTGTCTTTAGTTTTTATGTATTACCAATTACCTCTTGAGGAATGGAAGTGTATTTTGCTCATGGGATTCCAAGGGAACCTTTTAACCTATTATCAGTGTACAGAAAAAGGCAATGTGAGCAAATTGGTGAGTGAAAGGTAATAAAAACTCTGTAGGTTCTGAGGACAAAACAAATTTTAGGAGGGAACAGAAACAGCAGTTTTGTATAAACTTATATTCTCATAAAAATCAGTTCAGTTTCCTGTACAATGCCTTTTTGTTCTGTTTTGTATATTATTTTTGTTTGTTGATAATACAATAAGAAAGAAAATTCTTTTTAAAAATGCAGGTTAAATGGAAGTTTTCTTGAGTAATGGTTTAAATACGGTTGGAGAGTCAAAATAGCTTGAGTCAAAAGTGTTGGTTTGGGTCTAGTGTCTAAAGACCTAGTGAAAGTTGATTCTTGGGACAGTGAGATGGCGCAGTGGATAGAGCACTAGCCCTGACTTCAGGAAGACCTGAGTTAAATCTGGTCTCAGACACTTAACATTCCCTAGCTTTGTGACCCTGGGTAAGTCACTTAACCTTAATTGCCTCAGCAAAAAAGTAAAAAAAAAAAAAAAAAAAAAGTTGATTCTTCTCAATCTGTTTCTCATTTGTAAAATATTGGTAAATAATATACAGTCCACCTGGATAAAACAAAAACTTTACAAGCAAGAAGTGATGTATAAGTTAAGTTACCTAATGATACTTTCACAACTTAATATCATTGATATCATAATGATATGCTATATCATAATGAAAATTATTATTGATACTAAGGTTGAACAAAAAAGCTATTTTTTTCTTCTAAGTCTGAAGTTCTCTCTTTGGCTAAAGAAGTAAAATTAAGGGAAAATAGAAGTAAATCAACTAGCATTAATTAAGTACCTATGGAGCAGCTAGGTGGCACATTGGATAGAGCACCAGCTCTGAAGTCAGGAGGACCAGAGTTCAAATTTGGTCTCAGATACTTAACATTTCCTAGCTGTGTGACCCTGGGCAGGTCACTTAACCCCAATTGCCTCAACAACAACAACAACAACAACAACAAAAGAACTAAATCAGAACTAGAACAATCAAGTATGCGTTCCCCTCTGTTACTGCTGTCTCATTCAGTATTTCTTCATTAAAAGAACCATATGAAGATGTACACAATTATCCACCTACTCTATTAAATTCTTCTTGTAATGAGTCATTGAGTTATACAGCATTAGCACTAATTACTTGATGATATTGTTAATGATGATAATAAGCATATTAGTGTTATAGTCCTATAAGTACAGGTAGCTAGATTGACAACTACAAGAGTAGTCCCTCTTGGGGCAAATTTATAGCCTGAAGGATGTACTGAGGGGGAGAGACTAGGGAAGCCTTTGAGAAATATGAATGAGGAAGTAGAGACTCCCTCTTTTCCCCCTTCCAAGCAATACCCCAGAAATAATTGCAGGATAACATTTCAAGCCTTCATTTCTCATTCCATCATACTCTTTGCTTTCATGTTTGCTAGTTCATAAAGCCATTTTTATTCACTACTTTGCTTTTACAAAACATTTTGGAGAAAGAACCACCGGAAAAGAATCAGAAATGAGTATTGTGAAATTAAAAGGAAAAAACTCAGTACCATAGAAGAGATGAAGTCTCTGTTATGAAATGGGCCCTGGAAGAGGATAGAAAAAGAATTTAGTTAATGTAAAAAAAAGTTATCAATATAAATTTATTTTTAAACCAAGTTAAATTTTTAATCCCTATTATTTTTGTTTCCTATAATTCTCCTATGTGTACCGAACTTTCCATAAAGAATTATGACAGGCTGTAGTGGAGTTGGGTTTTTTTTTGCCTACTTTTAGCTTTGAAAGGGTTAACCGCAATTATTTTTAATCTCTTTATCCTTGTCACACCACTCTGCTCTGCAGTAATACACTAAAGAATTTCCAGAAACCAAAGGCTGGGGACTTAGTTTGAAAAAAGGGGAGGGGGAGAGAAAGAGCTCACATTATGTAGAGTCAGCACCTTGGTCATAGAGTTAATAAAAGAATGAAAATGCTCACACACATAGAAAAATCCAGGATTATTATTTTGCTTTAGGTCAGTGATGTCAAACTCAGATAGAAATTGGAAGCCATTAACCTGTCCATCTAAGGATCCCTGCTGATGACATTAATTCTTATTTATTTGTTAAATATTGCACAATTCCATTTCAGTTGGATTTGGGTTTCACTCAGCAGTGTGTTACTGACTACATGGAACTAATACTTGTGCTTTAAGTGCTAGACATTAATCCTTTTTTTTTCTTCCTCAGATTTCTTTCTTCTTGACTAATGAAATCATAGAAACACTTTGGGATAAATTTATTTCTTAGATTAAAAAAAAGTGAGACTTGGACAAGTTTTGGTGGTACTAGCTATTTGCTGTAAATTCTGGTTTTAGAACCAAATTAGTAAATACTCATTTGGGTTTTTTCTTTTTACTCAGTAGCAAATTGAAAACTTTAGTTTTATTTTTTGTTTGTTTGTTTGTTTTTGAGGCAATCCTGATGAAGTGATCTGTCCAGGGTCACATAACTAGTAAATATCAAATTTCTAGACAGGGTTTTGAACCCAATTCTCCTAATAGCAGGGCTGGTACTTTATCTACTGTACCACTTAGCTGCCCCTGACTTGGCCATTTCTTTCCCTTTTTTACCGGATCCTCAGAGTTCTTCCCCTTTTTCCTTGTTCTCTCATAAGCCTCCATTTAAAAAGAAATGAAAGCTTAAGCTTTATTCTTTTCATCCTTTCCTTAAAAAGACTTTGAGCCAACAAGCATATATATATGTTTTTTTTTTCATATAAAAATAATATATCTCCTTGCCTTTGTTTTCAACTATTTTTTGGGGGGGGGTGGATTTCAGAATCTGTTCCTCTTTGTTTCTCCTCGCATATAGAGATAATTATCTTTTAAAAATGATCAATATAAATTTGAATCTGTTTATACTTTCCATCCATGTCCCCAAAAGCCAAAGTAGTTCTTCCACATTTTCTTTTCAATTTTTGTCCACTTCTCAAAGGACAATTTATTAATTTAATTTTAGGTTTTAGATGTAACCTAGACATAGAACCTGGTGAGTTTTTATCTAAATCATCCTTATTAGTCTGAATTGACATCTTTGCCCAGAGAGATGAATGACATTTGCAATTGCAATTTTCAAATCCCTTTACTTCCAAGATATAGACCTTGCATTATTTGGAAGAGTGGCTGCCATATCCTTCAGCTCATTTGACAGATGAGGAAACTGAAGTAACCAGAGTAAAGTGACTTGACAAGGGTCACATACTTGTCTGAACTCTGGAAGATGAGCCTTTGTGACTTCAGACATGATGCTCTAACCACCTCACCACCTAGCTTCTTGAATACAAGCAAGAAGGATCGATCAGACCAAAGGAGAAATTGGAGGGTAGGGTTGCAAAATCAAGAGGAGAAGATCGTCAACAGTATCAAATGCAGCAAAGAGTTTGAGAAAGATGAGGATGGAGGAGGGGGATGGAGGGGCAAATTGAGCAACTTTGGAGATAACAGTTTTCAATTTAGTGAGATCAGAAGCCAGTTTGCAAAAGGGTGGAAGATTGAGAAGATGAAATGGAAGGTAGGAGTGCCCACAACTTTTTCTAGTTTTTCTGAGAAAGGGAGGAAAGATATAGGGAGATAGCTTGAGGGATGACTGGATCTAATAAAAAGTTCTTTAAGCACTGGAGATGACTTGGGCGGGCAGATCTAAATGCTGTGGAGAAAGAATTTGTAGATAAGGAGAGACCCAAGATTTGAGGATGGGGAAGGGTGGGGCTATATCTGTTTACAGAAGATGCATATCCATATCAAGAGCACCTGTAGAGCCAAAAAAAGACCCACTTGAGGATGGAAGGAGAAGGGTGGGAATGATGGCTAAGTATGTTTTGGGTTTTTTTTTGGGGGGGGTTGTTTGTTTTTATTATTAAAGCTTTTTATTTGCAAAACATATGCATGGGTAATTTTTCGACATAGACCCTTGCAAAACTTTCTGTTCCAAATATTTACCTCCTTCCCCCCATTCCCTCCCCCAAAGAGAGCAAAGTAGTCTAATACATGTTAAATATGTTAAAATATATGTTAAATAAATATACACATTTATACAGTTATCTTGTTGCACAAGAAAAATCAGATCTAGAAAGGAAAAAAAATAAACCTGAGAAAGAAGACATAATGCAAAGAAACATCAACAGAAAGAGTGAAAATGCTATATTGTGGTCCACACTCAGATCCCACAGGTGTATATGACTTTCTTCTTCACTAAACAATTGGAACTGGTTTAAAAAATCTCATTGTTGAAGAGAGCCACGTCCATCAGAATTGATCATCATATAGTATTATTGTTGCTGTGTATAATGATCTCCTGGTTTTGCTCATTTCACTCAGCATCAGTTCATGCAAGTCTCTCCAGGCCTCTCTGAAATCGTCCTGTTGGTCATTTCTTACAGAGCAATAATATTCCATAACATTCATATACCATAATTTATTCAGCCATTCTCCAATTGATGGGCATCCCTTCAGTTTCCAGTTTCTAGCCACTACTAAAAGGGCTGGATGGCTTAGAGTATATAAGTGAAGGTGAGATCAAAGGGAATTACTTCCCTTTGATTGATGTTAAATTTTCACATTCAAGAGATCAAGACCTCATGTGACTTCACTGGAGGGAAAACCGGACAATGGGATACTCAGAAAGAAGGGAAGCGCCGAAATGGCCACCATGGGGAGTAAGAAAAGGAATCAGTGCAGTAAAGGCCCTGTAAAAATATATTATAGGATTAAATACTTCCCTATTGACAGAAAGAGGAAAATAAAAATATACTATTTTTAATTGAAAACAAAATACACTGCCTTTATATTTAGCAGATTTCAGTAGGAACAAAGTGAAATGTTTAATAAAAATCCTAGGGAAAGGGGCAGCTTGGTGGTGCAGTGGATAGAGCACCAGCCCTGAAGTCAGGAGGACCTGAGTTCAAATCTGGTCTCAGACACTTAACATTCCCTAGCTGTGTGACCCTGGGCAAGTCACTTAACCTCAATTGCCTCAGCAAAAAAAAAAAAAAAAAAAAAAAAATCCTAGGGAATTAATTGTTTTTTAGGAAAATAGGAGGAAATGGTTACAACAACTCTATCCATTCTCCTGTGGAGAAAAGAAGTCTGTACTACAAGGGTTTACAAATAAGTTATTTTGCTATTATAAAAAAGTACACTAATTCAACAAATAGATTCTATATCCTGTATTAGGTATTTGGAATATCTATAAAGAATACAGAGTCCCTTTCCTCAAGGAAGTTACATTTCATGGACTGTTGGATGGGAGAATATGGATACAGCATGTATCCAGATAAATAAATATAAGGTAATCTGAGGAAGGAGGGAACACTAATAAGCTGGGAGATAATCATGGTGGACTTCATGGTGGAAGTAGTCTCTGAGATGAGCTTTAAAGGGACATTAAGAATTCTCAGTGGAAGGTTCATAAGGGAGGGAGTATGGGGACCATGATTACAATGATTTGAGAGACTAGTTAGTAGTAGAGTTTGACAAGTTTGTAGAATCTATAAAGGAGAAATAGGGGTGACAAATTGGGAGAGGCATTAAACATCAAGGTGAAGTTCTTTTCTCCAAATAACATCAATTTACACGTAACTTTTCATTCTCTTTTGTTCTACTCTTATCTTCTGTCTCATCTTTTTCTTAGGAAGAATAGTATTTATGTCTAACCTGATCTTATATATAATAAAAAAAAAAAAGATACCAGAGTAGTTTGCCATTTCTTTTTCCAGCTCATTCTACAGATGAGGAAACTGAGGCAAGTAGTGTTTTAAGTGACTTGCCAGAGTCTCACAGCTAGTAAGTTTTTGGGGCTAGATTTGAACTCAGTTCTTTCTGATTTCAGATCTGGAGCTTTCTGCCACTTAGGTGCCCTAACAAAATAAATGTAGCTGTTCATAAAGAATTTAATGATTAGCTTTGGGATTATGGAGATTTGATTTGACCCTGGCTCACATGATTTCTGGATGGTGGAATTGAAGTTAGGATAAAAATTACCATTATTATGGTTTCTTGCTTAAATTGAACTCTTTCTTGCTTAAATCTCCATACATACAAATAAATATTTGTGTATATATCCATCTGTATATATTTGGCATTTAATCATATTGCCTTGAGCTAATTTATTATGTTTTAATTGAATTATTAAATTACTGTATTTTTCATGGTTGCTTTATTCTGCCTGTGTACCTGTATGATAGTAATGATAACAGCTTGCACTTTTTAAGAGTTGTAAAGCTCTTCACAAATATTATCTCATTGAACTTCTTAACAACCCTGGGAAATAGATGCTATTATCCTTAATTTATAGATGGGGAAACCGAGGCTTACCCAGTGTTACATAGCTGGTAAGGGTCTGAAGCTGGATTTGACCTCAAGACTTTTTCTGACTCCAGGACCAATCTAGCTCTCCCCAATTAGCTCCCCCACTAGATTGTAAAGCCTTATAAATCTGTGTGGAATACTTTTATCTTATCCAAAGTACTGTGAACATAAGATTTTTTTTGAGCAGATTATGAGCAAAAATATCTCCTGATTTTCAATCCAGTCCTCAGATTCGAGGACATTAAGTTATCTTTCAGAAATGGTGAGTCCAGCGGGCTTCTTCTACTTCCTCCCAGTGTCACTTCCACACTAATATAAGTTAGTGAGAAAGCTGAGATAGATGATGGAACTTGCTGTTTTTGGAACTACTGAGAAGGAGCCAAATGGAGAAGCATTAGGCAGCTGCCCGTACCACCATTATCATCTTCCAATCAAGAGCAGTATCACTGACTCTAGCAGAACATGCTGACTTTTCATCCTTATCCATTATGCAGTTCTGTCAAAATAAGATTATCTGGCAGGAGTCTTGTTCACTTATGAATTATATGAAATTTGGATTTTCCAAATACAGGAAGGGTTGAGGGAAGCTCTCAATGTTTCAGCTTTGAATCAAATGAAAGTCCAGACCCTATTTAATGTGTTTGTTCATGAAGTACACTCATTGGATAACAACTATTTAATGTTCTCCAAGACCTCGCCAGCCAAGTACAAGCTCTGGCAGGTCTTACCATGCCGAAAAATCTTTGAGTTGGGCCCAGTGTATTCTGAAGACCAGCCTCCCTAATTCAAGAGAGGTTCATCATCCCATGGGCCTCAGGGTAGTGAATTTTTTTGGTCACTGAGGGATTGGGATCTGCATTCTCTGAAGAATTGGCTACGCCCATAAAATCCCAGATTTTTGAAGTGTAGAAACTTTAGGAGGTGTATTCCTTAAGGTTTGCCAGATGTCACATTTACTAGGACTTCAGTAAATCTAATTAAGATTTCAAATGGACCTCCAAAAGTTGGATAAAAAGAAGCCAATAAAAATGGGAAAATTCACTAGTAACAGCTTTCATCACTCTTTGGTGTCATTACCTTTTGGTAATTTGAAATCAACATTTATTTCCCTTTGAAATAATGTTTTTAAATGCATCAAATAAAACTCATAGGTTTATAAAAGAAAATAACAATTGGAGTAGTTATCTATTTAAAAAAACGATTTCAGAGACTGAATTAAGAACCCTTGTGCTAACTGAATATGAACACATCCCTCAGTGTAGTCAAACCATAATCTGGACCAATTGGTTCCAACATTCCAGTAGAATATAAGCTAAGTGTGAATTAGCAGTGTAAAGCTATAGATTAAGAACCATCACTTCCTCATTTCCATAGTTATCATCATCATTATCACCTTTCTCTGAAAACAAGGAAATTCTCAGGATGTTCTATTTCCACTCTGGGATTTGCTTTATGATTTTCTTTTCCCCATATTAAAAACAGCATGATAATGGATTCCTCTTACAGAGCGTTTGGGAGGAAAAAGACTTTGTGGTTCTAATTTGGTAGTATTATTGAACACAAGGGCTTTTTTTCCCCTTCCCCTTCTTTTTTGGTCTGCCAGTTAGTATTTATATATGGCTTAATATTTTTGTCGCCTAATTTGAAGTCAGGAAGACAGTGAAATTCAGTCCAAAACATTTCTGTTTGCCTCAGTCTCTTCATCCGTAAAATGGGGATAATAATAGTGTGTGCCTTATAGGATGGTTATAAGGATGAAAAATAGATAATAATTGTAATGTATTTTGCAGAGTACCTAGCATATGGGAAGCACTGCCTGTATAAATACTAGTTATTATCATTAATATTGTAATATTATGATATATCACCATATATAATATAGTTGTGTTAATATAAATAGTAATATATTATTTATAATAATTACTATTAATATGATCACCATCATTATGCCAGGCACTATGCTAAATGCTGAGGATTCAAAGAAAGGGCACCATTATAATGGGTTTTTGGCTATGATATCTTAAATTCTGCAAATTAACCCGAGAAATAAATAATGTGTGGATGAGAGAAGATTTGAGATTAAAATTAGGAAACAGTCTGCCTAATAAATACTCTGGGTCTCCTTTCTGGCTCTAGGAAGTCTGTATCTTTTCTTACAATACCTATAGACTAACCTGATTTATCTGATTTTCCTTCCAGTCACACCCCCAGTTGAGTTTTGTGTGGTCCTGGCCTATTTACCTGAGGCTCTGCCCCTTTCTTAATTAGGCTTGCTGGTTTTCTGATAAAGGTCTGAGATTACCTTCTACTCAAACAGATGTTGCCCTGCAAGGGGATATTGGAATAGGTCCTAGGAAAACCATTGGCCTGAATCCCCTTAGTAATTTTACAGATTTAAGCTGCATGTTCATAGGCTGTATGAAACCCACGAAATAATGGAAAATATTATTTCTACATAGCAGCAAGTGGTAGGGATTATTTTGCTAGGTTGTATTCCAAAGCTTCACAACATAGAGGGAATAATACAGGTCTGCAAGTCAGGAAACCCAAGTTTTCATCCTGATTTGTAGGTTCTTAGATTTTGACTCAGTTGAGAATTGGAGAGATCATCCTGTCTTGAGGTCCAAAGAAATGAAGGTCACACAGTGTTGAGCAAAAGGGTAAAACCCAAGTCTTCTGAAAAATAGTCCCGGACTCTCCTTAGGATAGCATCCTACTTCCGCTTCTAATGGTCTGTTCAGTCTTAAGCAGGCTACCAGAATTCTCTTAGGCCCCATTTTCTCTGGCCCCCAAATTTCCTCATTCTTTTTTCCCCCAAAAATAAACTTGCCAGAGAAAATGGAGCTGTTCACCATAAATATTTTGTAGGCAAGGGGGAACATTGGGACTGAGCAGATGGGCCTCCATTTTAAGGGTAAGTTTTTAGTTATGAAAAATGTTGTAAATTCCCAAAGGCAGAACAGAATAGCTTCTCTTCTCTTTCTGTCCAAGCTGGCCCCATTTCACCATCCATTTGTAATAATCTGTTCAAATTATATGATATTGATGGACCAACTCCATCCAATAACATGCATCACGAATATCTCATCAATTGCCTCTTGGTCATCTAGAACCGAATGTCCCATAGACATATATTTTTAATTCAATATTTATTTATTTTATTTTATTATAAAATATAAGATTTCATTTTTATTATAAAAATAATTATGCATTTATATTATTTATATTTTATTTCCCCCCAATTATATGTAAAATCAATTTCTAACATAACACTTTAAAATTTTTTAAGTTCCATGTGTTCATGGACATCTTAAACTTAACACATCCAACACCAGAGTTCATTATCTTTCTCACTCCACCACTAACATGCCTGTTCCTAACTTCTCCCAGACTCACAATCCAGCTGTGATCATCAGCTCCTTCCTCACAATCACCCCATGTATGTCCTGTGGAGGAAAGGCTACTCCCTGTATGGACTATCTAAGTGATATCTCAGCCAGGAGGCTCTCCCCAATTATAATCCCTTGTTCACCCAGTAACCAAGGTGATTTTTTTTTTAATGGAGAATTATGTCACTACTTTGCTCAGTGATTATCAGTAGCTCCTTATGAACCCCAGAATTAATTGCATAAACTTCATGCCCTTCACACCCTCATCCCTTTCAGTCTTATTTCCCTTTCCTCTCTTCTTGTACTCTAGTGTTCCCAGGACATTCCATCCCTCTGATGGTCTGGCCAGCCATCCCCAAACCCCCTCGCCATTGGCCCTTGGTTTTCTTGGCTGCCTTCAAGACTTCCTTCAAATATCTCTGGCAGGAGACCTTCCTCGGTCCCCTCAGCCCACTACCCCGGGGCCTGCTCCTGTCAAATTGCATCCATCCACTCACTCTCTATGTACCTAGTTATTTATCCATCTCCTCAGGTGGAATGTGAGCCCCTTTGGGGGCGAGACTATTGGGCCTTTGTATCTCCAGCAGTTAGCACAATACGTGGGATATTTTTATTGTTTTCCACCAGGACCCCATTTGGGGTTTTCTTGATGGAGATACTGAATTGAACATGGCCTTCTCCAACTCATTTTACAGGTGAGGAAACTGAGGCAAATAGGGTTAAGTCAGCACACAACTAGGAAGTATCTGAGGCCAGATTTGAACTCAGGAAGATGAGCAGTGCTCTCTCCACTTGGTACCTAGCTGCTTCCTTGGGATATACATAGTAGATCCCCATACCCTTGTTAATTTATATAAACTCTTTGTTAATTGAGATGCAAAGGAGGCAGCGGGATTGTGAATTTGGGATTGCAGCAGTCCAATCCCGCATCTGGGTTCCTTGGATGAATGATTCCTCCTTTTGGGGCGTCCATTTCCTCATCCATCTTGAAAGCAGAATTTTGGATCTGATCCTCTACCTCTGTCTCCTAATTGGGTATTGGGGAAATCAGCTGAAAGGAACTTAAAAAGAAAAGTTAAATTACTAAAGGATGGTCTACTGGGTGAGCTGGGGAGCATGGTTGGGATGTGGTTTATAGGCTGATCTTTTTAGCATCATCTGAAAACTGCTTGAAGTCAATGTGGTTGCCCAGCTACTCAGTCGTGGTAATATATGGACTTTTGTATGGCACAGTCTCAATCGATCAGTCATACCCCCTGGTTGTTCTATAGAGCAGATAAGTGGTGTCCAGGACTGGAATCAGGAGGACATGAGTTGAAATCTTTGCCTCAGCTTCCCCATCTATAAAATGGCAAACCACTCAAGTGTCTCTTCCAAGAACACTCCAAATGGCGTCATAAAAATAAGGCAGGACTGAGAAATGACTGAACGGAAAAGCTTTCTACCTCCTTTTCTTGAAGCACTTATTGAGCATTTCCTAAATTCAGGACACTAAATTTTGTTCTGCACTAAAAACCAAAACCAAAAATAAACAAAGAACAACAACAACAAAAAAAAAGGTCTGGTACACGGGAAATGCTCGATAAAGGTTTGCTGATTGATTGATTAAATAACTTATTTTCTCTGTTGAGAAGCCCTTGAAACAGACACTGAAAATTTAAAACAAAAAACAAAAAACTAAGCATTTATTAAGTGCCTTTTACTAGGTACTGTGCTAAGTGTTTTTCGATCCTCATAATCTTGAGAGGTTGGTGCTATTATCCCCATTTTTAAAGTTGAGGAAACTGAGCCAGAAAATTTTAATGACTTGCCCAGAGTCATATAACTGGTAATGTCTCAAACCAGGTTTGAACTTAGGTGTTCTTGTTCTTATATAATTATATATAATTGTAAATATAAAGTAAATAAAGTTAATATAAGTAAATATAAAGAATTGACTTTTTAATTGAACAGTCTAGTGGGAATGTTTATACATATATATCAATATGTTATATATAATTATATTATATGTATTATTGTATTTACAATAATGTATTATTGTAATTACAATTACAAAATTGTAGATTTTTTACAAAAAAAATATTGATTTCCTCCTCTGAGGCCCCTCATTCAAATGAAATCACCAATCTCTATCAATCTGGGTGAACTTCCATAACTGGATAGGTAGTCAGTCAGAGGGAAACTTGTCTCTCCCAATGAAGAATACTCCCAGGGTGCTTCCCCAGGGGAATTTGAACCCAGAGCTACATGATTCTAAGATCTGAGCGCTTCCTATGTGCCAGACCTTGTGCTAAGTGATGGTTAGGAAGAAAAGTAATAGTTCCTATTTGCTGGGAGCTCAGAGTCTAGAGTAAGTAGGTAATAACCATAATGCTGATATTTATATAGTATCTTACAAAATTCTTTCCAGTGTCACAAAATTTTCTCTGAACAAATTAGTGAGAAAGGCTGATTTTTGGTGTTTGGTTTGGACTTGGGATTTCTTTTGATCTTTTTAAATGGAAATTCCCAATGCTGAACTATAATTGATATGACCCAATAATAATAGGGAGATACCTGAGTCACAAACAGCTCTGTATGACAGAGAGAAGGGGGGGAAGGGGAGGAAGAATCGAGGGTGTGTCTTGAACCTGAAACTGGTATTCCTAATTGAAAGCTCAAATACTGGCTTGCTCTGCTATTCCTTCTGTGCTTCCATACGCTTAAATTATTGAATTAAATTCGATTTATTTTCTTAGATTAGAAATTTGCAGTTATTTCTATTTAAGAGGTGAAGTCTAGATTCAATAAGATAGTAATTCCTCAAATCTTATTTGATTCTCATTTATTTTGTGAGATGTATACTGCTATTATCATCATCCCTATTTTACAGATGAGGAAACTGAGGCAAATAAGGTTACTTGACTTGCTCAGAGTCACGCAGCTAGAAAGTGTCTGCGGCTTTATTTGAATTAAGGTCTTCCTTAATTCCACACTAGTGCTCCATCCACTGCCCCACTTAGCTGCACCTATTTAGCATTTGATTATATAGTTCTGGTTTTAATAAATTTCACCTGTGTATTTCTGCCAACCTGTACCAAAAGCTTTCTTTTCTCAGGACCCATCTCGTATCATCTAAATATCTAACACTTTTGTGCAGGGGACGTAAATGTCTGTACTTGTTGAGTTGAATTCATGGGATCAGAGATTTAGAGGCAGAAAAGATTTCTAGCTACTTTTATCCAATTGTCCTCTTTTTGCAGATGAAGGAACTGTACCCCGAGGAGGCTATGGTGATTTGCCCAATATTATACAAGTAGTTAGAGTCAGAGGCAGTATTTGAACTCAGAACCAATGTTTTTTCCCTACTGCATCTTTCTGTGAATCTTTATAAATTGAGGGGAGGAAGAAGTAGTAATTATAGTGGAGAGAGAGAGAGAGTAATGATTTCCAAGCACTTTACTTCCAGGGAGTCAGGACCTCTCCCAGCTGTATCTGAAATTATGGAGCAATGTCTGCTCTGTCCTTGCTCAGTAGATTTAATGACCTTAACGCTGTTCTAAGTAGGTATGAGCTACGATAACCATTGTTGTGTAAACTTTTCATGGTCCTGCTTAATAATATTAGGAGCACATTTGCTATATTTGATCTTGTGCTGAGACCACTTAAGTTTTATAATGTTGCTTGGGTTTTAATTTTGACTGAAAAATACAAAGGCTAAATGAAACAGGCTGGATTTTGCTGTGAAACATAAGCACACCGGCTTTATTTCTTCCAAAAAATCAAGGCTGCTCCTATAAGGGGCCAGGTAAGAAGAGTTGACTTATATTTTATATATTGTTTTTTAAAAAAATCAAGATTCTTTGTCATAGTCTGATAGAAGGTAAAATGATGTATTTATTTGTGGTACGGGTCTACGTGGTATCTTAGCTTTCTTGCTACATTTAATGACTAGTCAAAATTATGTTATCCTTTGCTCTCTTGATAACAGTTATGAAAGAGAATACCATGGGATTTAACTAAAAGTAATTTTTTTTTCTTTTAGCAGATTAATTTCATTCCACACCAACCTCATCTCAACTCCGACTAGTTAGCAAATTTTTAAATGAACAGCAACATCTCTGTTTCCTAGTTTGACTAACAGGGAAACACCTAATCCTCTTAACTTCCTTGCTTTTGCAAACAGAGGTTTGTTGGAATAAAATCTTTTAATTAGATCAGTCACATGGAAGAAGTATTTATTTAATGATCCCACCTAAAACTTGTGAGGGACATCAAAGTTGTGTAGTCCAGCAATTTCATTTGAGTCCATTTTTAGGTCTTTTCAATGAAGAGATTGTAGAATGGGCTAGATCTCTGTCTTGAATTCAATGTTCTTTCCACTTAGACAAAACAATCTGCTCTTTTTCATCAGGTAAAGCAATTTATTGGCTAAACTACCTTTCACATTTCTTAATCTTGCTTATCCTCCCATTTTTTGATATGAAAAGTAACACAATTCCAGGGGCTCTAGTCTCTGGATTACTTTGTAGATAAGATCAAGTATTATCATTGGATGATATCAATTCCAAAAAGATCAATCTAATTGAAAATTTGGGTAGGAACCCGATTATGTACTTTAGTGAATTACCTGCATGAGTGAATCAAAAAAGACATTAATAAATGAACCCTAGGGGGGAAAATCCATATAATCTCTGGACTTTCTTTCCAAGCAAACACAAAGTAACTTGTTTTTCTTGGGGTTTCTCATTGAAGGACATTTGAAAGTTTAAGCAGACTAACTGGTTAAGCCAGATTTTCAGTAGTATCCAATGAATTGGAAGAGCTACTTAAACTATGGTTATTGAGAAAGAGCTCCTCAAAAGACCTCATGTTCATCTCTCAATTTCTGATTATAGGTTGAAGAAAGTTCTGATTTTTATTTTTAAAGCCTTATTTAAAGGGACCCCCATTTACTTAACAGGAGAATTAAATAGAATGACTTCCAAAATATGAAGTCTTTGTCACAGATGGGACAGCAGTTCATGATTGATTCATGTAAAAGACTTGATCCATAGTAGAACTAACCAAACTATGATACCCATTAACACAAAATGGATAGTATTTCACAGTCTATTTTTTAAAATGGCAACTTATTCTTGTAATTTAATTCAGAAATGGAAAAGTAAAATGAGTTAACTCAAAAAACTGTCTTCCTTGGCATTTGTACCATGCTCTACCAAATACCCTAGTGGTTTTTTAATAAATGTTTGTTGGAGTTAATTGAGTTTGCATTATTTGTTGTTCTTGTTGGAGACCTCTTAGGTAGATAGGCTCAGATTCAAGAATAAATTAGTCTGGTGTCCTTGGAGCAGTAAGAAAGCATTTCACTTCTCTAGATCTTCCATTTGAGTATCAATCAGCTGCTGTTTTCTATTGTGAACCTTCCATCTCCAACAGATCGTCCCTACTTAATAAGAATTTTTGAGGTGATTATTCAGAGGTTTTCTGCAGAAGTATTTATGTGCAGAAAACATTAATGAGAGAACATTAGGTGAAATGAGTACATGTATGATGATAAGGAAAAAGCAAGCTAGACCAGCTGGCCTCTCAGGAAAACATGGGACCTGGTCTTTGTATCTTGTGCTCTGAGTAGTTCTTGTTCATTGAATGAATGAATGAATATGATTTTCTCTAATCCATGCTGCTTTTTAATGTTGCTATACAAATGTATCAAGTGGGATTGTCAAAGTTGGATGACTGCCATAAATCCATCTGCACTGAATTCTCATGATTCCAGTGCCAGACAAAAGCATTTCTATGGATGGCAAACATCTGCTGCACCTTCTTTCCTCTCCCCCCTAAAAGGGTTCAGGGAACTCCTACAGTTGGATAATTAGACGTGTTCCTATGTCTTACTGGAGAATATAAGTCCTTAGACACAACATCAGCATTTTCTTTTAACAATATCTTCAAGAAATTGTCCATCAAATCACATTTTCCATATGTGCAAAATATGTGTATATATTTCTCTGTCTCTGGGGGAGTGGGGTCTGTGTGCTATTTGTGTGGAGGTATATTGCACTGGGCTGCATTTCAGTCCTTTTGCATATGGAGCAATGAAAAAATGCAGTGAGACTCTGGACCCAGGTCAGGTTGTAGAAACAAAAGATGCTAATTAAAAAATCTGGAAGAATCGTGTCTGGTTTTTTTTTTTTTTTTAATCCAGTGATAGGAAAGTTAGGCTGTACCTATCTGATTAAATTGTAATTTTTGCTAAAAACAGAACAAAAAATTCTGGAGCATCCTAAGGCTTGGATAAAGAGGAAATTCAGGATGTTTGATTTCTTGTTTGGCCACATTATTTTTAGTCATTAAGTTTATTCCACTTAATTTTTTTTTTTAACAGGAAAAAAAAATAGGGGAGGGAAACACTTGAGGCAAAACATTTTTAATAGTATTATTTTTCCAAATACAGGCAAAAATAGTTTTCAACGTTCACCTTTGCAAAACTTTGTGTTCCAAATGTTTCTCCCTCTCTTCCCATCCCCCCCAAGACAGCATGTTTAACATGTGCAATTCTTTTAAACATGTTTCCATATTTGTCATACTGTGCAAAAATATCAGATCAAAAAAAGAAGAAAACACTAGAAAAAAACAAATAATAATAACAAAAAAGATGAAAATTCCATGATATACATATATATGCTTTGATTCACATTCAGTCTCCATAGTTCTCTCTCTGGAGGTGGATGTCACAGTCTATTGGGATAAGCAAAAATCTATACATTTATTAATTATATGTATTTATTATTGATATAATATTATTAATATATAATATTTATTTTTATTTATTATTTATTTTGGCAAAAGCAGAGAAAAGAAAAGAAATGGGCAAGAAGAAAATTTTTCATAGAAATGGTAATCTAATATGGCCAACCATTACAATGGTTTCCACAGAACTAAACATACTTTTTTGAGCTAAGGGAGTTCTAAGAGATCATCTCAATCAAATTTATAGCCTATCTCTGACCAGACCCCAAACTCCCATTATAGCAGGCTGTCTCACAGAACTCTTATCTCCCTAGTTTTTCAATGGGTGTGTTTAGTTGGCCAATAATGTGTTCTTCAGAATGACTAGTAGCTGCTACAATTTCAGGCATCCCCATGATTTTAGGAAGTTGCTATCTCTGGTATTACTTGTAGACCATCTATCATTCTGTAGGAAGAAAACAGCTAGAACAAAGATTGTGATTAGCATCTTAGCCATAAACTCAAACTGATTGTATTAAATGAAGCATAATTCAATGGCCTTGCATTCTTCACAGGAGAGTTTCAGGAAATGAATAGTGTTAATAAGTGAGTTCAGTTAGGTAGCACTTTCTGTTCTAACTCAGACTAAATACAATGAAAGGTAAGGCACTCATCACTACCTTGGGGGGATCTTTGGCAGAGATCAGTCTCCCTTTTTTGTGGGTCACAGCCTCTTTTTGGCAATCTGGTGAAGCTTAAGGGACACCTCAGAATGATGTTTTTAAATGCAAAAATGAAAATATATAGTATTGCAAAGGAAATCAATTTATTACTAATATATTTTTAGTAAACAAATTTTTGGATTCTTGTTTAAGAACCCGCCTCAATTGAATTTTGTATTTTGTACAAGATGGCTAATAGATTGTTTAGCTTTTCTTATAATGTAGCCTGCATATGTCATAGGTACTATATTTTATAGTACATATTACATAATATATGTATTATATTTTTTCTTTTTTTTTTAATAAAGCTTTTTATTTACAAAACATGAGTGATTTTTCTACATTGACCTTTGCAAAAACTTTTTTTTTTCCCAAGCTTTTCCCCTCCTTCCCCCTCACCCCCCACCCCTAGGTGACAGGCAATCTAATACATGATAAATAGGATAAATTTATTATATATTATATGTTTACATAATAAGCTTTTGTAACTAATGGAGATTTTGTGACATTGTTGAATCATTAATTTAAACTGGAAGGGACTTTGGAGGTCATTGAATTCCATACCCTGGGAGCTATTATAACAAACTGTTGTAGTGTCTATGGTAGGATTTGACCTTTGGTCTTCTGATTTCACCTGTTTCTATGGAGGGTCCCAATCGTGTCCAGCTCCTGGCTTCTCTGGCTCCTTCTTTCAAGACCCCCCTGAAATCTCACCCTCTATAGGAAGCTCTTCTTAATATCTCTTAATACTAATTCTCCTCCTTTTGTTAATGATTTCTTGATCCTATATAGTTATTTATACATAATTGTTTGCTTGTTGTTCTTCCTTGAGTGCCAAGATTGTCATTTGTTCTTCTGTGAATTCCCAGTGTTTTGCATTGCACCTGGCACGTACCCAGCAGGTGAAATAATTATTGCATGGACTGACCACCACAACTTTGAACTTACGTTCTCGTTCTCATCTCATTGTTTCTCATCCTAATGCCCTTCCCTTTATGCCTTATCCAATCAACCTTTCCAATTCTACTCATCTTTCCCATTCATCCCATTCTCCTCCACTAACAACCACTTCTCTAGCCTTTGCTTGGACTATTGGGTAATTGGGTAACTTCCCAATTCCCCATCACCACCTCCTTCCGATCCATTGTCCACAAGCTGACAAATCAATATTCCTAACCACGGGTCTGGCTGTACCACTCATAAACTCAAGGAGGTTCAGTGGCAGTCTGTTCCTTCTCAGATAAAATACAAACTTGTTTTGCATTTCAAGCCCTTCCAAATCTGATGGCCAACTCTCTCAGTGGATTTCCCGTTACTTTCCATCAATCCTCTCCGTTATGGTCACATGGGTCTCCTTCCTAATATGTGAAAGTTCCATCCGTACTCTCCAGAAGTTCTCTCTCCTTACTTCCTCTCCTTGGCGTCTCTGCCTCCACTTAAAGATCATCCAGCTCAAGTGCCATCTCTTTGAAGAAACCTGTACTGTACCTCTCCCCCCAAAGTAGTTAATGCTTTTCTTCCTCATCCCACCACCTCCACCTTGAAGGTTTTGCTTTTTTTCTCCTTTTTCTTTCTAAGATTTATCCTGTTATCTAGTACATAGTTGGGACTTAATAAAAGCCCATTGAATTGAACTGGCCATTGACCAGTGTAGGCAGCAAACCACTTGGGTTTTGAGCTCCTTTCTATACCAGTTGTATTCATTATATACCTGCAGGGATGGGTATTGGTAGCAACTGAGAGATTCCACATAGCAAAAAAAAAAAAAGGTTCCCTTCTGGGGCACAAAGCCACCAGAGCTAGACTGCATGGAGGCAGGTACAATGGCACCTAACAGGAATTGGATTAATTCTAATAGTTTTTTAGTTGATTCTCTAGGGTTCTCTAAGTAGACCATCATATCATCTGCAAAGAGTGATAATTTGGTTTCCTCATGACCTACTCTAATTCCTTTAATCTCTTTTTCTTGTCTTATTGCCAAGGCTAGCATTTCTAATACAATATTGAATAGTAATGGTAATAGTGGGCAACCTTGTTTCACCCCTGATCTTATTGGGAATGGACCTAACAGGAATTGGGATTGGGAGAAAGGAGGATGGGGAACACAGGTGAGTGAGCCAATGGGCAGCTCTTTTCTTATCAGAATGTATTTTTCAGGGTCAAATGGCCTTGCCCTTGCTGGGTAGGTGATGTTTCTGTTTCTCTCCATGCTAGCAGTCACAGCTCTAGTACAAACAGAGTTTTGAATGTTTTCAAGATTTGCAAAATTTTTACATACATTTTCTGATCTGAAACACCAAGGTGAGGTGGTTTGAGGATAGAGTCATTCAACCAGATTTTTGGCCATCGTCACCAGTGGTGACTGTTGTAAACACCCAATGTGATTCCAAATAGTTTTTCAGAATGGTTACAGCAGTTTACATGGCTACTAAAAGTACATTAGTGCTTATACTTTTTAATATAAAAGGAGCAAACTATTTGTCACCAAGAAAAATAAGTGTTTCTTAAGTATCTATCATTTCATGGTGCCATTCTAAGTCACAAAAGAGGAGTTCTAGGACATATGTCATTTTCTGAGGATTTTATCTTACAAATATAATGTCTACTGAATCAGTTGGATTTAAGGAAGGCAGAGTCATCAGCCTCGATTTCTCCACTAGTCATCAGGAAGACAAGATGACTAGGAAGAGCCCCAAATGCCTGCCTCCCTAATTTGCCAAAGAGAGACCCACTCAGTGTGCTATGACACCTTTTATTCACTCACTTTCTCTTGACACAGTGAGAACAAGACTGGTTATCTAACACATAGTTTCCTAAAATGACATCCATATAATACTTACCTGAGTTGAGGAGTAAGGGATGAGAAGATGGTGAATTTTTGTACCAGATAGGAAAGTGGGGATCCATTATGAATGAAATAAGATGGTGATTTCTGATAGGATGGACCTAATGTTTCATCTAAGGGTACTTGATGGAGCTGCATTATGAGATGGGTGGGCTCCCCCTTAATTTTCTTCAGTAACACAAAACTCAACAAATTGCTTCAGTTTCCTGCTCAACAATAATCCCACTGTTCATATGGGTTTGATTTGCTTCCCAATATCCTCCTCCTCCCTTTGCTTCTATGACTATATCCTTTCCCATCATGGAACTCATTCATATCTGAGGAAATATGGTTCAAGAAATTTCCTAATGTGCCAATATATTTCTTAATATAAGGTTTATTGTTGTAATTATCTTATATTTCATATTTGCATTTTAGGTTGTGTTTTACATAATTGTCTCATTTAATTCTCACATCAGTCCTGTGAGATAATTGCCATTATTCCCTCCCTTCTGTCTCCCTTTAAAAGAAAAGTAAGACTTGAAGATTCAGTAACTTGCCCAGCTGGTATTTAAGACCAGACTTTTTGATTCTCTTACCCCAACTGCAATTATCAGCACACATATTGTTCTACTGTTTTTTGTTGAAGTAAGGGCATTTTGTTGGTGGCAGTACTGATTTCATTAGTGGAGTACTGATTTGGGGTTAAGAGAGAAATCTAGCCAGTAAACCCCATGATACCTTGGAAGGATTGAATGATTTAAAAAAAAATTTTACGTTTGGGGGGGCCAAAGCATCTGTAGGTAAGAGTATGATGCCCTATGAAGAAAAAGAAAGGGGGGGGTAGAAGGAAGAAAAATCTCGATAAAGTTGTGTTGAGCTTTCTGTTGATATTTGCTTGCATTTTGTTTTCCTTGTCAGATTTGATCCAATTTTTCTCATGCAGCAAGATAACTTCATAAATGTGTGTGTGTATATATATATATATATATTGAATTTATCATATATTTTAACATATTTAACATGTATTGGACTACCTGCTATCTAGGGGAGGAAAATTTGGAATAGAAGGCTTTGCAAGGGTCAATGTTGAAAAATTACCCATGCATATGTTTTGTAAATAAAAAGCTTAAATTTTCAAAAAGATAAAGAAAAAAAAAAGAAAGAAAGTTGTGTTGACCAATTGAACACTGGAGGACCCCATCTGGGCAGCTCTTTTCACTGAGGTTATTTGACCTTGACATCTGGGAGGCAAGTGAACCAAAACTGGCTCTTGGTCACAGACCAAGCCCCAATTGGTCCTTGTTTTGGGTCTTTATTGACTCAGAGTAAATGTAAATAGCTGTTATTTCTGTTTTGGTGAGAAACCCTAAGAGTCTTCTCCACCCAGACTCTTTCTAGCTCAAAAGAATGATAATTTTTAGGGGGAAAAAAATTGACTTGATAAAAGTGATCATTCTTTGCCTCAGCTTTTACCTATCCCTAATTAAGGATTGGACTTTGCCTCAGTCAAACTGAGACCTGTTAAAGACTAGCTTAAAAAAGCTGTGGTCTCCTATATCATCCAGGGCCATCTCCAATCTTCCTGATCTATATCTACCCACTGCATCACATATAAGGAGGAGAAAATGAGGCTGGTGACTTTGCATAGCTCTCCCTCACTCATTCAATTCACTTGCATGTCATGGCTCAACTCCCTGATAGCATGGTCCTTCTCAAGAGTGACAAACAAAAACACAAGTGGAATACTGAATAAGAGAAAGGAGATAGATTTGCAAAGGGTCCTAGAAGTTTTTACCAAACTGAGCTTTTGCCAAAGTTATTTATTTATTTGTGTCCTTTAAAATGCAAGTGTCCCTTAAAATGGGGAATTCTTAATATTTTTTATTAGCTTGCTCAAAAGATAAAAAAATCACTGCAGCTTGAAGATGTTTTCCATGGGATTTTGTGGGGATGGATGCTATAGAGAGGTCATTTTGGAAGATTTGGAAGTGAGCAGTGGGATGGGAGGGGATGGGAAGGGAGAGAACAGAGTTAGGTTTTGAACAGCCAAGGAGGTGAAAAGGCACTGGAGTGGGGAAAAAAATGCCTGTTATGCAATTCTGCCTAGGGCTGTGATGGTTCTCATACTTTCACCCTGCCTTGCTGCTGGAGAAGATTTCTAGTGCCTTTGTTTCCCACCTACCCTTGAAATGCCCTTTCCCCTCCTCTTAGTCAGTCCTCATACAGTATTCCTTCCATGTCCAATTGAAGATTCTCCTTGGTGAACATCTCATAGTCCATTTCTCTTTGTTTTGAATTCCTTCAATATTTTTTTTAATTTTTAAATAATTTTTATTTTTTATTTTTTAATAATTATTCATTATTTTAATAATTATTCAAATATTTCTGTAACTACATAGCCTTAGACTAATGACACAAAGTAAACCAAATCCTGAAAACCTGATTAGAATTTTCTAAATTGATTCTCTAATAGGTTCCTTATTTCCTTTATATCTTCACAAGTAGTAGCATGAAACTCTCTGGTAACTGAAGGATGTTCAGTAGTGGGACAGAAGGACTAATTTTTTTATACCTGCCAAGTGTAAGGGAAAAAAGGATAAAAGATGGGTTTCTGTGGCTATCCCAACCTCTTCCGGAGCCATTTGTTGTATATACAAAGCTAGGGCTACAAAGATAACAACAATGTAAAAAAAAGATACATTTTTCTTCAGCACTGCATACTTTGGGAGGAATTTCTAACCAGTAAAGAAATGACTAAGGAGGAGGCCTCTGGGATTGAGGTTCAGACAAAGCAAGGGCCCTACTCGATTAACTTCTGGATAATCACTGAGTTCCTATCAGAAGAGTGTTTTATTACTGTACCTCAATGGATCCCTTCTGGGAAAGAATGTCAGAACCATTTATTTGTGGAAGGAAATTACCTATAGTATGTGAAATGCTTCTCTGAAGCATCTGCAGCGTTGGGATATTGGAGACGATCATAACTCATCATTTCCATGCTTGGGTAATCTTAAATCTCTTGTTTGGGACCAAATAAAGCATTATAGATGTTTTCCAAAGATCAGATTGAGAGTCCCTTTGGTTATGCAGGTTTGACCGCCAAATGCTGAGAAATTTCTGGGTTTTGTTTTGATAACACTTTTAATAAAATGATCCTATTTTCAACCTTGAGGTACAGGGAATTCTATAAAGAGTTCATGACATATATGTTTAAGAAATGAGTAATATCTGCACAATAGTTACACTTTTAGTTGTTTGCAGAGCTATTAATATATATAATTTTCTAAATAGTAAGTAATTATAATATAATTCTAAACAATAAGTTATTATTAACCTCTTACTATGGTCTCCTACCTTGGTCTGTGCTAAGCCCCACAGGAACAAACAGATCAAAAATCCATCCATAAGTAGCTTTGGGAAAACTGCCCACCTAGTGCCTTCCTCTGAGAGATTACCTTCTTAATACTCTGTGTGTATTCTGTATTGCTTGTATTAGCTTGTTATCTCTCCCTGTGAGCTACTTAAGGGAGGAGACTAGTTTTACTTTTATTGGTGTCCCAGTGCCAGGCATATAGTAAGTGCCTAATAAATGCTCATTGACTGCCTATTGTTCAATGGTGTCCACCTCTTCATTCATTCATTACCCGGTGGACCATAGCATACCAGTGCTACCCATGGGGTTTTCTTGGCAAAGTTATCCATTGGTTTTCATGTCTCCAGTGAATTAAGGCCAACGGCTTAGAGTAAGTGTCTTAAGGCCAGAATTTAGGTCTCCTTTCCTTCAGTCCTGGCCACCAAATTGCCACTTGCCTGTCTAGACTGTAAGGAGAAAACAAGATATATGCATAATATACCAGATAATTTTGAGGTAGGAGGGCACATACTAGTAATTGCAAAGATTGGGAGCTGAGGTGAGCTTTGGAAAAAGCTAGGCCTTCTAAGAGGCAAAGGTAAGGAGAGACCATTGCAGGTATAGGTAATTTTTGCTGTTGTTTAGGAGTTGGAGTTTGACTTTCCATTCCATTTGGATTTTGCTTGGCAAAGATATAGAAGTCATTTGCCATTTCCTTCTTTAATTCATTTTTTAATATTTATTTTTAAAGTTTTTTTATTTTCAAAATACTTGTAATTTTTAACATTCGCCCTTGCAAACCTTGTGTTCCAATTTTTTTTTCTTCTTCCCTTCCCCCATCTCCCTTAGGTGGCAAATAATGCGAAGTATGTTAAACATGGGCATTTCTTCTATACATATTTCCACATATATCATCCTGCACAAGAAAAATCTCATCAAAAAGGAAAAAAATGATAAAGAAAACAAAATGCAAGGGAACAACAACAAAAAAATTTGAAAATAATTATGTTGTGATCCACATTCAATCCCCACAATCTTCTCTATGTACAGATGGCTTTCTCCATCACACGATCGTTGAAACTGGCCTGAATCACCTTGCTCTCTAACTCATTTTTAAAATTAAAATAATATTTTATTTCTCTCCCATCACATAAGGCAAATTTTTTACATTCATTTTAAAAAATTTTGAATTCTAAGTTTTCTAACTTACTTTCCCCTTTCTCTGGGACAGTACATATAATATCAGAAATACATGCTCAATCCTGTAAAACATATTACCATGTTATTTATGTCATGAAAGAAAACACACCCAAAGGGGGAAAAATAGAAGAAGATAATATGCTTCAATCAGCAATCATCCTCCTTCAGTTCTTTCTCTGGAGATGGATAGTATTTTTCATCATGTCTTGAATCTTGGGATTGTATTGCTGAGAAGAGCTAAGTCATTTATACTTGATCATCATACAATGTTGTTTTTACTGTATACAGTGTTTTCCTGGTTCTGCTAACTTCCCTTTGCAGTACTTCACATAAGTCTTTCTAGGTTTCTCTGATATCTGCCTGCTCATCATTTCTTATAACACAGTAATATTTCATTCTGTCATATATTATTCAGCCATTCCCATATTGATAGGCATTCTCTCAATTTTCAATTTTTTGCCACAATAAAAGTATCCACTTCATTTGACAAGATAAGGTAGCTGAGACCAATAGGATTAAATGATTGCTCATGGTCACACAGCTAATAAGTAAGAGGCCAGATTTGAACGCAGGAAGATTATTTTTCCTGACTCCTGGGTCAATACTTTTAATTACTGCATCCGGGTATGGGGTAAAACCTATAAAAAAGGCATAGAAATGAGAACCAGAATGTCATAAATGAGGAAAAGCAAGCAGTCCAATTTGTTTGGATTATAAAGTCAGAAGACTATAATGCATGATAGGATAATGCCTGGGCAAAAATTTGAAGAGCAGATACAGATAAAATACTCAATAGTTCTATATTTTATCCTAGAGGCAATAGGGAGCCACTGGAGATTTTTAGAGAGGGGAGTGAATTTTAAGTTGGTCACTGTAATGCAAATGGATTAGTGAGAGGAAAGATTTTAACTGAAGAAAACAACTAAGACAATATTGTAATAGGGGAAAGTGGAGGAGAAGTAGTTGATTTTTTTTTTTTTTTTAAATAACTACTTAGGGGCACTCATTGTAAGGAATGCTGAATTGTTCCTTTTTTTTTTTCAATTAGGTTATGCATTAAAAGTCAAGTAGAACTGTGTTGAGATTTTTGTGTGTGTGTGTGTGTGTGTGTGTGCTTCACACAAGAATTATAAAAGCAGGAACTAATGAATATTTATTCTACTCTTAAATGAAGGACTTTAGTTAGCATCCAAAAATCCTGCTTTTGTATTGTCCTATGAGTCTTTGTGGTCTAGGTGGAGACTGTAGGCTGCTAAAAAGGAATACTTTTTTTAAAAAAAATTATTTAATTTACAGAGTAAAACAAGCATTCTATAACACAGTATTTTTATTTTATTTTTTTTATTAAAGCTTTTTATTTGCAAAACATATGTATGGGTAATTCTTCAACAATGATCTTTACAAAGCTTTCCATTACAAATTTTTCCCCCCTAGTCCCCACCCCTTCCCTAGATGGCTGGAAGTCCACTATATAACATAATATTTTTAAAGATGATTGCAAATGAAACTACAAGTCTTGTCATTCCTTTTAAATGTATAATACAGTTACCTTGAATAGATCATTGTCATTCTTCAAGTTTTCTGTTTCTCTACCTGCCTGATCCAGAGAGTAATGATAAATAATGCTTAAGTAATTATTAAGAACTATTGTGATGATAGGTAAGGGGTAGAGTTAACAGCCATATTAGAAAGTAACCATGTTATTTCATGCTTTGAGAGACACGATATAATCCATTTTTTATAATGGGTTATAACAAACCATTCATTGCCAAATATTTTGGGGGCAATGAGGTACAAATGGTGGAAACTTATTCTTGGATTTAGGAAGACATGTTGAAATCCTACTTTAGATCCTTATTACTTATGACACTCTGGCCAGCCTCTTACTTGCTTCAGTTTGCTTATTTGTAAAAAATAAAATAAAATAAAATAAATGGGATTAATCAAAGCACCTATCTACCAAGATGGATGTTAAGGCCAAATGAGATAATTGGTAAAGAATTTTGTAAACCTAAGATTCTATATAAATGCTCTTTTTTGTTGTTTGCAATACTGACACCATGCTAGGACACATGTGAAAATGCAGATTAATTAGAGGTAACTTCTATCCTCAGTATGTTTGCTATCTAATTGGTATATTTGGTACCATGTGATAAAGAAGCACATGGTAATGAGATTCTGATGTATTTGATACCTTGAGGAATAATTAGTTCATTTTACATATTTTACGTAATTTTATTATTTTTTTTTTTGAGGGGAGGACAGTGTGTAAGGAACTTGGCCAATGCAGCGTAATAACTACAAAAGTGTCTTAAGCATTTGCATACTATGTGATGGGTACTGGGCTGAAGCATCTAGGTGCTTATAGTTTATAAAAGAGAAGATATAAATGGAGCACCTAGGTGGCACCGTACTGGATACAGTTCTATTTCCACTAAGGGAAGTCTCATCTTCATGAGTTCAAATCTAGCCTCAGACATTAGCTGTTGTGACTGTGGGCAAGTCACTTAATCCTGTTTGCCTCAGTTTCCTTATTTGTCAAAATGGACTGGGGAAGGAAATGGCAAACCATTCTAGTACCTTTGCCAAGAAAACTCCAAATGGGGTCATGGAGAATTGGACATGAATGAAACAATAAAGATACAAATGGGGCACAGTGGCTTAGGGAGGGGACATTTTGGTCTAGTGATTCCAGTTTGGGTTAAAGTTAAAAGACTAGACAAGACTCATAGTAAATAGTGACCAGAGTGCTCATAATTAACTCATAATTTATTATATATTATATCTATAAATAAAAACAAAAAAATTCGTTTGGGTGTCAGAACTCAGTTCTGATGGAGTGTTACATTTTAGTAGCTTAGTATTTAATAGCTACTTATTTAGCTGGGTAAATTACTGATTCTGTGATTGTCTCAATTTCCTCATCAATAAAATAAGAATAATAATAGCCTTTTCTTATAGAGTTGTTGTGAAGATCAGATGAGATAATATTTGCAAAGCACTTAGTACAGTGTCTGGCATGTAGTTGCCTCCTAACTAAATGCTTTCTCCCTTTGACCTCCTCACCCAGTTCCCTGGCCTTCCCTAATAAATTTATATTGATTCTGTAGTTTATGTAAGGGAGTGTAAAAACATGGTCTCTGGGCCTTAAGCAACTTATAAGATATTTGGGGAGAGAAAAGATAAGTTGATGATTTAGACAATTTAGACTGACAAATTATCCTCAAAATAATTGCTATAGGAATTCCGTGTAGAAAGAAATCCCCTTGTGATCCTCCACAGTGGTATTAACTATTAGTTGCTTCCTGTGAAGTGCAGGACTGCTTTTTGAGGTGTAAGCACACCTTGATAAAAACAGACTCTCAGTTGAAAGAGATTTATTAGAATTAATCTAATCTGCTTCTTTTTGTGTGACTCAGTTTCCTCATTTGCAGTCTGATCCTTAAAAGTCCCATCCAGCTGGAAATCCTACAATCCATTCTCTGATCCTAGAAACAGAAATTCACCTTCAGTGATGGGGAACTTAATCCCTTTGAAGATAAGCCATTCCACTATGGACCAGTCTCACTTTTAGAAAGTTTGTATGTCAAGTCAAAATGAGACTTTCTTAAATTCCCTCTGCACTGTTCTAGTTGGTTCCTCTGAGGCCTTGAGACAGTGCTGCAAATACTTGTAGATAACCATCACTGTTAGGGTTTTCTAACCTTAGTCTATTCTCCCTAAAAAAACACCCTTGCCCTATTTGGAACTATATTCAAAAAGTTATCAAACTGTGCATATCCTTTGACCCAGCAGTGTTTCTATTGGGCTTCTATCCCAAAAAGATCTTAAAGGAAGGAAAGGGACCCACATGTGCAAGAATATTTGTGGCAGTCCTTTTTGTAGTGGCTAGAAACTGGAAACTGAAGGGATGCCCATCAATTGGAGAGTGGCTGAATAAATTATGGCATATGAATGTTATGGAATATTATTGTTCTGTGAGAAACAACCAGCAGGACGATTTCAGAGAGGCCTGGAGAGACTTGCATGAACTGATGCTGAGTGAAATGAGCAGAACCAGGAGATCATTATACATGGCAACAACAATATTACATGATGATCAATTCTGATGGACATAGCTCTCTTCAACAATGAGATGACTGATACCAGTTCCAATGATCTTGTGATTGAGAGAGCCATCAGAGAGAGGATTGTGAGAACTGAGTGAACCACAACATAATACTGTCACTCTTTTTCTTGTTGTTCACTTGCATTTTGTTTTCTTACTCATTTACTTTCTTTTTTTGATTTTTCCTGTGCAACAGAATTGTATAAATATGTTTACACAACATTGAATTTAACCTAATTTTAACATGTATAACATATATAGGATTGCTTGTTACCTAGAGGAGGGAGTGGGGAGGAGGAGAAAATCTGAAATACAAGGCTGTGCAAGGGTCAATATTGTCAAATTATCCATGCATGTTTTAAAAATAAAAAGCTTTATTTAAAAAACAAAACAAAACATCCTGTGCTACCAGACCCTATTAAATAATTATCAGAATGCATATACAGAGAAAGTCTAATTTGTAGATCCTTACCAAAGCTGCCTTGGATTTTTATTGTTATCTCGGTAAGGAATTGAGCCTAAACAAATGTTTGTTTATCTAGTGTTTTATATTCCTTCTCCCAGTAAGGAATTGACTTTAAACAAATATTTGTTTCTCCAGTATTTTATATTCCTTCTTCCTTAAGGGGCTTGCTGAGTAGAATGGGACTGATTATGGAATAAGCCTGAGGGGGCTCAGTCTAGTGCAGTGGTGTTCCATGAGTCTTTGGTCAACTCTAGTCTTTTGGGTGAAGGTATAGGGCAGCAGAATTTTAATTCACATGAAGCCCATTTCATGTTGGCCCTTGAGCTTTTCAATGTAGTCTGGGCCATTAGAAGCAAAAGCCTGGATTGAAACAAACAAATAAGGTTATGTAAGCATGTTTTTAAACATGCTCATGTGATCTCTTCTCAAGAAGTGGGAACTAGCAGCAAATCTTGGAATAATCCCTACAAAAAAGGAATCCATTCTAAACAGGGTCAGGTGAGTTTTGGAGGACTCTGCCTAGTTTTTTTCTGACTTTACATTTAAGGAAAGAGTTTCTGCAATCTCTGTAATAAAATAATAAAAACTTGGGTTGGTTTTTGTTTGTTTGTTTGTTTGTTTTGTTTTTTACCTCTCATCAAAGATAGTCTGAACAGGGCAAAACTTGTTATTATTCCTTATCTTAGACTCCAGTTCTATCATTTTAGCTGTATTAAGGAAAAGTCAGAAACTATACCAACTAAACTACAAAACACTTTCCACACAAATAAAATCAGACCTAGTCAATTGGAAAAACATTAGGTGCTCATGGGTAGGCCAAGTGAGTAAAACAAAAATGACTACTACCCAAACTAATCTCATTTTAGCTGTATTGCCCTAGGTGAAGTAGTTGACCAGTCCCAGATCTACCCCCCCACTTCCCCCTTGACCCAATTAGGGTCTTGCTTTCCTCTGGTTCTGACCTCCCTTTCCAAAATTTACCTGTTCTAAATCTCATCCCCCTAGGGCCAGAGTTTATTCTTTTAGGCTAGCTAATCTGATAAACTTATCAGTTCATAGATGCTAATTAATTCATGAGTTACCCCTCCCTAATAATGTATTTGCATGTTACCTGGAGAAACCCAACTTATTCCTAAGGAAGAAATTCAATCACTCTTGTAGTCTGGGGGGAAAAAAAATACATTTTTTTTTTTTGAGCAGGCTGGCTTTTTCATACTTTTTAATTTTGACTCGGTGTACTGGACTCCAATCTCTCACCTCTTCAGACCAGAATGACTTTTTAAGAATTTGTTTTGATTTGATTCATCTCTGATATCCAGATCATCTCAAGTCTGGAGGAGTGCCAGGTCAGTTTTTATATGTATACATGCATACCTAAATACAGGCCTGAATTTTAGTTAGTTAGAAACATGAACTGCTCAATAAATGTTAGAAAGTCTAGGGAGACTGAAAAATTGGGGAAAAAAATTGAAGGAACAGAAGATTTTGTGTGTGTGTGTGTGTGTTTCCCTTTTCTTTTCCTTAATTACAGTCTTAATGTCCTTTTTACCCTTTACTCCCATTAGAATTCAAACTCCTAAAAGAGACTCCGTATTTTTTCATCTTTGTGTTCTCCAGGTCTTTTTGTTGTTGTTGGTATTGATATTTTTAGCTAGGAGAATGGAGGGAGGTGAGTATCTGGTAATTTAATCATTGTGGAGAACTGTTGTGGTTATGAAAATATTCCTTAGCAATATAGATTCACAAATCTTTTTTAGAGGTAAAAAAGACTGTAAAGATTATTTTCAAAATAATTTAAAAAAAAAAAAAACTCCAAACCTCCCTGGAGGTCTTCTCGCCCTCCCCAAACTCTTTCAGGGAAGTCAACAAACAAAAAAATTTTATCATAAATTTTAATTCCTAATATGGGAAATATTGATAATCCACACAATATAAACAGGAGCTCTTTGGGGTCCTTAGTAATTTTTAAGAGTATAAAGGGGTTCTGAGATGAAAAAGTTTCAGAACTGCTGATCTAGTTAAATTCCTTTACTTTAACAGAAAAGAAACTTAATCCTAGAATAGTTAAGTGATTTGTCCAAGGTACAAGTAATAGCCTACCTAATCTGGTCTCCTGGCTTCCATTCTTTCTCAGCTTCTACAATTCATCCTTCACTTAGCTGCCAAACTGACTTTCTTAAGACATATGTTTTATTATGGCATTTCCCTTTAGCTGACTATTAGCTAGCTTTTGGATAAAATACAAACTCAGCCTTTCCATTTAAATTGTAATCTGTGATCTCTCTTGGGCTACAGATCATAAGGCCATACTAGCCTTATTAATAATAATTTCTTTCATATTCTGGGTATCTACCAAATTGGTGTGGGGGCTATTTTTCCCCTTATCTCCTTCCTAGTCTTTTATCTTTTGAGTAAGTCCTCTCCCACCCCTTCCTCCTCTTCTCCACCCCTTACACTCTAACTTCCTTTAAGACCTTGTCTTCAGTGAGGTCATTCTTGTGACCCCTGCCTCTGGGGTTGGCTCTTCCCAGGGGCTCTATGAACTTGTTTTTAAGTGTTTCCATAACTGTATTCCAGTATAATTGGTTTGCTTTGTAACCCCATGTATTTTCATTATATATTTCATTTATTTAAAAACATGATTCTGAAAAGGGAGTTTCTAGGTTTCGCCAGAATGCCAAAGGGAATTAATGACACACAAAAAGTTAAGAACCTCTTGCTAGGCCCCCTCTCAACTATACCACTGCTGAATTTGTATCTACTTTGAATATCCTTATGTAAGAAGAACCTTGGTTCTCCCCAAGAACTTGGTTGGATTCAGTGGGCCTTCTGCAATTAATTATCTGAGCTTCTATGGGAAGATGATGATGATTCATCATCCCCCTTGAACTTAAATGTATATGTTATTTCCTTTTGATTGAACATAAGCTCCTTGAGAGCAAAAACTGCTGGATTTTGGGTTTTGTAGCTTAAGAATCTAGCACTATGGCTAGGACCAAATATATGTTTGTAGATTGATTGATGTATGAGATCTGAATTCAGTTATGATCTCCGATACTTACGAGTTGTGTGGTCCTGTTTGCTTTCATTTACTGGAGAGGGAAATCACCAACCACTCCATTATCTTTGCCAAGAAAGCTCCACAGACATTATTGGACTCAGACGTGACTACGGCACTGAACAACAATATTTCTGTGTTCTTGCAGATGTATTTCTTCCCTGTAGCTTGTAGAAATTCTGTCCTATCTTTATTTCTTCAGGACTTTCTCAAGCACTTAAATCATTGGTTTTCTTATGAATATTGAAAATGGCTTTTATAAAAAGTATAATTAGGACTTCCTCTCCTTTTTTGTGTTTTTGCTGACTTGTATTTAAAATTTGAAGCTGTGGCTGTCATTGTTTTTGTATTATGAGGAAAGGGAAAGTACATTTAAAGCAAAAAACTAGAAAGAGGATAAAAACATCTCTGGATTAGCAGTTTTGAGCCTCTTGTATTTTATGATGAACGTATTTTCTTATTCACTTAAGATTCTGCTTGTACCTTCCATTTAACAGATGGTGATATGAAACAAAGAAAACACAGGTGGAAGACAGCTGTAAATCTCTAGCTGAGTTAGTTGTCTGAAAATATTTGTAGGTAGTTTAGGATTGCTACATAATAACCTGAAAATTGGCCACTTTTGCTTAGAATATACCAGGCAGTCCACAAGAGGGCAGCTTTTCAGTGAGTCTGGGGAAAAAGGTGTTCTTCAGAATAGGTTAAGGGATGACTGGAAGTAGACTCAGAGTTTGCAAAAAACAAAAGCAAATTAGAAATGTTTATATCCCAAGCCAGCTTTGTACAATAGGTTAATGTGAATTTATCACTTGCTAAATTAGTTTTAAAAGTAACCATTTTCTGAAAATGGAAGTTTCTCTAATAATTTATCCTTCCATGAACTTTTTTTCTTTCTCTGTTCTCCCCACTCTACTAAATTATAAAGTATCACTAGACTCAGCTTAGAACGATCCCGGAAAGGAATACAAAAATTTGATGATTCCCTACGTTCTCTTCTCAGCTTCATCTTTGGACTAAACAATAATAATATTCCTCTTCCCCTTTCCCATAGCTTTCTTGACTTTGTGCTGTTGTACCTGTGTGTCTGACATGCTAAAATCCGTACCCAATCTGTTTAATTATCACCCATTCCGTAAAAACCAAGTTAAATTCCACCCTCTCCAGAAAGTCTTCCCTGATTTTCCAATTGACAGGACTTTTCCTCTCCCACATCTCAGAAAGCACCCTGTCTCTTGTGGACTTACCTTAAAAATTTTTTTTTGTTATTTTGTATATGTTATACATATTTGTATATGCTGTAACACATCCCTCTTCTGAAACTGTAAGTTCTGCAAGGGTTAAGAGTGTATCTTGTTTAAATACTTTGTGCCTGGCAAAAGGGCCTCATAAATGTTTGAGTTTTGCTACGATCAAATGGATAACCTAAGTTTTTCGTCCTTCCCAGAGTCTCTTTCCGGCCATCTTTACACCTTATCCCTCTTCAAGAACTCTGAACCAGTGACTCTGGCCACCTTGTACTTCCTCCCACTATGCACTCCAATTCCTGACTGTGCATTTTCTCTGGCTAGTTTTGTCTTCCTCCTCGTTACTTCCTGGTTTCCTCCATGTGTCTACTAAAATACCATCTGCAAGAATCATTTCTGGAGCCCCCTAAAAGCTAATCAGTTTTCCTCTGTGTTTATTTGGAATTATCTTGTTTGTGCATAGTTGGTTAAATATTATTTTCCCCGCTAGACTGTGAGCTTCGTGAGAACAGACACTATTTTTGCTTTTCTAGGGTCATCACTGCTTAGCAGAGTATCTGACACATAGTAGGTGCTTAATAAATGTTTGATTTGATCTTACTTGACTTGGTGGGAAAAGGTTCTTAACTTGGGATCCATGAATTTTTTTTTTTAATGTTTTGATTATTGACTATTTCACGGCTATCAATGATAGTGATTGCAGTGAGGAAGGAGGGCTTTTACAGAATTTTAGCTCTTATCAAGAGCCTACTGACATTAATAATGTGCTTTCTTCTATATCTAAGTGTAGGATTCAAAATTGGCTTTTTTTACTGATTTGTTTCTTGATAAGATTCATTTTATTAACCTAACTGATCAGATATGAAACACAATTATGGGATAATTTCTATTTCCTCAGCAAATAATCTCTCATCTAGGGATATTAGTACAAATAAGGGAGATTTTTTTCTTTGGGGGCCAAACAGCGAATCTTTTCTTGAAAAAGCAGCTGATTTACTCTGACTTGTGTGACCTCTTAACTTTTCTGTGCCTCAGTTTCCTTATTGGAAAGTAGCAGTAGACCTTTATATAGTAGATTTTACTCCCAGCTTTGTGAGGTAACTAGGACAAATAAATTTTAAAACTTACCTTAGCCATTAGTATTGACCTTGTCCCCAACTCAACCTGTTGCTCAATCTGCTGACCCATATGGAGAGTGCTAGAATTGAAATAGGAAGACCTGGTTTGGATTCTCAAATTTGTCACTTTTAACCTGTTTAACCTCCATCAAGTCACCAGCTTCCTGTCCTCAGTAACCTGTTCTATAAGATTAGGAAGAGGTGGGGAGAAAAAAAGATGAGTCTAGATGATTTTTAAGGCTCCTTCTAACTTGAGTAACATGATTGAGGGGGAGGAAGGAGGAGAGAAAAAGATCAATCTAGCCAATTTTTAAGGTGGCTCCTAGCTTAAGTAATGTGATTTGCTCCTGCTAAAATAAGGTAAAATTCAGGAAGGAAGGGAACAAAAGAGAAGCAAGTGAGAAATCTGGATAACCTGTAACTTGATTATCCATAAAGACACATTATGAATGGTCTAAAATTTGGCTTGGGAAAAACCCAGAGAGTAAAAAAATAGTGTCATAAACTACTTTGTACACACAAAGTGATCATTAAATATGAGACAAAAAGTCCATTCAAATAGCCTTTAAGGGAAAACCTAACATTGCACTGCCAAAAGAAATAAGACCCCTGGGGATCTTTGCCAAGGGAACTCACAGTCCCCTGGGATCTTCCTGGGTGTGTGTGCCCATCCCACAATGTTGAATGATTGTTGTGGTTCTATGATACTGCCTCAGGAAGAATAAATCATGCCAGTGAAGGGAAACCTGAAAAACAATAAGAACAATTTACTTAGGGAAAAGTTGAAGACTTTAAGAAAAAGAAAAAAAGAAAGAAAAAACACCTGTCCTGTCCACTCACCTGATCTCTATTTTGATAACTTTGATCTTGATAATAAATTTGCATTACTTAAAATAACTGGTATTTCCATAAAATATCTTTTATTGAAAAGCTAGAAGAATTTAGGTGCTTTTCAGTTGGGAAATATCTGTTCCTTCATTTCATTCTCTTCCAAAAATAAACCTCAAATGGTAATATGTCTTTGCTAAGTGACTGGTGGACATTACAGAGCGAAATTTTATTGTGACACAGCACCTCTTCCATTTGCTGTAAGCAAACAGCCAAGACCTTTTTTGCCCTTGAAATTTGTACTCGTGACAGGGAGAGGAGGAGGAGGGAGTGAAAAGCCAAGTTTCTATGGGTCACAGTTCCTTCAAGCACTGTATGTTAATCAAAAACTCAACCTTGGTTAATTATGCAAGTATATTGGGAAGAACTTTGGAACAAATGATTATGGAGGGTGGCTGCAGAAATTGGCAGTATTTCTCTATGGGTAATATCCTTATTTCCCACCTGAATGTAGATCTAGGTTGTCCTGAGCTGCTGGGGGATTATGGGAGAGGATCAGCAAAGAGTATTTCTTTCTCAGGTCTCCTTTTCTTTTATCATGCAATTGATCTATGGTACCTCTAACCACTGTTAACTTATCAGTACCATTGATTCAGGCATGGGTAGTTTACAAGACTTGTTGAAAAAGTAATTTTAAAGGTTGTCAAGTTCTCATTGATTGATTGGAAGACAAAATTGAATATTTGCTAAGAATTTTCTCAGCAAATCATTTCCCGTATGTTTGAATGGGAAGAAAAGTACCTCTTAAATATGCTTAAAGCTCAACAAACATTTTAGATAGCCAACTCCGTTTCCTAAGATATCTTTGAAGGCTGTTTTCCAGAACTACCCTGAAGGTCATAGTGAAGAAATGCAAGATAGCCTTTTGGAGGGTAGAGGGTGAAGGGAAGTCTAAAATGAATATGTGTATAATGTTCTTTCTTTTCCTTGATTTTTTTTTTTAAATGTTTCTTAGCTTGCATGAAAATGAGCAGCCTTCCAGAATTAGTGAACGGAAGTGACCTATTTTCTCTGTGTCTATCCATGCAGTCCAGTGGAAATGTTTCATTTCCCGTACTGAGGTTACATCTCCTTCCTTGGAACTCACCCAAAATTGTGTAGAGATAATAATGAAATACTGTAATTTTAGCTCCTCATCCTTCCCCTCTCCCCTTATCCACTTAGTAGTCATTAATTTAATTTACTTACCTTTCATTATCCCACCTCTGGGTCAATGTTCCATTTCATTGTTCAGGTAACAAGAGGTACAAGCTAGAGGCTGCCTCAATGAGTTCTTGGCTTCTAAGGCACTTAAGCTCAATAGATCAAACCCAGGTTCATCTCATGAGAAAGATCAAGGAAAACAATCCAGAGGTTCTGAGGGGAACCATAGCCCTCATACTCCCCAAAACTCTTAGCAGCAGCCATCACAGAGATATTATGACATTCTGTTTTTCTAGGAGAATTACATAGCTAGTACCTCTGGGGTCTTGTTTTTAATTTATTGCTCCAGTGTTTAATTTACCAGCATCTCATTAAGCACAAATACCCTGAGAAAAGCTAAAAGAAGCTTCCAAAGTATGTATGAATGTATCTATGTGCATACACATGTCCATGTGCATGTATAGATGTATGCAAAATGTTTGGGGAGGAAGACAGTAACTGGGATTTTATTTGTATAGAGAACTCTAGGGTGAGGGAACTCTTCTCTGCACCTTTATGGTTTCACAGAATTTCCAAGACCAGGAAGCACCCAGCCAGTCTGTGAAGTTAACCCTAGCTCCAAAGCCAGCTTTCAAGCTCAAATGGAAACTGGACCCAGTACTCTATATACAGAGATTCTAAATTTAGGCCACATAATGAATGACTTGTTTTTTTGGGGGGGGTTGTTTTGTTTTGTTTTAAAATTATTGTTATCTATGTTTCATTGTAGTTTGACTCATTTTGTTAATTATTTCCCCAATTATATTTTAGTCTGGTTGATTCCTCTTTTAAGTCTTGTGGGCCATGTGCTTGATATATCTGTTACATTTGGGATTACCTTTGGCATTTCAAAACCTTGGGTGCTATGTCAACCCTATATAGATTTTTTTTTTTTTTTGCTTTTTGCTGAGACAATTGGGGTTAAGTGACTTGCCCAGGGTCACACAGCTAGGAAGTGTCTGAGACCAGATTTGAACTCAGGTCCTCCTGACTTCAGGGCTGGGGCTCCAGCCACTGCACCACCTAGCTGCCCCCTATATAGATTTTCTTAATCCATTTTATTTGGAGGAAACCATAGATCTCAGCATTGAATCCAGATTCCTTGTTTCAGATAGAATAACTGAGTTTATTTTTAAATTTTAGCTTTAATTTACTTTGCATTGAAATGTTGATACCAGTATACTACATGTTTGGCCTTTAAGGTCTTGTTGGATCTTATAAAATGGTTTTGTTTATGCAGCCTGTATAAGCCCTGAGGCTCCCTGGCCAAAATTCCACTCACCAAAGAATCTTAGGTCCCAGAGCAAGGCTATGTTTTTTATCTTCAGGGTTCTAGAACTTTTGAGAAGTCACGGTTAAGTCTTTAATGTCATTGGCTCAAGCACCTGCTGGTATGTTCTCAGTCTTGTCACTTGAATCAATTTATTCCAGTAGTTTAAGTAGCTTTTGGAAAAGGGTTATTTGAGGAGGAGGTTGGATTGGTACAAAAACATTCCCCCAAAAGTTTGTGAGATCCGACAACCACACACAAATTCCAAGAGAAAATGGGGCTCAAATTTAAGGGAGCACATATGGTGAGTAGAGAAGTTCTTCTTTGTGATAGAGCCTCTCTCTGCTCTTTGTGAAGTCACAAATCTACGTCCAGTCTGTCCTTGGCTCCCAATGCTGACACTTCTAACAGCTGACCCAGGGATGCTGATGGGAAAAAAAGAAGTCCACTAGCTTCTGGAACCTAACTAACTAGGTTCCCCTGTGGCCAAAGGGGATGGGGTGGGAGGGAAGGAGACTTAAGCCAAGACCAATGTTGCTCCTTCACCTGAATCCCACCTTAGGAGTTTCTTCCTCCTTAGGGGTTTTATTGGAGTGTCAAACTTGTGATCAGCACACAACTCTTTAATGAGACATTTCACTCTTTTTTTTTTTTCCTAAGGTATTCCTCTTTGGTTATTGTGTCTTGCCCATACCCACACCCTTTGCTCCTTCCCATTGCCTTCTTCGTTCTTTGCAAGGTGCCATACCTCAATTTATAGTTTGTTGTTTTTCTTTTTTAATGCTGATAGTGGAAGTTTGGGGTCGGTTAAAGTACTTTACAATTTCCTGAAATCAGTCCAGCCTGCTTACTTCCTCCTTTTTCACTTTCAGTCCCACCTCATTGTTCAATCTGGATTGATGGATGCTAGGAAAAAGTTGCAGTGGTTCAGATGCAGATTGAAATCTGGACCACTGACATTGATTGAGGAATTGCAGATCTCTGCCATGAAGTTCTGCAAAATTGGATGCAATCAACATTATGTTCTTACACTTACAGGAGTATCTGGAGGACCCCACTATTCAGAGATTCCCTGCTTCACCTTCACTGGATCCCCTCCATCTCAGAGGCGAATACTTTTGGTGAGTACATATCTCCCTCTGTCATACATCTTATCTGATATTTGATACCAGAGGGTCATTGAAAGGGTTATTTCTAGCTTAAATCCTCCAAAGAGTTTTGAGTGTTTTTGATGTGTAGATGGGAAAATTTGTAAAAGAGCTTATAAAGAGATGGTCATTTGAGGGAGTGGGAAGTAATGAACAAACAATAAACTCAAAAATCTTACATTTTCTGCTCAAGTTAATTGTCTGTTACATTATGTCTACCTGGATCAGATTTCAATTCTTGTCCTACAAGTTTTCATGTAAGACTCCCTCTTGCACTTATTAACCTCACACAAGAAACTCCTAATTACTCTTTTTAAAAAGCCCAGATTTTTAACCAGTGTAAATCTAGTTATGTTAACAAAATGCCCCCACTCTTTTTCTCTACTTCTATATTTACTTTAATAAGTATAATTTGTGAGAGGTGGGGAAGTGTGTAGGTGGCCATTTGGTACAGTGCTTCACTTCCCTTCCCTTAGACTATAGTGGAAACACACCTGATATGTAAATTAATGGGGAGTAGGACTGAGCTGTACTTGAATAGGTCATCTGACCATGCATCCAACTAGCTCTTGGGACTGTAGGCTATTTGGTGATTCCAATGCCTGTAGATTTTTGCTCCTTAAGGGCAGAGTGTTTTTTCCTTAGTATTTTTGGTATTCAGCATTGTAGCCACCACATAATAGACCTTTAATAAGATCTTATTGAATTGAATAAAATAGAACCTTAATGAACTGAGTCATAGAAAATATCCAGTTGGCAAAGCTGCATTGCTTTTGCTCAGAGTCATTATAAATAAGTTCACAAGGGAGAAAGATTTTAATTTGGCGCTGTTAAGCTGTTCTAAACTTGCCTTTGTCAAAACTGAATTTCAACAACCAAATCCCAAATTTCAAGGATCAGTTTACAAAAGGAATAAACCTTTCAGAAGGGTGCAAGGGTCCAACAATGAAATTCTTTTCATCAAACCTAGAAATTTCTCATTGAGAAGCCTCTCTCTTATTCTGGCAACCCAAAAGGAAGATTGGTGGGATTTGTTGGAGAAAGATTCTACAGCTTCAGCAAAAAGGAGATTTTTGTAGAGAAAGAAATTATATTTTGGAGCCATAGCAAAATATCGTTACTTAGTAAGTTGTGCTTGACACAACAATGTGAGAAAAGATTATTAGACTTCTTTTTACAGCTCAAAAAAAAAAAAAATACACACATCGTCACCTGTTACTTACTCAAGCTAAAGGATACCTTTTGACTTCCAGAGAATTGTGGGTACCAGAGCCTAAAAGTGAAGTGCTTACAAACTGCCACTTATTAAGGGTTTCATAGGGCCATATTATTTAAAGGAGATCTCTTGAATCATCTATTTTAACTCCTTTATTTTTCAAATGAGATATTGAAATCCAGAGAAGTAAAGTTTAGTGCAACAGTTCCCAAGGTGTGATCTAGGTACTCCTATCTAAACAAGTACTTGCCTGTGGTCTTCTCTCCATTAGATGTGAGCCATCAGGATCATTGTTTTTTGGTTGTTTTGTTTTTTCTCTTTCTTTGTATCCCCAGCACTTAATACAGTGCATGGTACACAGTAAGGGCTTAATAAATGCTTGTTGACTGATCCTTGCTCTCAAATCCCTTACTTTGTATTGGGAGAATAGTATTTACATGTATTATTAAACTGATACAAGACAAATTCACAAGAAATGTAAGAGAGGGGGGAGTTTGGAGAATAACAACAGAGGGAGATCCTGAAAGGCCTCTCATGTACGAGATGGCATGTTAGACACCTTGAAGGAAACTAGAGATACTAAAGGTATACTTAATACATGGAGATGATGGGAAAATACAGGTCTGGGGAGTGATGTGTCAAGTCTTAGAGGTAGAAAACGCAGGGACAAAGAGTTGTTCTCTTTGGCTGGAAGACAAGTTGGATCCAAATTGTGAAAGAATCTAAATATCAAAGTTTTAAAGTTTTGTTTGTTTTGTAAATCCTATAAGCAGAAGGGAACTATGGGAGTTTTGAGATTTGAAAAGTTGGTAACCTTCAGTCAAGAGATTACTTAGTGGTCATGATGATGCTGAGCCACCAGAGGAAGCTGATGGAGGCTGTTAATGGCTTTCCCTAAAATCCTGACCCAGCTGTTGGAAGAGCAAACTGCTTTCTGAAAGTCACTCAGGGCTGGTGTCTAGTTCAGAGGGGCAGAACTCCATGTTCTTCGCACTTAAGTGGATGGTGAAGTCTCAGAAAGGCACACACCTGTTGCTGTTGGCGTGCACCAGACAGGAAGTTACCTGCTTGCTTCAACTCCCCGGCATAGTTCTTCCATCTTCTGTATGTTTGGAGACGCCACCGAGGAAAGCAGGAACAATGTGATATTTATTCATTTCAGTGTAAAATTTTTGTTTGGGCTCTTTGACTGAAGAGATGCTTCCTAGCTCATATTTAGACTCCTGGAAAAGCAAAACCACCAGAGATTTACATTCAGGGATTAGGTTTGGGCACCTGTGTCTTGGCTCTGCATTTAAGAACGTCTCAGTGAATGTTATATAAATATATGTGTAAATAAATATATAAAATGTATATTTATGTGAATAGATATATAAAATAGATATTTTTGTGAGTGGAGAGATATGATAAATATTAAGAGGGAAATCCAGAGAAGAATTTTTGCGCTAATACTGGAAAGGATAAGGATGAGAGACTATCTCATAGGGATGAAGGGGACCCGGCTCCTCTCTAGCCTCGATCATAGGGCCCAGATATCTTAGCTGGCTTATATAAGGTCACACGAGGTGCCAGGGAATGGCAGGATTTGACCTCAGATCCCCTCCCTCTGAACCTTCTGCCACTTTATGTTGCCTCCTTATTCCTTCTCTAACCACTTCCTAGAGCGAAGGGCTAGGACTTTGGTTAGATGGGAGGAACTGAGGCTTAAAGATTCCCCAACTGGTTCTGGTGTCTTCAGCCCAGATGGGTGGGAGTGCCGGATCTAAACTTGCAAAGCAAGAGGTTTTCATGGAATTGTCTAGCATTTATGCAGGGCTTTGAGGTTTGGCTCCATTTATCTTTCCCTGGGAGGAAAGGGCCACCCATCTTCACTTTAGAAATAAGGAAGTTGAGGCAGAGAGGGACTGAGTGATTTGTCCAGAGCCACCCAGCTAGTAAAGGTCAGGCCAGATTCAAACTCAACATTTTCTGGCAAGCACTCTACCCTTTGCCACTTAGCTGTCTTTCCTGGACCTTTTTCTACTTCCTATTTCCCTTTTCATGCCTTACAGTCACTTTAAAAAAGCTTTTTATTTTCAAAACATATTCATAGATAGTTTTTAACATTCTCCCTTGCAAAACCTTGTGTTCCAAATCTTTTTCTTCTTGCCTTCCCCCCACTTCCTGCTGTAGATGGAAGGTAATCCAATGTATCTTAATTCTTTTTTTAAAATTTATTTACTTATTTTTAATACACATTGCTTTATGAATCTTATTGAGAGTAAAGAATCAGAACAATGGGAGAGAAAAAAAAAGAAGTGTGTTGATTTATATTCACTCTCCATAGTTTTTTTTTTTATCTGGATGCAGATGGCATTTTCTATCCAACGTCTATTGGGATTGTTTTGGATCATTGAACTACTGAGAAGAACTAAGTCTTTCATTTATCGTGTGTAATTCTTCTATACAAATTTCCACAATTATCATGCACATGAAAAGTCAGATCAAAAAGGGAAAAAATGAGAAAAAACAAAATGCAAGCAAATAAAAACAATAAAAAAGTGAAACTCCTATGTTGTGGTCCACAATCAGTCCCCACAGTCTCTCTCTGGGTGCTACAGATGGCTCTCTCCATCACAAGTCCATTGGAACTGCAGGCCTACTTTTAAGCTCCAACTTTACCTTATTTGTCAGTGCTGCTAGGAATGAAAATGTCCGTTCAGGATGCTTGCGGGGATTGAGATCTACTTAGGCATTTGTCCACTTCTTGGTTAAAGTGATTCATACCATAGTGTGAAGGTGTGAATAGGCCAGAGGCAAACTTGTAGCCCTAGTGGATGGATTTGTGACTGTTGACCCCACAAACCTGGGAAATGGTCAGATATAATTGGTGATTGGGTGGGAAGAGGCAAGGATGACCTGGTACCCTCGGTGACTAAAGGGTGCTAGTGCTAGCCCTCAGTAAAAATGTAGAAGTTTGCAGGAGGATTAAGTTCAGGGAGGAAAATAATGAATTTTGCTTTAGATGTGGTGATTTTGAGTTCATGTCTAATAAACAGAAATGTGGGCCTGGAGCTCAGGAGGGATATTAGAGAAAGATTTCTGATATATGAAACCTTAGTTAAAATCTGGACAATTGCATAGTTTCAGTTGCATTGAAAAAAGAAGTACAGAGAAACTTTCAGAAAAAGTGTCAGAACCCTGAAAATGTATGAGATCACTAAGAAAGCAAAAAGGGAGAAATCTTGCCCTGCCAGACAGTAGGAACATTTGACCGTTGGTTAATAGTGAGAAATGCTAAACCAGTGATCCTGGCGTCATAGAATCCTAGAGCAGGAACCGAGAGCAATCTTGTATTGTCTCTTATTTTATTTGTGAGGAACCCAAAATCCAGGGGATTTACAAGAGTCCCACAAGGACTCTCAGGTGAGAAGCATTTATCAGCAGACCTAAGCCAGTCAGCTACTATTCTACCTAGTATCTTTTAGGAGCAAATTTGTTCCTCTTAATAGTATCAAATTAAGTAGGGAGAACTCTGGGGCAAATTGCAGGCTTTTAATGGAAAGCAGAAACATTATCTTCCAAGTAATAAATCATATTTGTACGCTAACATTGACAAAGCCCCCTTCTCTGAACAACCTTGGGAGATAAACATTGCTATCCATTTCACAGATGAGTGATTTAATCTGCTTTCCTAGCTGTAGCTATGACAGGTTGGGAACTCCTGATTTCCAATTCAGTAGTCCTTAAAGCAGGGGGAAAACCCACCAGATCTCATGGAAGAAAGAGAGTGACACATTTAATGTTCAATTTTGTTCATTTTGAAGTCTAAATGTGTTTTCTGACCTCAGTGAGATCAGTGTCTTCCCTATTTGAACCCCCTGATTCTTAGAAAAGGGGAGAACTTTCATAGTAACAGAGAGTAGATTGCTCCCTTGCCCATGAAGGTAACTGAAATGCTTAATGGTGTAACTCTGAGGACTTGTAGTAATAGTGACTTAAACTTATTACACCTCCTAACAATCCTATGAGTTAGGTCATATAAGTATATAGAGAGAGCACCTGGACTAGAATTAGGAAGATCTGAGTTTCAAAACTTATAATTTTGTGAGCCTGAGCAAATCTTTTAACTCTGTTTCCCTCAATTTCCTCATCTGTGAAGTAAACTGGTAAAGAAAGTGGCAAAAACTACAGTGATTTCTTTGCCAAGAAAATCTGCAAATGGGTTATGAAGTATTGGGTGAGACTGAAATGACAAGAACATTAACAAATCATAATATAACATAAGATAAATATATATTTTATAATTATATGGTCACATAATTATAATATTATGTAATATAAATCCTAATATAACAACCATCACTCACTGTTCACCCCAATCTGTACCCAAACTGGCCAGTCTGGGCTTCCCAAAGAGGGCTGCTCCTATGAATTTGGTACTTACATCTCTATTCAGAGTCCTGGGGAGTGTGGGGGAGGTGGAGACAAGGGCAGGGGACTTATTCCTACTTCTTTCTATTGGAGTTTCAGATCCTCACCAATGTTTCCCATTTACACAAAATCGTTCACTGTATCACTGTTAACTCAAATATAATGCATTTACTTAAGAAGGCAATAGCAGGTATAATCACATCATTTATTCATCAAGACAAAAGCAAGAATATTTTTTTTTAAATCATAGTCGATCCATAAACCCAAGTCACACTTGGATAAATGGACACAGTGTTCATGAGGGAAATGGCACACATTCTAGAAACTTAGGGTGATAAGTGAGTGAGTGGGAAAACGACTTTCCTGTAGAAACCTATGTGTCCAGGGACACTCACAGCTTGGGCTTCCAGCTTTGATGTCTCTGGTCCTTTCCTTACAAACCTGAAACAAGATCGATACTCCTGAGAAAGGTCTCCCCACCTCAGCTGCAATGGTCCCCATAATTCTGCACAGAGCTCTCACCTGAACTTCCCATGGTTGCTCCAGCCCTCTCCCAGCCAAACGATGCTTGATCCCCCAATCACAACTGAAAGATCAGCTGGCTCAGCAAGAGGCTTTTTGTGCCCTCGGCCCCCAGCTTCTGCGGCCTTTGATATAACACTTTCTTAGATAATCTCCTTCCCGTCCCCAAACAGTTGATTTATAATTTGGTCAGTTATAAGATTTGAAACTCCCGATGGTCACCTGTAAATAAACTGCTTGGCCACAGCATCTGCCATTGTCATTGCTGAAACAATCTCCCAGGTTATTCACCTGAGTGATAGTTCTCCTCTGGCCCTCAGGGGGATCTGTACCTCTTCTCACCCTTTTGTTAGAGAGGCTGTTTCTTCACAAGTGGATTTTTATCCCTTTTCATGTTCTTTTTCTGCCCTTTATGGCAACCAAACTGTTTACCCACAAAAGGGATAGTACCTTTGATGTCCGACTGACTGTCTGTCTGTCTGCTGCCCATCTATGTATCTATCTGTCATCCGTCTGTCTCTATGCAGTCTGTCCTTCTATCTGTATCTATATCTGTTAATCTGTCTTTCTAAGTGTATCTGTCTATCTGCTGGTATATTTATATCTGCCTATCTTTCTGTCTATTTATTTATATCTGTCTGCCTGTCTCTGTCTCTGTCTAGATGAGAAACCCATTCCAAGGGAGATTGTTACAAGTTACTAAGACCTATTGTCACAAATTACCAAAGTTCTCAGAGCTTGAGTTTTCTTATCTAAAAAATGGGGAAAGTGGACTGATAACCACTAAAAGCCCTAATTCTTTGTTCTGTGATCTTGACCTTCCTAGGCTTTCTTTCCTCATTTCCCACCCAGCTGCCTGGGAGCCTCATCGTCCTGTTAAATGACATCAATAGCTTGACTTTATGGACCCCTTTGAATGGAGGGTAGAGCACAGAGCTCTCTTATTTCCTTCCCAACTGCACTCTTGGTTTAATTCATCATGCCCTTCATCCTGGTACTTTCCCCTGGCCCTCTACTTTTCTACTTCCTTTTGTGCATTGTTTCTGCCCCATTAGACTGTAAATATTTTGAGATCTGGGACTGTTTTTTTTTGTTTGTTTGTTTGTTTGTTTGTTTTGTTTTGTTTTTTAAAAATTATATATCTAGCACTTAACAGTATTTTTCAGAGTAGTTGCTTAATAATGATATTAATATAATAATAATAAATATATAATTAATGTTATAAGAATATATCATATAATGTAATTATTATATATATTATATAATTAATATTACAATATGATAATATATATATATATTTATTGACTGGTTGGTCTATAGAATAGGCAAAACATGCTTAGATAACTCACCTCACAGAGTTTTTATGAGGAAAGCATGCTTTGTAAGGTTGAGCTATTAATCACTTGGCTGCTAAATGGCAAGAGTGGCAGGATGGAGTGGGTGATGGCCTTGAGCCCAACTCAAGAGTTCTTGATAGTATACCAGAATAGAACAGGCCCTTGGTACGGTTTAATTAAATTAATTATTGGTTTAGGGGAGGAAAAAAAAACAAAAACCTTTTCCTTACTTGGGAGTAATGACATCATGAAGTAAAAGAACTTACTTTTATAATAAGGGTATTTCCTTTAGTTGGTAGACTTGAGAAATTCCACTATATTCCCAATTACAAGTAGCATTCAGGAAATTTTAACAGTGAATTTGTAGTTATTAGTGATGAGTATGAGCCCCTCCAGAACTCATAATTTCTTATACCATAGATTGAGTGCATCTCCATGGGAGAGTCTGTTCAAAGTCTAAATTTGATGATAACAATATCTAGACATAAGTATCTGGTGCCTGATTCTATACTTTTAGTGCTGATTTATTAGCAGAACACATGATCTATAAATTCCAGAGAGAAAATAAGTGATTAAAGCCAGAGTTAGTTTGCTAACTAAATGAAATACAGGTGCCCAGAAAAATCAAACATTTCTGGAAAATACGCCATTATGGTACTAGAAGAGTAAGGTACCAATATTGTGCAGTGTTTGTGGTGGATGCAGCCCAATGGGATGCTCTGTAATCAAAACAATTGTCAGCCAACTTGAGCTGAGCAGACCTTTCATTCTTGGAGTTGCTCTGCCTTCCACTAAGAGAGAAAGCCATACCTGATGTGATATGAATGATAACCATCTCTTGAGAAATTGGAGAGTAATTGGGCTGCCTATTCCCCTTGATCAAATGGAGCTGTCTATTTTTCTCAACCACCTGGTCATGGTCTCTTAACAAAAGACTTCAGGGTTCGAGAAGTGTTTCCTTCATCTTGCATACTAATGAAATGTGTGTTAGACACACTTTCAGATAGCTGACCAGACAGGTTAGGGACTCATTTTCTATACCCTCTTTTTGTACCCCTTAAAAATGAAATAACACCTTTTTCTGTTAATAGTATTTGTGGGAGCAACTAGGTGGCACAGTGGATGGAGCACCAGCCCTGAAATAAGGATGACCTGAGTTCAAATGTGATCTCAGACACTTTTTAATTACAATATATATATACAATATATAAATATATTTTTGCAGCTTCCTGTTAAATACATCCTGTCCCTTAAGAGCCTATCATTTCTGTATTTTAAACTGTCATCCAGGAATCCAAATCCCACCTTCGGAGATCGTCTTATTGTTCACCTTTGACATTGTTTTTTTGTTTTTTATTTTTTCTGGAACTCTGTAAATGGATAATAGAGATGTTCTACTCAAATCCTCACTTGCATTTCACGTATGCATGGCGGCTATGGGATTCTGGCAGGAACAAACATAGTATGTTTTCTGCAGATCCTGTCTAATTTCTCCTCGCCTTCCAAATCTATACTTAGCCGATAAGAGTTTCATAGACCTTCTTTTTGGTGGCTCTCTTGCCTCCATGTGAGATGGAAAACTCAAATCTTATTTTCTTTTTTGATCTCATCTCCAAATGCTTTCCTAGATGCTAAATTCTCTGATCTCATTTAGCACGAAGAAAGAGGCAGGACCCAAACACGAAGGACATAAAATGAATTTTAGTTGCTTAATGATGTCACCACAGCTCATTTCATCTTATTGCCATGCTCTGGAACCTTTCTTCTGGTCGTCTGTCTATCTGTCTTTCTGTCCATCCATCCCCTTAGGGAGGATAAATCTCACCAAGAGAAATTCCTCATCTAATGATTAATTGCTAGAGCCATGACAAAAGAGATCCTGTAAAAGGTTTTTTGGTAGAATTGCTAACCTTCATCAGCCAGAGGAAGTACCCCAGCAATGGAACCCCAAACTAGCTTCAGCTGAAAGGGCACTGGAAGTTCCAGCAGGGGCAGCCCCATAGCTGGAGTTGGGGAGGGAAGGAGTCAGAAGGTCTGACACAGAAGACCTAGAGAAGGAAAGGCGTCAAGATGCAGGAGAATCACAGCAGGAATTAGACTCGGTCTCCCTTTCTGCCAGAAAGGTTTCTGAGACCAGAGAGGGCACACCCTGCTCCTGAGGCACCTCTTGTGCTCAGGTACCACCCCCATTCAATACCTGCTAATCCTCCACTAATCCTCTGCACCTGTGCCCATGGTGGGGCCCAGATAATGATGTGACCTGAGCTAATGTCATTTGGCAATAACATTGTTCATGCGTTCTGACCGAACCTTGTTATAAAATGGTGGAATCCCACATACTATCACTCAGCCAGCCATTCCCCCCTCTGAATGCTGTCACACTTCCATCACCTACCATTACATCGTTTTTTCCTAATGTCTTTTTATTAGATGAATTAATCACATTCAGTGAGGTTTGACTGTGTAGCCTGAATATGACCCGCTCCTGCTTACTCAGGGCTTCTCCTTTCCCCATCCCAACCCTTCATGCAATTTGGAGTGACTCCAGACATTGTGAATTAATTATGGTCTGTGATTCCTACAGAGGAACCAGAAAGGGTGGTAGGTATCTCCCAGTGGTGTATTTCTTGTATGTTGTGTTTTGTGTTCAGTTTGAGGGCATCTTGAGAGATAAAATAAGAACAAACGCTTGTTTTAACTGTTAATGTAAAACAACTTTAATTATAGTTAAATAAATTAAATAATTAAATAAATTAAACATTAAAAATAATCATATATATAATTAAATCTAAATTGTCTCAATTACTAGTTATGCCATCGTTTAGAAGTAGATGATATTTATATTGTACAGTAAGGTAAGCATAAGTTTATATAGAAAGTATTCTTTAACATGGCTGGAATTAGGACTTGGCTTATGATATTTATTAAGTGTATTCTGCGTGTATAACATTGTGCTAGATACTAGGAAATATTATAAATATCAATAAATCATAGATTTAGTCAGGGATTCTTAACCTGAAGTCCATGAATCTGGTTAAAATTTTTAATCTCTATTAACGTATTTCATTTCCTTTGTAATCTGTGTATTTTATATATCTAAAAACATTATTTTGAAAAAGTGTCCATATTTTGTAGCAGATTGCCAAAAGGATCCAATCTCCTTATTTGGCTATGGAAGAAACTGAGACCCTGATGGGTAGAATATTGAGCCTTAGATTTATGATCTAATTGATCATAATTGTATCCAATTTTCTGTGACCCCATTTGGGATTTTCTTGGGAAATCTTGGGGAAAAGATACCGTTATGGTTTGCCATTTCCTTCTCTAGCTCATTTTACAAGTAAGGAAACTGAGGCAAAGGGTTAAGTTACTTGTTTGGGGTCATATAGCTAATTTGAACTTGTGAAGATGAGTCCTTGCTCTATATCTACTACAGAATGACTTAGGTACCCTGGACCTTAGGTTATGAAAGTAGTAAGTTTCCTGAGAGAATAACCATCCCCTTAGGGAGGATAAATCTCACCAAGAGGAATTCCTCATCTGATGATTAATTGCTAGAGCCATGAGCTCTGTAGAAGAGATCCTGTAAAAGATTTTTTGGTAGAATTGCTAACTTTCATCAGCCAGAGGAAGTACCCCAGCAATGGAACCCCAAACTAGCCTCAGCTCCAACTCAAAATTGGGTCGTATTTCCCGGTGTTCAAGTTTGCTTCAGTATAGTAGTAAAAATAACCATTGTATTTGATCAGTATTTTATTACTGCCTGTGAGTATCCTCCATCTGTCATCACGGAGCTTAAGAAGTTAGACTACACGCACCAAGAAATAGGATATAAAGTCTATATTTTGCATAAGATGTGTACAAACAAGTATTGGGTGGGAGAGGTCATTTTAGACAAAGGGGGCAAGGGAAAGTATCATGAAAGAAGTGACATTTGAGCTACATTTTGAAAGATTAGTAGGGTTTCAACCATAAGTATCTGCTCTAGTTCTTGGTTCCTTTCTAGTGCTTCCAAATAAGCTATTTGAAAGCCAGTAGATCAAGGGGCCCTCACGTATAGTATTTTCTGCAAACTATCTCAATTATTTATTAAATGGCACTTATTACAACACAGCTATATTATGCAAACACAAGAGAAGGTACATTCTTATCCTAGAAACCTCACTTCTAACCAGTAATGCTGTAATGTAATATGTAAATAATAGTAGCATATTGGGTCTTGTATGTAGAACATGGGTTTAATCTAAAAAGACCAAACTGTGGGGGCAGCTAGGTGGCGCTATAGTGGATAGAGCACCAGCCCTGAAGTCGGGAAGTCCTGAGTTCAAATCTGGTCTCAGACACTTAACATTCCCTAGGTGTGTGACCCTGGGCAAGTCACTTAACCCCAATTGCCTCAGTAAAAAGCAAAAAAAATAAAAATAAAAAATAAAAAGCAAAAAAAAATAAATAAATAAAAATAAAAATAAATAAAAAGATCAAACAGACTGAAGATATGAAGACATTCACTAAAGATGGGCAGCCTGTGCTATTTGCTTGGATTTTTTTTTCTTCTGTTGGAAAACAATTGATTGGAAGAGCTTCTTAAAAATGGAGTAAGAATCACTTCACACCTGTCAGATTGGCTAAAATGACAGGAAAAGTTAATGATGAATGTTGGAGGGGATGTGGGAGGGCTGGGACACTGATGCATTGTTGGTGGAGCTGTGAATGGATACAGCCATTCTGGAGAACAATTTGGAGCTGTGCTCAAAAAGTTATCAAACTGTGCATACCCTTTGACCCAGCAGCATTTCTATTGGGCTTATATCCCAAAGAAATCATAAAGGAAGGAAAAGGCCCCACATGTGCAAGAATGTTTGTGGCAGCCCTTTTTGTAGTGGCTAGAAACTGGAAACTGAATAGATGCCCTTCAATTGGAGAATGGCTGAATAAATTATGGTATATGAATATTATGGAATATTATTGTTCTGTAAGAAGTGACCAGCAAGATGATTTCAGAGAGGCCTGGAGAGACTTACATGAACTGATGCTGAGTGAAATGAGCAGAACCAGGAGATCATTATACACGGCAACAACAGTACTATATGACGATTAATTCTGATGGACATGGCTCTCTTCAACAGTGATATGTTTCAAACCACCTCCAATTGTTCACTGAAGAAAGCCATATACACCCAGAGGGAGGGATGTGAAATGTGGACCACAACATAACATTCTCATACTCCTTGATTGATGTTTGCTTACATTGTGTTTCCTTTATCTGATATATCTTTTGTGTAGATAAGATTTTTCTTGCACAACAATGATAAGTTTGGAAATATGTATACATATATTCGATTTGCCAATATTTTAACATAATTAACATGTAGTGGATATCCTGCCATTTAGGGGAGGGGTGGGGAGTTGGGGGGAAAAATTTGTAACAGAAAGCTATGTAAGGGTTATTGTTGAAGAATTACCCACACATATGTTATGCAAATAAAATTAAAAAAAATTAAAAAAGGAAAAAAAATGGAGTAAGAAAACAGATTTGTTGAATGAATGAATAATTATTGAATATGGAGAGATAATCATGATAAAATGAACTGAAGGCCATTAATGTCTCATCTTGTATATGAAAGTGATTCTGAGATTTCAAAGGTTTAATGGTGGGAGCACACACTGCTAAGTCTTACCAAGAGGAAAGAGAATAGGATGGGTTATACATTAAATATTTTATTGTCTTCTTTCAAAAATACAAGCCAGAAAATAAACAAACAAACAAATAAATAAAAATAAAAATACAAGCCAGATGCCACCTCCTGTCCTGAGCTTTTTCTGACCCTTCTTTTCCTCCTCCAACCCCAATTCACTTCATCTTGAAATTTCGCAGTATTCTTTATATGCTTTGTATTTACTTTTTTGTATTTATGTTAGAAATGTCAATCTGTGTGTGTATATATATATATATAATATGTGTGTATACATATATATATGTGTGTGTGTATATATATAATACACAACACATGCACATATTTAGATACATAAACATTAATATAATGTTAACTTATATAAAATCCAATGAAGTCCAGTGATTCTCTCCACCTCCAGAATCAAATATAAAATTCTCTGGCATCCAAAGACTTTATAACCTGACCTCCCAACCCCCCTACCATTCCAGCCTTACACATTACTCATCCCCATGTAATCTGTGCTCTAGGAACACTGTTCTTGTTGTTCTTTGAACAAAACACTCTACATACTCTGAGCATTTTCATGGGCTGTCCTCCCTTCCCTCCTCCTGTGCCCTATGCTGTCCTCCTCATCCCTTCCCTGAACTCCCTTGATGCTGACGGCTTTCCCTTGGTTGATTATCTCCAGTTTATCCTGTGTGCATCTTCTTTATACGTAATTACTTACCTGTTGTCTTCCACATTTCACGACTGAGAACCCTCCAAGCAGGGATTGCCTTTTGCCCTTCTTTGCATCCCTGTAACTTAGCACGGTACCTGATGTTGTATTACAGCATGGAGTGAGCTAAATAGCCTTTTGTGGACTTGTCTCCATGGGAACAATTTAGCTTCAAGTTCCAAACAACTGATTTATAAGCAAGTTTTCAACATACACTCTACTTAAAATGACTTGGAGCGGGTTTGCTTAAAGGAGGACATACCTGTGTTATTCTGGAGAATGAAGTATGAGGAAATATGAGAGGAGGTAAATATGGAAAAGAATGAAAGAAAACATCTTGAATATTACAACAAAAAATTGAACAGAATGGATAATAGCAGAGAAAAATTAAAGAGGAAGATTTAAAGGAGACTGTTAAGTGGGAGATGATCAGAGGAGAAGAAATTTAGTCATTTCGGTTCTCTGAGACTCAGTCTGCTTTTCTGTAAAATGGGAATGAGAACGTCCTCCTCACAGTATTCATTATGAGAATGAAAAAAAAAAAATTAGTGAACACTTTGAAGACTGTAAAGTATTCTAAAGAGTAAGGGAAGCCAGATACTTTCGGGAGAAGTAGAGAAGAGATGATTTCAAAAGGAAAACATCGAGGGTAAAGGCAGGAAAGAGAAATGACTGACTGAATGGAAGGGGAAGAAAGTTGGGAGAGGGGGAAGATTGCAAACTTTCTCACTCTGTTCTTTGGAGGCAGAGATGTTAAAAGTCATTTACCATGACCACTCCCAATAGGTAAGAAGCTGAATTGATCCGAATCAGAAACGAAACTTGGACTTCTCTACTTGTACTTTTACCTTTGTCCTATTTATTAAGATAAAGTAAGGAAACTGAAAATAAAAGTAGGAGAATAAAAGATAAATTCTATAGTAGTTAAGGATATAGCAGCTAGCTGGTGCAATGGATAGAGTGCCAGATCTGGGTTCACGTTGAACCATTTGCCTCAGTTGTAGAATCAACTGGAAAAGGAAATGGCAAATAACTCCAGTATGTTTGCCACGAAATCCCCAAATGGGGGAATAATAAATAATAATATGAATGTGTGTATGTATGTATATATATATATATAATATAAATGAATAATAAAAAAGATTTTTGAAAATTGCATACATGTTATCACAAAATATTAAAGATTCAGCATTTTTTTATGAGCACAGGGAGGATACTAGAGAAATATTTCTCATTTTTCAAATTTGCCTTTGTTTATCCTTAAAGAGAAGGGAGTGAGGTAAGTTTCTATCCCATTTCCTTTCAAGAGGACCTTTGAATGAAAAGGCAGATTGGCCAAACTTTCCTATTCTTTTCCCTTTTAAGTGCCATACCCACCTTCCCCCTCCTAGTATGACTTTTCGATAATACTTAGCAATTTCCAGATGTAGTTTTTTTCTAAATTCATGCAGAAGTTCCTTGGAGCATCCTCGCAGAATATCTCATGAATAACGATGGTAGCCCCTCTAGCTACCTGACATTGTGGAGCAGCGAGGGCTCCAGCACCAGCCATTTTCCCTTTTCCTCCATTTGTAATTGTTAACTTGAATGGAATGTGACACTTCTGGTTTGGAGCAGTTGGCTTTGAGCTGTGGCTAACTTGACAGATACTGAAAAGAGCAAAAACTTACTGTTCCTTACTGAAGAGAGTAGTTTATCAGGAGGTGGGTTGTTGAGTTTAAGGTTTGTTTGTTTGTTTGTTGTTTTGTTTGTTGTTTTGTAGTTTGTTTTTTCTCCCATTATTTTTTTCCCCATAATTTGGGTCTAATTCTTCCTCATAAATGTCCACATCAGAAGCACAACGTACATTTGCAGCTGTTTGGCAGTACAGATTTATTTGTAAACACTGTGTTTTATTAACTCTTCCCTTTCACAATTATTATTATTTTTTTTTTTTCACTTAGGCTTGCCCAGGCTTGCTAGGGGATTAGAACAATGAGAACTTTATAATCACTTTTTTTAATTATTAAAAATCGAACATTTCAACTGTCTTTTTTCCTTCTTCCTTTTCTAAGGGGGAAGTATGGAAATAGGACCCTGTTCCTTCATTTACATTACTGTACATCACATGGGTATCTTTGTGACCATTATATTGTGTTCTCTCAATGGTGTTTGCTCTGAGGGTGGGACACAAGGTTGTTTAGTGCCTCGTAAAACATTTACCAAAAGCAGTGAGCCATGGTTTTGAAGGGCATTCCGTTGCCAGAGTGTAGGAGGAGAGTACAAGACAGCAAAAGCAGAACAGCAGGTATTTGGCAGGTACTGGCTATTTTTTTTTTTTAATATTTATCACACTTACAATTTGAGATTTGGTGTGACTTTCAGTTTGGGGGCTGTGGAAGGGATGAGGGCGTTTGGGGGAAAGTGGTATTTTTCTGTGTGCTGTATTTTTCTCAAGACTTATTTGTAACGGTCAGCTTTAGTGGATTGTTTTCAGTTTTGCTGGAGAAAAACAACACATAGACTTTTGGAGACTTGTGGTTGAGTTTTTATAATTTGAGATGTCTTATATTTTGAAGAATTTAGAACGGTTTAATTCAAGAGAGTCTAGGAGGTTCTGTTAAGAGAGCAATTTGTGTTTGGCTGTGATTATTAAATTTTTATTAAAATTTATTAAAATGTTATTAAAATTAAAAAGTGTCACTGAATAGTAAACCTGAAAATTCCTTTTTTTAGAGTCTTTAAGGACTTTTTTTCATTCTATTAAATGAGAATGCTGAAATGCTTAGGTTAAAAAACTTCATTCAATCTGCATTATCTGTATTTAAGGTTACAGAGGGTGAGAATGACTTTAAAGATTTATTTTGTGATTGCAAAAACCAATACAAACACTCCAGTGTAGCAGGAATTTTGACATGCATAATAATCTGGCAAATTATAAAGAGAAGATATGAAATATTAATATTAAACTTAGACATATGGTACGCTTGGTCCAATGTGCCATAGTCAAGTACTTTTTTTTTGCTTTTTGCTAAAAGTAGAATATCTCTATCTCTAGTTATGTCATTCATAAAATGTGTTCAGCCTTTGAGGAAAGGACTTGAAATATAGAGTTCAGCTCCTTACTAGATCGTGTCAAAGTTCAAGGAAGTGCTTTTCAAAATGATGTGCAGGATTTGATTACTCACTAGAGCCTTATGGGAAGTCCAAAGCATAGGCACACGGATATTCCTAAAAGTTGAGTAACTGGATGACCATTTATGTATGTACTTTGGATACAATTTGGCCAGATGACCTTGGCAATGGCCAGAGAGCAAAAAGGTCTCTCTCCTATCTCAAGGGAAGATTAAAATGACTTTTCCCCGATGCTTCAAATCGTATAGCCTTAACATTGCTTTTAAAAAAACTTTTTTAAAAAGTTGTGGGAATGGGGAAATGGATTGTGGGCCTTTCCTTAGGACAAGCTCTGTAACTAATGTGTACATGGGCAAATAGTGTTAATCTAATGACCTCCTCCTGCCAAAGGACATTCATTTCACCAGTGAAAAGCTGTTTTGTTTTGTTTTAATATTGCATCAGAAAATATGGATCACATAATGGCAAGATTGTGAGTCTCCAAGAGTCATTTGATGCCCGGGCCATTAAAACTTGATGTAAATTGGTATATCTGTCTTGTGTCAGTTCTTCCCTTAAAATAAGAGCTATTAACAAAATGGACCTCTTTGGCAGTGTGATGAAACCTAGCCTAAACGCTTTCTCACAATGTTTTTAAATGCATAAATTAAAACACATAAGATTACAAGGGAAGTCGATTTTATTGAAATAAAGCAATCACTTTGTGTTATCCCCAGGTTATAAAGAACTCCTTCGAAGAGAGGATTAATTTTATATATGTGTCATTTTGATTACTTAATGAGTGGTAAGGTTAAGTCCTCAAGCTTCTGAGAAACCTTTCCTCTATAAAATGAAAGGAATAATCATACTCTAATTTAAAAAAAAATTATGTGATTGACTTAATTTAGATGAACTTAAAACCTTAAATGTTATTGGATCAAAAAGGGTTTGATTGACAAAATGAAGTTCTAAGGTGAACAATTATGGCTTTGTCTCTTATGTCCAGGGAAATCCATTTCTTAGTTAATGATTGTGATACAAAGAGCTTGGAATACAGTAAGTGGACAGAGACAAGATGGTTCCCAGGCATTTCTGATCCCTTTATTCGCTTTAATATCTCTTAAATCCAGAAAGTGGATCTGTTTTTTGTATCATTTTCAGAGATTTTACTTTCGTTTTGTCAAAGTTTACTGGATTAAACTCTGGAAAAGTTACCGTATTTTAAATTTTGCTTTTTTCTTTCTTTTTTTTTTTTTTTAAAAAAACATAAAAGTATGAGGTCAAGGCAATATACTGCTCTTGGATTGTGTGATCACAGGTCACACACTGAAGTGGTCATTGGTGATAGCAGAGATTATATAGAAAGGCATTGAAAGCTGACAGAAACCAATGTATAGATAAGGATACCAAATTCTAGAGAGGTCCCCAGAGTACACAGTATGGAGCCCAAGTTGAATCCTTTAACTCCAGATCCATCAATCTTCCCATGGATCTTCAGTCGAGAAGCACACTGCCTCTCCCGTAATAGGCACTTAATAAACATTGGGATACCTCACTTATGTAGGAAGCCACTGGACCTGAATTATCCAGAGCAGAGTCAAAAATTCAGAAAGACTCTTTGAGAAGCCATCTATATGTCAACGTCCATTCATTCATTAGGTTCTGGCATTGAGGGAAGCACAAGTAGCCCCAAACAAACAAACAAACAAAAAAAACCTCAATTAACAAGTAGCCCTTGCTTGGTAGGAGGCTATAATAATAAAGCATATATTCTGTAACTTCTGCCCTTTCTCGGAGACCGTGGACTTTTATGTTATATAGAATTGTAGCAAGTTTGACTTTGGTTTACTCTAGTACACAATAGATTAGAAAAGGTACTTAATGGTATTGAGCAATAATAACTGATAGGGGAGAAGCAGAAAAACTATCAGAAGTTAACTAAGAACTTAAAAAGTACAGAAAATAAGGACCATTTTCAATAGGGATATTTTACACTCTGAGTAAAACCAAAAAATAACATATTTTAATTGTAGTTCATTAGAGTACAAAAATGGCTTTTATAATAATGACCCTGAGGCATCACAATATGATTAGATTATATTCTCTATATTCTTTTTAAGAATGAAATTGTACCAATATTTCTGTACAAAATGATTACAAATGAATAAGATTGTGTGGGTGAATTTCCAAAAATGAGACACAAGTGATGTTATATTCTTTTCCTCTTTTCTTTTTTCTCCTTTCCTGTTTCTTATTTTAAAAAAATTAAATTATTCCTTATTTAAATTTTTTTAAACTGGTTAAACCAAGGAAGTACTGTGAGGTATATAAATTGAAGCATTAGTGAAATTTTTCTGTGTATCACTTCTCCGTAAAAGTAAAGTGGTCTCCCAAAAAAGGTGATTCTTTTTTTTTAATTATTATTTATTATCTAGACCATTTAAAACTTGGTGAACTGAACACTAGAGAAATTATTGTAGTGAGCCATTTCCTGATTTAGAAAAGTATTAGGTGAGCTATGTTTTTATTTTGATTTTCAAGTTTTTGGGGTTTTTTTCTATAATGGAGAATTCTGCCTTTAGATAGCTTTCTACTGATCCTGTGTATTTACATCATTTCCTTCCTTTTCATCAACAGCTTTCATTTTCTTGAAAAATTTCCATTCTTGAGAAGTTTTCCCTCAAAATTTGATCTTTAATTCTGAGTAATTTGTAGTTCCCTTTTTCTCTTGAGGTACATTGGTTTATTCTGAATTAGTCCCCATTATATTTCTCTTAAGATCAGGTTTTGCTGTTTCTTCACAACGAAATATCCAGTCACCACAAAGTTGAGTGAATTTCAAAAAGGAATTGCCTAAAAAAATATACTGGAAGCCAAAGGAGTCATGAGATTTAGAATGGGGATTAATGACACACTTAAGTTCCCAGAAACCTTTGCATGAAGAAAGATGACAATCGGTCATCAATGTCTTGGGTTCAGCATTTCTTTTGGAGCCTATTTAAACTCATATCTTTTAGACTCTTCTAAATTTCCTCTTGATTTCTGTGTTCTTTAGTGGGAGAAAGGTCACACCTAATGGAATCATTTAACAACAAAGAAAAATAGATATTCCCTTACCCACTGCTCTCAAAACATGTCAAGACACTGCTTCTCAGGGAAATAATGGAACGGTATGCTATATTCAATTACTTTTGAAGTGTTGTTTTAAAAAACTATTAAAATAATGGATAGAATGAGGAAATTATAAAAATGTGCTTTGTATTAAAATTTTAAGCCACTTACATCCTTTCTCATTTGACTTTGGCTGCAGGTGAGCTAATTACAATGAACAGTTTTTTTCTCCAAGAGAACATGTATACATAATAGGGAGAATTTAAAAAGCACAGATGACAAGGGCTATTTAGTATAGGGATATTTTATACTCTGAGTAAAGCCAAAAAATATCAGAGTTGTAATTCATTAGAGTACAATAAATGGCTTTCATAATGACTCTAAATCATCACAATATGATATTGAAATTGTACCAATATTTCTGTACAAAATGATTTCAAATGAATAAGATTGTGTGTGTGTTTCCAAAAAACTCCCAACAATGAGACATAAATGATGTTATAATATTCTTTTTTACCCCTTTCCTTTTCTTCTTATTTAAAAAAAATTAAATTATTCCTTATTTTAATTTTTTTTAAACTGGTTAAACCAAGGAAGTACTTTGAGGTATATAAATTGATGCATTGATGAAATTTTAGTGAAATTTTCACCTATTGCTAGAAAGATCAAATGATATTCCAATAATCTTCTTCCAAGACCAGATTTTTCCCATAATTGGAATCAGGCTCTTTTTCGCTTTGGGTTCATGGAAGCAAGTAGTCAGTCCTCAAAGGTATTTATAAATAATTTTTAACTTCAGCAGGCACACTAAAAATGACCTTGTATTTGTGCAGTGTAATCACCAGAAGTGACTTTCAGGATCTAGAGCACATGTGATACTTGCTGTTTGAAATGAGGGGAAACCACCCTAAAAAAAAATCAGTTGACAGAAGTCACATCTCTTGTGTTTCCACGCAGTCCTGATGATTAGAGTGCTTTCCTCTCTTTACCAAAGAAGGAAAGCATAAGGGAGACACTCAGGCTGTCCTACTCCCTTGATTCACGGCATTCATTCCCTTTTTGAGAGTAAATCCCAAAAGTAGCAATGATCTGGGTATCCAAATTATTCTTTTCCAAAAAGAACAAAATAGTGACATTTGTTCTCCTGTGTAGTAATAGGGTACAGATACAAATGTGGGTGATAGAACAAGAAAATGAATGTATTCCATTGGATTCCCCATGAAGGCACTCCAAAGGAGATCCATCCCGGAGCATCCATGAGTCTGCCTTTTTAGAATTCCAGATTTAGAATCAAAGGACTTGGGTTTTTAGTCTTGGCTCCGTGGAGCCTCAAGCAAATCATGGAACTCTAGGACCTCAGTTTCCTCATTTGTAAAGTGAGATTTTTGGACCGTATGAGCTGTAAAGTCTGTTCCAGAAATTCTGTGAACTTTACCGTTATTACTCATCATTATTACTATTATTTTATTGTTATTACTATTATTATTATTATTATTATTACTCACAGTCCCTGCCACTGAGGCAGCTCGAGAGGAAGGGCGGCCGCCTTCCTGGTCTCGGGACCGGACTAACCCACCAGTGGACGTAACTGCCTTCCCTTTCTCCTCCCACTCCACAAGTTCTCCTTCTGTCTGTAGCAGCACATGTGGTGGAGCTGGATGGAACACGGAAAGGCAGAGCACCCAGAACATACTCAGTCCACTTACTTTGGCTAATATTCCATGATCCCACTTACTCCTCACTGCTACATTCTGGGCTAGGACATGCAAAAATGGGGGAAATGAAGTTTAGAAATGAGTTTGCTGAGATGACTGTAGGAGTCTTGTAATCCATCCCCCACGTTTCATAAATGAGGAAACTGAACTTCAGAGAAGGTGAAGTAATTTTGCCCACAGTCACGAGCTAGTTAGTGTTGGATCTGAGACGAGAAACCGGCCTCCTGCCTCCTACTCTGCTTCTCCTCCATTATTCCACAATGCTCCCCTCCTGAAAGCAGGGCCAGCTTGCTTCATGGAAGAGCCCCCATCACTGCAGAAATCCCCAGGATAACAAACCTGAAGTAACAACCAGAGTGGATCTCAGGTAAGAGAGAACATAGAATTATTGTAGTCTTGGAGAGAATCACTTTTAAGTCTCTCTATCTGTCTTTCTCTCTCCCTCCCTTCTTTCACCCACCCCTGTTCCTTTCTCTCCCTTTCCCTTCTTTTCCTCCGTATTTCTCTCTCCCCTCCTTTTTTCTCTATTTCTCTGTCTCTCCTCCTTTCTTCTCTATTTGTCTCTCTGTCTCTCTGTCTCTGTCTCTCTCTCTCTCTTTGTCTCTCTCCCTCTCTTCTTTCACACACCCCTGTTCCTTTCTCTCCTTTTCCTTTCTTTTCCTCCCTATTTCTCTTTCTCCCCCTCCTTTCTTCTCTATTTCTCTGTCTCTTTCTCTCTCTCTCTCTCTTCCTTTCTTCTCTATTTCTCTCTGTCTCTCTCTCTCTCTGTCTCTCTCTCTCTCTCTCTCTCTCTCTCTCCTCCCTTTTTTCTTCTTTCTCTTTTTCTCTTTCACCCTCTCCCTCCCTCCCTTCTGAATAGGATTCCCTGGAAGGAAGTTTGCACACGTAACAGGAACTAGGCAGTCAGTGAATTCTTGCTTAATAACAGATTCAATAGATTCAACAGTACCATGTACGCCTTATTTTTTTTTTTTTTTTTTTTTTTTTAAGATTGTGAAACCTCAGAATTTAACCTAGCTATTGTTTAAGCAAGCCTGATCTCCTTGTCAGTCACAAATGCAACCTTTGGCTCCATTTTAAAATATGAAACAAAGACTTTTGTTCTGCAAGGCTGATAGAAATTTCTTAAGTGAAGCCCAGCTCTCACTAACTCCTGTTTTTCACTCTTGAATCACAATCATAAGGCATTTTAGATTATCCATATTCAAGTTTGCCTTTTATCTAGTATCAGAAAAATAAGTTAAAGGAGGATCTAGCCCTTTTAACGTTCCTGTTTAAGCACTGAAATGCTTGTTGAGTCGAATATGTTTGCTTTTCCATGCCTGAGGATTTAAAGACTATTTACAACACTAAATAGTAAAATTAAATAAGTAAGTCTCTGTCCTGTTTGGGAAAATCTTCATTTGTAAAGCTTGAAGTTGTATAGGAAACAGATTTAGGATTGTACAAATTGTGCAGCAGGTGCTATCTATTGGGGACATATGAAAGGCACAGTCAAGAATCAAACAGAAAAAGAAAGCACTTTAAGAGATTTTGAGCTTTTTTTGATTTAAGGAGTAATGACTTTCTTCATCTGTAAAATGGGAATAATTAATAGCATCTACAGTATCAGGTTGTTGTGTAGATCTAATGAGATCAAAGAGTAATTTGATCATTTTATTTATTAAGGTCAGGACATTATCAATAAAAGGATGGGGATGGCCATTTGGCTGTCTCTCTCAGAGTAAAGACCTTTGCAAATCTTAAAGCGCTATATTAGTGCTAGATATAATCAATCTTATTATATCACAAACCCACTGTATTATTGTATGTACATTACCATTTTCAAAATGATTAAACTGTTCTTGCGTGCTGGGGTTCAAATTAGTATGAAGGAGGGTAGTGTCTTGGAAAGAACGCTGAGCTGGGAGATGGGGACTTTTCAAATCCCAGCTTTGCCATTAATTCAGCTGCATGATCTCCAGAAGTTAACCATTAAGTGCCCTTTCTCATCTGTGATAGGAGTATCAGCTGGTCTCTGTCTCCTAAGAAAGAACTCTTGTGAAAACCAGATGGGAAGAAAGGATTTGAAAAGTAAGAAATGTTTTAAGATACATATTGATAATCGGTGCTTGCTCAGGATGCACCTGTTATTGGACTGATACAGAGAAAATTGCTTAAGTGAGATCTCTGCACAAGGAAGACATGCAAATCCATCTTTGGGTTATCTTTCCCTCTGTTTATATTCTCCAGGTTCTGTTTTGTTATTGATTGGCTAAATGAGTTTCTTTGCTAGGATCCTATAGGATTGCCTAGCAGAGCTCACCAGCCATATGCTATCCTACAGCCAGACCTGGAATGGGGAGATCAGAGCTTAGTGCAAATCCAGCCTCAGACATTGATTAGCTGTGTAATCTTAGGCAAGTCAGTCTTTTCTGCCTTAGTTTCCTCATCTGTAAAATGAGGAGCATCTTCTTTAAAGAATTATTCTAAGGAGAAGTACAATACTTGTAAAGCCTTTTGCCATTCTTAGAGCATTATATAAATGGTAGCTATTATTTCTACTAATGGGTATTTTACCAATGCTTCCTTTCTAAGTTAAAAGTCAGACTATATTAAAAACTGAAGTTGTGTGGGACACGGACAAATTAAACTCATATTCATTGTGCAGGATATGACTTTCTCCCCAGTGACCATTTTTAAATAGGAAGGAAGCAATCATATCGGATAAATGAAATCTAAAATTACTTTATTTTTAATAAAAATTTAAAATTATTTTGTAAATGAAATCTAAAATCACCATTGACCCTGAGGTATAGAACAAAAATAATATTAGAAGTAAAGATCGGAAAATTTAAACTTTTCCTTGTATGTGAAGGCAGATCTCACAGATTCAGGCCACATTCTACATATCTTGCCATCTCATCTTTCACCATAAAAATCACCTTATTAATATAACCTGTTGACATCTTTTAAATTTTCGTACAGAAATGAGGCTTGCAGCTGCCTCAAAATTCGATCTGGTGAACCCAGCAATGAAAGAAATATATAGAGGTCCATTGTAAGGGATAGTATAGACAAGTGACAAATGAGACCTGGTCCCTAGTCTCTCAAAGCATTCTTATCTAAGTTCTTCAGGTTTTTAATCTCCCAAGCATCTGCAGAATTCCCAGGGTTCCATCTTTCTTTCAAATCACAAATAGCCCTTATTTTGGAATCAAAACAAGTTCATTCATAGCTCCCCCCTTTAGCTAATTATCATTCATATTTATATAGCACATTAAGATTTATTCATTACTTTTCCAAATACAAACTCCATGAGGTAGGAAGTAAAAGTATCATTAGTCTCATTTTATAGATTAGGAAACTGAATTTCCCAAAAGGGTAAGGGACATGATAGTCAGTTTCAGAGCCAGATTCAAATGAAGGTCTTTGATTACTAATATCTGTTCTCTTCCCACTGTCCATAGGCAGCCTGCAATGAGCTAATGGCGCCAACTAGAATTTGTGTAGATCTAATTCCTTAAGCTTTCTGACTGGTTTATGCATTTAGCCCCAGAATCTCTTGACTACCTTTATTCTTTGGCTTGGGGTTTGTTGCTTCTTAAGTGATTAGCCAAGAAGCAGGGGAGCATACACGTAAGCATTAGTTATCTGGTTGGTTTTTTTGTTTGTTTGTTTTGTTTTGTTTTTTGTTTTTTGAATGTAGGGCCAAAGATTGCCCTAAGTCTCCACAGGCTCAACAAATTAAACCACATTTTTAGATTCTGTATGGTTGAACATTCATTGATTTATACCGTCTGTAACCTTGCCACCTAGGACAGGTGAGAATGGTACCATTTTAGCCACAGGTAACAGAAAGAGAAACAAAAATGTTTTGAGCTTATCAGGAGAATTTTTAAATGACTATATTTTATCCTTTTCATTAGCTATAACAAATCCATGGAAGACCCGATTTTAGAGCAAATCCAATCTCAGACACTCATTAGCTGTGTGATCTTAGGCAAGCCAATCAAACTTTTCTGCCTTAGTTTTCTCATCTGTAAAATGGGGAGCATCTAACTTCATAGAATTGTTGTAAGGAGAAATATTTGTAAAGCCTTTTGCCATCCTTAATAAATGGTAGCTATTATTCTTATTAATGGATAGTTATTAACTAATAGTTAATATTCAACTTTTTTTTGGAGAGAAAACCAACTAAAGTTAGCATCTTCTCTATGGATGGTTCTTCCGTGTTATGAACAATTCATACATTAATGCAATGAAGTATCAGCAAATTGGATCAACTGCTTGGTCAGTTGATTCTTTTTTATATAGAGAAGGTGAAAGGAGTAGCGGTGGGTGAGAAGGGCTACATAGTAATTATTTACATCTAGTAAACTGTGTTCCACAGTTTTAAAGTGATGGATAATCCTGGTTGTCACACAGAACACCAGTGTTCAATTCCCCAAAAGGGAGCCATACCAAGAAAGCCCCACGTGACTGGACAACAAAAAATTGACAATTCATGAACATAAAAAATTCAGATGAGGTTAAGTAGTTCTTCCAATATTCAGAGTTTTCTTATAGAATTTCTTTTTTCTGGCTGGGGTCATTGGGTCCCAGATTTACAGCTGAAAGGGAGTTTTATACTCCCTCATTTTATTTTTATTCCTCATTTTATACTAAAGGAGCCATCACCTTGAGAAATCTAGTGAGCTGTTCAGTGTCGCACTGGGTAGTTATTAGCAGAGCCAAGATTTAAATCTTCTCTGTACCTTTTCTCCTATACCATGCCCTTCTACAAAAATGATTAAAAGACCAAGGAAAGCTTAAATTGCTGAGTGGTGTGAGATGGATCTCTCATTGGGTCCTTTGATAATTTCTAATTCTAGTACTTTTCTTTTTGATTATTTGCAATGTATATTGTCTATCTATAACTTGTTTGTATATAGTTTTTTTTTGTAGATTGTCTTCCCCATTAGACTGAATTTGAGAGCAAGAAAGATTATTTTTTTCCTTTCTTTATATCCATACTTAGTACAATATTTAGCATACAGTAGGCACTTAATAACTTTTGACTGACTATTGACTTGAAAAATTTGGGGGGGGAAAGAAAATAATTTGAACAGGATGTTTAATAGTAAATAAAATATTATTAAATCCAAGTTCATCCCATTCCTGTGCTAGTGGATAAGATATTCATTCTCTCACTCTTGGTCAAATGCTGCATCTGATAATTACTACTTCATGTGCAAGTATTTTGTACACATAATTTTCTTAGATCTTTATAAACAGTTTTGTGAGATAGGTGTATGAGAAGTGTTATTACCCTTAAAAGAAAATGGAACCTCCAAGAGATCAAATGATTTAAGGGCACACAGTGAAGGAGCTGAGATGCAAACTTACTACTTACTTTTCTTACTACTACAAATACAAGCAAACATAAATTTGCCCTGACCCAATAGTTTCACAGTTGCATAATTAACACTTTGTAAGCCAGCCCCAACATAAACCTAACTTGGATATTGGTTGAGTAATCATTTGGAATACAATTCTATGGATATGTTAGTCCTTTGGTGATATTGTGGCACTTAACCCTGCCTATTAGACATTTCAAACTGGGGGTTAGTTGCCCAGTAGTTTTCTAGAACTGTTGATATGTCAAACTGAACATGTCCAAACAGAATTTTTCTTTTTTCACCAAGCCCCACATCCCAAATCTACCCATCTTGCAATCAGCCTGGTTTGCAATCTTGACTTGCAATTCAATTTCTCATTCTCCCTTATCCCCATGTATACAAAATAATTTGTCAATTATTTCAGTCATGTCTGATCCTATTTGGAATTTCTTGGCAAAGATATTAGATTAGTTGTCATTTCCTTGTCCAAGGTTATTTTACAGATGAGGAAACTGAGGCAAGGTTAAATGGCTTGCCCATATGGCTGAGGCTAGGTTTTGAACTCAGGAAAATGAGTTTTCCTGATTCTAGACTAGCACTTTATTCCCTGTGTCATCTAGCAGCCCCTAACATCTATAGGATATTTGAAAGTTTAAAAACACTTTACAAATAATTATCTCATTTGAATTTCATGATAACCTTATGGGAGATATGGGCTTGAATTGAATCAGAGATTGTGACTTCCCAGGATTTTAAGCCCCTATTTTTCCAGGTTCAGCACTCTATCTGCTGTGCAGTCTAGTTGCTTCTGCTCCAAATTACCTTGCATATATTTTATTTATAACCCAATGTCCTTGACTCTTGCTATAGAACCTAATTTACTTTTGGGTGGGATCTGTTGTTTTCATTCTTGCTTTATAGTGCTTATGTCTGGTGCTTAAGAAATGTACATTACTGTTGATTAACATAAGTTTTTTATATGGCCAAGGTATATCTTATCAAAATGTGACTTCAATCCAGTCCAAAAAAAAAAAAATCAGATTGGTTTCTTAACATCAAGTAGTCCAATAAAATTGGTTCCTTTTTTCTTGCCCCACCATTACTTTAGAATTCTGAAGACAGCATTCAGTATCTATCAGCTATCTTAGGATTTCACCTTTACTTGATGGAGCTTATCAGAAGGGAGAAACATGGCACCATGACGGGAATGACATAGACATAGGAGAGACAAGGATAAATATTTCCTGACTAAATTAATGCAATTTCCAATTCCTTAATTTATCCAGTGATTCCCAGCACTCGTATAATGACTTGAATTATTTCTGGCTTCAGAGATTCAGAAAATTATCCAAAAAAATGTTAAAGAATGCAATTAAATTCTCCTTAATTCTCTAAAAAAAAAAAAAAAAAGACCAGTTTATAAAGAAAGGAGACTCATTGTGAAATCAGACAAAACTGGTAGTCTGCAAGGGTTGGCAGTCTCTAACTGACCATAGGTAATCATTCACTGTTTTCAGTACTTTGTACTAATGCTTGACAATTCCATTTTTAGATATACTTTAAGAGACTTTAGTTTTTCTTATTTTGTAGCTTTATTTATTTATTTATTTTCCTTTCAGGAAAGCTTTACTTTACTATTTCCCCAAAACTAGGATGCCCTCACTATTCTTTAATTCTCAATTGTGGGAATGAAATTAGTAGAAAGTTAAACACAATTAAGTAAAGTTAATATATAACTATCAGTACTTTAAAGTATATATGTCCTGTTAGCAAAATGCCCATTGATTTTTAATAAAGAGCATTTCAGTGGAAGATGACACCTGACCAATAAAGTGTCCCTCAAAGTATAGCTTCAATGAAAACAATTACTAACGGATTAGGCTTTATGTTGATTCATCGGTTCTTAAACCAGTAGGTCTTTCATCTGGTAACTGATGCCTTTATTAGTCAGACAGAAAGCACTCTACTAAGCTCTGGAGTTAAAGAAAAAATACTAGGAATAAAATAAATTTTTATCTTGAACCCCCCAAAAAAGGATAAATTATTTCTGTTAATAGAACTAATTATTGACTTTAAAGGATTTGATAATGAAAATTATTATTAGATTGAGGAAAAACTATTATAAATATTAATTTATAGATCCCTCAGCTGTTATTTTGCCTTTATTGTGTGTTTTAGAATGAAAGAAACTCTATTTTCTCCCTTTCCTAACCCAGGAAAGATTAATTTAATTCAAGCACCTACTCAACATTTACCTGCAGAAACACTGTGATAAGCACTAAAGAACATACAGTTTTGATAATAAGAAAGTCCTGTCCTCTTTTTTTGTGTCTTTGAGAAATTAAAAAAAAGAGGTAATTATAATATAAAGTTGTTATAGAAGTAGGTTACAGCCCAACTTCTTATGCTGTTGTTCATGACTATATGATATCTTGTAACTGAAAGTGGAGGTTGTAAGATTTATCAGTAAATTTAATTTGCGTGCATATTTTATATATTTTATTTACACAATATGCATGTTTTATTTTATTTATTTTTTTCCTGAGGCAATTGAGGTTAAGTGACTTGCCCAGGGTCACACAGCTAAGGAAGTGTTAAGTGTCTGAGACCAGATTTGAACTCAAGCTCTTCTGACTTCAGGGCTGGTGCTCTAACTACTGCACCACCTAGCTGTCCCTGTGTGCATATTTTATATAGCTGCAGTTGTGTAAAAAAAATTCTCAAGACAAAAAGGGGTCGAGAATTCAGGACAAAAGAAATACCCTGGGCAACAACCTTGTGAGGGAGTTGCTTTATTTAAACCTTTTTTTTACAGCCGAGGAAACCGAGGCAGTGACATGCTTGTCCAGGGTCCCCCTATCTAGTTAGTATCCCTGGAAGGTTAAATCCAGTGCTGTCCACCTAGCTGCATTATAAGACTCAGACGTGAGGAAGAGGAGAAGGGCAGAATATATGGAGCAGAGCAAGATGAAACGAAGGGAGGATGGTACCAGAGAGTAGAGGGGCTTGAATTACAGGCTGTGCTAATGGACAAGGGAGCCCCTGGAAAGTTTTGAGAAGAGGTCACCTGCAAACTTAAGATCTGTATGATCCTGTGATTTAATTTACTAGGTTTATTTCCTCAGAGCTGGTAGCTGGAACAGGCCACCAAGAGAGCGGGAGTTTGGACAATGGCATGGAGGGACCAATAATAGTGGATTGTGGGTTCCCCTCTGTCTAGGAAGAATGAGGAAGCTCTGGAAAAAGATGATGCTTCAGTGAAGATACATGTCCTCTGGTTGGGAGATAAAAATGGGGTGCAAAGAATTGGGGGTACTTCAGACAATTTTCCATTTTGTTTTTTTGTTTTTGTTTTTGTTTTTTAACAATTTACCTGTGGCCCTTGGATACATAAACAGACTGCAGAAGTACACTACATAATCTTTTCCCATCAGTATTATTTCTGCAATATCATTGTTCATGCATTTATATAAACAACCCCACCTTAAGCCTCAGGAAATTCATTCTGAGAAACTCTGTCTTGGTGAAGAGCAGCCAAAGCACCAACCAGAAAAGACTTGCAGTTTGGGTCTGGAAGGAGACTCTATTCATGGCTGCTTTTCTGAAATTTCTGGCTCGGCTTAGGGCTGGATCTGGGAGAGCTAATGGTCAGGTGGCTGCTATTTTATAGCCACTTTTTGTTCTTTTTGGAGCTGGTTTGCAATTACAGCAAGACTCTGTGTGTGGAATTGGGGAGCTGGAAGAAATGGCGAGGTGGGATCAGATTAACCTAAAAGTGATGAGGATGCATAAACTTGCTGCAATATGCAACCATCCCACTCTTTGCATGAAATCCAAGTGTTTAGGAGCAGCTCCCGGTTGTCTGCCCCCCATATTGAGGGTGAAAGAAGGGACTTTGTTCAGCAGAGGGCTTCCTTGGTATTACCACTGTGGGAACCTTAATGAATATCCTCTTGTTGATTTATATGTAATAGCGGTCCAGGGAGTTTGCCTTTTGTAAACCTTAAAGCTCTATATAAATGGTAACTATTATTGCCTTGTTATTAGCCAGAGTCACAAGTACATGGTGATGCTGTAGGTCCAGACACCAGGTCCAGAACCTTTTCCTTTACATTATGCTAAGGTAATAATCGAAGCTTTTATTGTCTGGATTTTCTTATAAGTCATCAGGCTGCACTCCTTTGGTTCCCACATTCCCATACCCTAAGGCTCTGGCAAGAAATCATGGTTTTCTGTCAAAAAAGGAAAATTCAACAAGCCTTTGCTCATTTGGGGAAGATAATATATTAAGTATTGTGTGTAAAGACTGAAAATGACAAACTTTCTTCGCTGAAGAACTCGGCTTGTCCGGGAGGCGCCATTTTGACTTTTCCTGGATTTAGCATCCAGACATTCAGTGAGTCAGTCAACAGAGATCTTTGGAATGTCAACTGTGTACTGTACACTGTGGTAGGCTGTGGAGACCAAGGAGCCATCCTCCTCGAGAAGCTGACAGGCTGGTCCAAGTAACCTGATGGGGAAGAAATCACTAGCAGCTGCATTGGAAATTCAAAACCTCTATTTCCAGAACCAGGGCACAAGCTTATGTTTTCTAACAATCGGAACATATTGCATCCATTGACATATTTTGAGATTTCCAATTCAACATAAGATCATAATTTGTTTTCCAGGGATCATAGGGAAATCCCCCAAAATGTCTCCAGTAATAAAGGGGGAAAGAGTGATCATTATTGCACATGTAAGTGGACACGTACGTGTGTGTGTGTGTGTGTGTGTGTACATATGCACAGCCTGCTTTTTTTTTTTTTTAAATGGTATCAGTAATTACAGAAAGTTCTGAAGGATTTACCAGTTTTACCATAGTTGTCTGGTGTATTCTGCAGCCTACTTGACCCGCATTATACCTTGTTACCATATATGTACATATCTTTGTGTATAATACTTACATAGATACACATAAATATATGTACATACAAATTTGAAAAGCCCTAACGTCAGTTATTTACATGGTTGGGATTGAGGAACCCTGGGTTCAAAACCAAAACCTAACTTCCTAGTAGGGTAGCCACAGGCTCAGAGATAAATGATTTGTAATGAACCCCAGGACTGGCCATATATACAAGCAAGCAAGATAGCTCCTGTGGGGGAAGGCAACTCATGCTGTTGTAGTTCATCCTTCCTTCTGAAAAGGATTAGAGATATCAGCGTGAAGATGACTTCATTTGCAAGTGAGTTGGATTTAAGTAAGGCAGAACTGTATAAAGTCATCAGCCCCACTGCTGCAGAGTCCTGGGAGGCCAGTGATAAAGTCAAGGTCAGGGTCACAGGAGATAGGCCCCCAGTGTCCCAGAGTCCTTGGAGGTCAATGGTAAAGTCAAGGTCACCATCACTGAAAATGGTCCCCATTGCATCAGAGTCCTTGGAGGCCAACGCTAAAGTCAAGGTCAGAATCCTTGGAGACCAGTGATAAAGTCAAGGTCAGGGTCACAGGAGATAGGCCCCCAGTGCCAAGGTCACCATCACTAAAGATAGTCCCCATTGCACCTATTCAGTCATCAAAGCCCAAGTAAGAATTGAGGCAAAAAGATAGCCTAGTTTTCCTTTAGAAAAGTTGAGATGGCCCTCCAGAAAGGGCATGATGAGGCTGAAGGAGGATGCTAGGAGTATCAGGAACATCACCTTTGAAAAACTGAGGAGGATAGGGGTGAAGTTTGGGGAGGGGGAGTGGAAACGGTCAAAGAGAAGGATCATAAAGAGGAGATTTCAAGAAATGTGTTACCTGCAAAGAATAATATTTTCACCTGTTTGTTGTTTGTTTACTTATTTTTCTCTTTCATAGGTCCCCCCCTTTTTTGGGTTTTATTTATTTTGTGCAGCATAGAAATTAGGGAAATATATTTAAAGGAATTGCACATGCTTAAGCTATATCAGATTGCTGTCTTGGAGGCGGGAGGAGAGAGAAAAATTTGGAACACAAAGTTCTGCAAAGGTGAATGTTAAAAACTATCTTTGCATGTGTTTGAAAAAATAAAATATCATTAAAATTTACCCAAAAAAAAAAGAAATTTGAAATTTAAAAAATTTTAAAATTAAAAAAAAAAATCCTACTCAAGAGATTTCCCTGCTGAAAATAGAGGTCTAGGGTTTTCAAAAAGCCACAACTAGAGACTCAAGGTCTTTCTTTCCTTAGCCTTCAATAGTTTTTTAAAAAATAAAACAAAATGGGTGTATAGGTATTAAAAAAAAAGAAATTTAATATCTCAGTTTCCTTTTGAGTAAAATTTGAATTTTTTTTGTACAAAATGTGATAATACAAATTTATGTTACCTATATCTAAGTTATTATAGGGAAAATATTTTTAAACTTTAGTTTATGTATATTTTGTGATATTATGGATAATACCAAACAATGTAGGAGAAAGTAATTGTTCTTGATTTGAGAAAAACAGATTAAAATAATATACTATAAATATAAATCTATAATATAACATAAAATAATATATAGAAGAGACAACATAATGCTGAAGGGATTAACCCTAAGTTGCTTTTCACCTTGAACTATGCTTTCTAGACTTATAGAACTGTAGCAGAATATGTGTATGTATATTATATTACACTTAAATACAAAATTTGTATTATATAAGTTGAATGAAATTGGATTTCTAAACTATTTTTGAGCTCTGTTTTTTTAGTATATCTTTCTCCATATATATATACACATATGCTACAAATATATATTTTCTCTGTATTTCTACATATAGAGTAAATTTAGAAATTAACAATGAGTGTGTAATATGTAAGTATACAGAATATTAGTGAGAACTCAGCAGAAATTCTGATAGATTTATAGAAGAACATGGACAAGAGTTACAAATAAATAATGGGAAGATATGAATGAGTTGCCTTCTGGGTCATGGACAGGATCATCCATATTGATGATGAATCATAGAACCAGCCAAGTATAAATAGGTTTATAGTTATAATTCTATTTGCCTTTGGGACAGATTGTAAAGGGAGTGCTGTAGGCTATGGTAAACAGAATGAATGAAAGGACTAACTGGGGGTTAGGGAACAGAGTTTGGGGGACAGGGGTCTTCTGGTTCTGCCTTGCGCTTTTCAAAGCACCTCAATGTGAGGGCAAGTTTTTAGGCTAGAATTAAAAGAGAAGACTGCTAGTCTTACCACCCTAGAGGGCATAAACTGTTATTTTGCTTGGATCAGAAGTGATCTGAGGACAGATGCAGTAGGTAGAAAAAGCAGTTTGACTGGATGCTTTTTTAGCCTATATTGCAGTTAGTAGGTTAAGGATCAAAAGATTTAGAGCAAAAAAGAGAGCAACCTTAGAGACCAGCTGTTCAAATGAGAAAACTGGAGTCCAGAAAGGGAATGACTTACCAGTGTCTCATAAGGTCAAAGCAGCAAAATTGGGGTGATTAAGGTTAAATGGTTCAGTTGGGCAATAACTCATCTATTTTGTACTTTGGGGGGGGGGAAACTCTTGGCATTGATTTCACTCTTGGCAAGGATGGGGCCAGTGTGAACCCTATGTTTTCTTTTCTTTTTTTTTTTTCTTTCTTTTCTTGTTTTTTTTTTTCCCCTGAGGCAATTGGGGTTAAGTGACTTGCCCAGGGTCACACAGCTAGGAAGTGTTAAGTGTCTGAGATCAGATTTGAACTCAGGTCCTCTATAAGTGAAGTAAGCAGGTTTGCCTGGTGGAGACACAGTGAAAAGTACTTCCTTACTCTTCTACACTAGTCATTATTTCTGGCTCAGGTATTAGTAGAAAGGTCCCCAGAGTTAGCCATCCACAATTTCACCAGCCTTGAACACTTGTCTGATCTCTGGTTCTGGAAAGCTACCATCTTCTGCAGTATTCTTCATGGGTCATGATTCCTGGGCCCCAAATGTTTGATAACACTGTGTACTTTGTTCTAACGTGGACTTTGACGATCATAAAAATTGCCAATTTTTTTTGACTATTCAGCTATGTTGCTTGATACTTTAAGTTTTCGTATTGGGAGTTTTCATAATTCCAACAAGATTGTTCTAAGAGTTTCTCACCTGACATGCTTGAGAAACTGCTGCTTTATATTTATGATAAGAAGCCTGATTTTTTTTTTTTTAATTTTAGTTGTAAGAATTAGCTTAAAGGAATAAAGATCAGTTGAAGCAAATGCATTAGTATCGAAGATTTAACATTGGGAGGGAACCTTGTTAAGTGATGTTAAGCCATACAGCTAGAAAGTATTTGAGTTAGATTTGAAACCAGATTTTCCTGCCTTCAAGCCCAGCAATTTCCACTGTGTCTCCTAGCTGCCTGAGATAAACATTATATTTTATTTATTGGCTTAAACTAGTTAAATTTAAAATTTTCTGAGCAATGATATGGACTTGTTATTAATAATAATTATATGTCAGGGCTTCTTAAACTTTTTATACTTGTGACCCCTTTTCACCGAAGAAATTTTTTTTGACCCTGATTATATGAGAATGTGAAATAGGTTTATAAATCAAACATTTACTGACAATAAATCATAATTTATTGTCACTCCTACATTCACTTATTAGACCTTATATGGGGTCACAATCCACAGTTTAAAAAGCTGGGCTATATAAGACTATCAGAGTATTAAAAAGTATTTAGATTTGTAATATAGAGATGAGTTAAAATTCTAACTTTGGTAGCTTTTACTTACGTGACCTTATACAAATTATATTAAATTAGTTTCTTATGAAATGTAGGGTTTGAACCTAAGACCTAAGATTCTTTCCTGCTCTTAAGAACTTGGATTGAACTTAACTTATTTCCTATTTCCTTAAGTCCTCGGAAATCCAAATTTCCTACTTAAACTGTAATTTTAATATGATTTACATATTATTTTTTAAAAATTCCCAGTCCAAAAAGGTTGAAATGAAAATAGAACTGTTACCCAGCCTCTCTGTAATGAATTAACAAATGAAAAATGTACTTTGGACATCAAGTGCCAAGTTGTTTGGGGATCACCTTTATCCCTTTCTTTTTAATTGCTGTGACATTTCAAGTAATATTTTGTTTTGATTAGCGACTTGAGACTTTGGGTGAGTTTTTCTGGATTAAGTAATTGGATTATTTGGGGTGGAAATAGTCATTATTAGTTATCCAAAAGTCACACTTTTAGGCAAAGCTCTTTACTCACCCGCTCAGCTTCAGAGAATACAATATGGTACTTTCAGTACTATGAAAGTATATTGTCAAAGAGCAGAGAGAAAAGCATTTATGGTACCAACTCATTCATCCTCAAGAAACAAGAAGGACCCCATTCTTGGGTCTTCACTGAGAATGGCAGCTCTCTTTGTTAAATGGCACCATTCTTTGTAGTGCTAGTCTATTTAGGAAGATTTTACTTTTTTAAAGTGCTAATCTGAAGTTGCTGTTGTTGCTCAATCATTCACAATCACACGTGACTCTACCTGACTCCATGGATTTTGGTCAAGATATTGGAGCGGTTTGCCATTTCTTTCTCCAGTATGTCCCATTTTGGGTGTTAAGTGACTTGCCCAGGATCACATTGTAAGTGAAGTCAAATTTGAAGACTGGTTTTCTTTAGTTCCATGCCCAGTTCCATCCACTACAGCACCACCTAGTAACTAACATAAAGTACCAACTGAGTAGAGAGCAATGCTCCAGCATCTTGGATTCTCAGTGCCAAGGTGTCTAGCCTAATGAAACTATCTGTCCCTCATCCCTTCTGTCTTTCCTGACAGACAAATCATCCAACTTTTATTTATAGCCCCAAATTTGGATAGCTCATTATTTCATAAGGCAGTCCATTCCAGCTCTAATTGCTAGGAAGTTTTCCCTTATATCCACCAAATGTCAAATTATAATACTATACAAGAGGTAGACAACAGACTTCTGTTATTAAAAAAGAAAATAAGATCTAATATTTGAGGGGAAATAAGATTCATGAAACATTAACAAGGTGTTCTGTGTTATCATTTGTTTTGCAAGTCAATAGTCAATAAACATTTATTAAGTTCCTATTATGTACCAGGCATTGTGCTAAGAAACTACATTTTAATCTGATTCATTTGGGAAGCTTGCAAGAAGATTGCCACCTGTTTGCACCTCTAGTTCAAATCACACAATTCTGATGCTTATGCTAATTTAGGCATGTAACAAGCTCCCAGAACTTCTGTATCCTCACTTGCTGAATGAGATCATTGAACTAGCTGGTCCCTGAGTCCCTTCCAGAATCCAGAAAGGCCAGAATGAGGAAAGCTATTGTGAAGCTAGAAAGTATCCAGAAGAGCTAGGAATCATAGCTTTGAACTAGATGAAACCAGTCAGTCCATTCATTTTACAAATGAGGAAACTGGGGTTCAATGAGATTGTTTATTATGCTGGTACCAAGTCACAAGAGTTAGGAACCAAACCCAGTTCTCCTGATACCGAGCTCATTGTTCTTTCCACTGTGCTGGTGGCTGGCTTCCCTTGTAGTTCTTCACAAGACACACTCCATCTACCACCTCTAGATATTTCCCTGCCCACCCTTCTTGGCTTCTTCTGGCTGCCCTGACTTCCTCCAAGTCTCAGCTCAAATTCCACCTTCTACAAGAAGCCTTTCGTTATCTCCCCTAATGTTAAAGCCTTCCCCCAGTGATGGTTGCCATTTTACCTTGTATTTATCTTATCTGACCATAACTGTTTGCCCTCTTAGACTGGGTGCTACTTGAAAGCAGAGACTTTTGGGGGTCCCCCATGTTATAGCACATAGCAAACAGTGAATAAGTGCTTGTTCACTGATGAGTGGTTTAAAAATTATGCTATGGGAAAATGGTTTGAACAAAATAGAGATTATATAGCTTAAAGAATGGAAAGTTTAAGGAAAATGTTCTAGGATCAGAGTTTTTGGAAATAGTTTTCTTAAGCTAAACATTCTCCTTGTAATCTCTCATTACTTATTCTTGAAATCTTTTAAAAACAGATAACAATAATTATAACTTATGATATTATATAACTATATTATCTAACCTATATAAATTATATAATTAAATGACACTATATATGACCTCGATTTCTGCCCAACAGTCCTTAGAACTAAGTAATATAAAAGCCATTTTCTCCATTTTGCAGATGAGAGAACTCTGGCTTGGAAAAATAATGTGACTTGCCTGGATTAGTATGGCTTGGTAATAGCAGGGCCAGGATTTAAAAGCTTCGGGTTTCTGAACCATAACCCTCTTTTCTTGCACCCTTTCATATCTCCCAGGGAGCTCTCTCAGTTCAGATTCATTGCCTCTCAATGAACAAAGTTCACCTCGGGACTTAATTGTCATGATTTCTGAACTGTGAGACCTAGATCCATGGACTGTGTCTTACAGTATAATTGTTCTCTCTCTTACTTCCTGGCTAACAACTCTTTAATTCTTTTAAAAAATAAATTTAATGATATCTTTTTTTAAACAATATCTTCATTTCCAAGTATACTCTTCTCTAATTTTTCCTCTTGGATGAGGAAGGAAGAAATAAATGAATGAATGGAGGGGGAAAAAGGAAATGAAAAGAAGGGAGTGTAGGAGGGAACAATGGGTTGGAAGTTTAAATGAACCAACCCAACGAATCTGCTATATTTCATGGTCCTCCTCACTCACTCACTTCCTACCATTTAAAGAGAGGGAGGTACATTTTCTCTTTTCTTCTGGGACAAGGTCATTATAATTACACAGCATTCCTTTTCCCCTGTTTTAGTCTTTGCATTTTCTTTGTTGTCATTAAATGGACTGTTTTCCAGGTTAAATTCCTTTGGCTCACATACCCCTAGTCTTACTGGGAGATATGATGGTAATTCAAAATATCTCTCCATTTACTTCTCCGTGCCACAGTCGTTTCCATTTTTGTTGTTGTTGTTGTTGTTTTGGCTGAGGCAATTGGGCTTAAGTGACTTGCCGCAGAATCACACAGCTAGGAAGTGTTAAGTGTCTGAAACCAGATTTGAACTCAGGTCCTCCTGACTTCAGGGCTGGTGCTCTAGCCACTATGCCACCTACCTTTCCCCTTTTCCATTTTCTTACAGGCCAAACCTTTTACTAACCTTGCTACTAAGTGCTACTTAAGTAGGGAGAATGATTCAGTTTTTACCTTTTTCCCGTCTCTTACAGACAGTAAAGAAATAAAATAATGAAAAGATCAAATGCAAATGGTATTGGAGGGGAAAGAAACAATGAAACTAACAAATTGGGTGTTTCTCCATACATAGTTCATGAGCTTATTTTGAGCTCTGATGCCAGATTATACTTTCTACAGATTATAGAAAAGGCACATTTTATACCACATTGTACTGATGTCAAATCAAAAAGTCTTTATCAGATATCAAAAATGTGCTATTACAATGTCAGAAACATAATTTCAAGAATTATGATTGTAAAATGTTTTAATTTATTGGGGGAGGGGATTTCATGAGCTCTTTGAGCTCATTGAGGAATTCCTTATAAAATGGATACATCTTGTGAACCTGATCATATAGATCCTTTGATATCGGATTTTATATATCTATATCTATATCTATATATATCTATTGAAGTAGGGGGCTCATCAGGCCTTTGAAGAAACTTATTCTCTATAAAAATAAAAGGGGAAAATATTCCTGATAAATCTTAAAATGGCACTTTTCAGAATGGGGCTGGTTGGGTGGAGGGGAGACATCAACAAATAAAATGACTAAGCAGAGATCAAATGGAGAATACCAAAAGCTCAGGTTTATTCAGTTCTCTTAACCACTGATACTACCTTCAGTTCCTTTCAGGAATAATTCAACCCTGACTTCCAGTTTCAAAGAAACTTCTATCTTGACCCATAAATCCTTTTCAGAAGTCTATTCTCAAATTGTCTCTACTGCTCTTTTGTTTTCTTCATCAGGCCTCAAGCTTTCCCACTAACAACCCTTTTTTTCTTGACTAATTTGATCGCATTTGTAATCATTGAAATCATGTACTTCACTCTCAAAGAATAGTCATTACAGATCTAATAAGCTGTGGCCCCAAAGACCCTGAATTCAAGAAGCCCAATTTCTCATCTTTCACAAGACCCTAAATATGTGCTCTAAATCCTCTCCTTTTCTCTATAAGCTTCCTTGATAGTTACCTCTATTCCCATGACTTCAATTATTGCCTCTGTGAAGTTACCCCAAATCTGTACTTCCCTAGATTTGGATACCCAACTGCCTATACAATGGACATCTGGATATTCTACTAGCAGTTTGTATTCATCACATCTAAAACAAGTTATTTTCCTTCCTTAACTTGCCCCTCCCTTTACTTCCTTATTTGTCTTATTGTCACTATGGTGACAGTACTATCTTTGTACATAGACCTTTGCAAAACGTTGTTCCAAATTTTTCCCTCCTTCCCCCCACCCCTTCTCCTAGATGGCAAATAGTCTAATACATGTTAAATATGATAAACTATATGATAAATAACAATATTATCTTGTAGCATCAATATCTATTATTAATCTGGTTGGGACCCTGGGAATTGGAAGGGCCCTTTTACTTGGGCTAGTTTTCCCCTAAAAAGTCATGGAAACCATCCTAGAGACTTAATTCTTCCAAGAGATTGGCCATCAAACTCTTGAAGTAGCTTCCCAGTCTCCTGAGGCATAAAAACCCAGTAGACCGAGCTTAAAAAGGTGGGGGGGGGAGAGAAACAGGACTGGGCAAAGAAAGACAGGAAATGGAAACAGAAAATGCTGGGTTATGTGTAGTTGCCCTCTGAGAGATATCTAAGTATCTGTCTTCAAGTGAATCCATAGACCTAAGAAAACTTGTCGTGGAATCTCTGCTCTCAACCACAGTTTTTTTAGATTTAGAGGAACAGAATTTCAGAATATGGAAAGTATTCTGAGCTGCATCTGAAAAATTTCCACTTATGTCTGGATAGACATGTGTTTATCTTTACGTCTAAGTTACAGGTTCTGGTTTACCCAATATATATGAGTGTACAAGGTGCATTTGCCAACTCAATCTTTCTTTAAAAATCAGGTTTAAACATGCTATTCCCCTAGTCAATAGTCTCTCTGATGTAGATGTTGTTAGTCTTTTGTTGTTGTTGTTGTTGTTGTTGTTTTCATGTACTTCTGGCAATCCAGTGGATGGATTCCTTCTTAGAATAATGTTTCTAAATGCATAAGATTACAGAGGAAACCAATCATTAAAACACAATTGTAAATAAATATATATTTAAACAAGTTCATGGACCCTAGAGTTAAAAACCCATGCCCTAATTCATATGGGATAAAAATTTAATCTTCTTAGCTTGGCATTTAAGACCTACTTCAGTCTGGTTCCCACTTATATTTTCATCTTTATTTCCTACTGTTCTCTTTTCTGAGCTCTTATGTTCCAGCTAAATTGGATTACTTCAAACTCAATACTCATTCTCCATTTAAAATGCATTCTCTTCACCTTTGCCTTTGTCTTTCTTTTAGCTTTATCTCAGTGACTCCTCCTCCTCTGTTATTAATGTTCTCCCTTGTCTCCATTTCCTTTTTACTGTTTTTGCCTATACACATGCTGTATTAGGAGAATGCAGGCTGCAAGCCTGTAGAATGTTAGTTCCTGGGGTAGGGACTATTTATTTTTGCCTTAGTACTTCTGATAGACATTGTGCCTCATGTACAATAAAGCTCTCAATAAACATTTGCAGAATTGATTATGTGAGTAGTCATTATTTTAGGACTCCATGATGACTGGAATATAGTTACAAAAAACAGGGATGTCGGGGGAAAGTTACTTTTTCTTTCCTTAAAGCCTTGGGATCAAGGGAACCTGATGAAAAGGAAGTTATAATTCATGGAATCAGTTCTCCTGAACCCAGATTATTTTTTCCAGTTAGTAAGATTTTTTTTTTTAAATGTTGTTGTTGAATGTGCTCATGTCACTGCCACACACTTTGTAAGCCTTATATGACATGTGTTGGCTGTCAGTTCTCATATTATGACTATATTTACAGGTACAGTGTAGAGAATATAGACTCCAAATCCTTTCTTCCCTCAACTAACTGAATGTGTCAAGATAATTTATGATAGTGGTGGTGGGAGGGAGAAGTCACTTAGCTAGTAATCTCCATCCCCCACTTTCTTTGAATCAGTATTGTCTGATTTATAAGCTTAGGAAAGGCAAGGACTCAGCAATGCATATCAGAATTTGGGGTGGGATTGAAGATTGTGGTTAAGAAAAGAGGGATTATGGGAGTAGGGTGGAAGGGAGGGTTAACTGAGGTTTTATAATAATTTAGCCTAGATCAAATCTTCTATTTTAAGTTACCTAGAGAATGTCAAGTAAGAATATGGTTTTATCATTTATTTTTTATTTAAAATATCATTCAGCAATATTAAATTTTCTATTAAATTCTGTTTTGCATAATTCTCTGAATGCCATGTGCCTAATACCTGGTATATAAGGTGACTGTAATCTTCCTTTTTTATTTTTCTACCAAGTTTTTTAAAACACAAAATACTTTTTAAAAATAGGTAGCTAGTGATTATATTTTTATGTCACCTATTTGTTCTACAGTATGTCTTCTGCTCTCTCCTAGAAAGCCATCCCTTAAAATAATTTCTAAAAAGAGTAAGGGGGAAAATAGTTAAGTGAATGTAATCAATGTGTCAGAATTATCTGGTATTCTACACCTGTGATTCCCAACTTCTATGAAGCAGCAGCAAGGAAGTATCTTGTATCCTTTCTTGGGAGCCAAATTTGATTATTAAAATTTCACAACATTCAGTTTTGATTATCTTGAAGTTGTTCTTTTCCATTTATGTTTTTATAGTCACTCTATATCTTATTTTCCTGGTTTGATTTTTTTCACTTTTTGCATCAGTTTATCTAAGTCTCTGCTTGTTGGTTTTGTGGTGGTTCAATTGTGTCCTACTCTTGCTGATCCCATTTGAAGTTTTCTTGGTAGAGATGCTGGAGTGGTTTGCCATTTCCTTCTCCAGCTCATTTTACAGAAGAAGAAACAGGCAAATGGAGACAAGTGACTTTACTCAGTCACACAATTAGTGTTTGAAGCTAGATTTGAATTCAGGTCTTTCTGATTCCAGGCCTGGCACTCTATCCCACTGGATCACCTAGCTGCCATTTGTATTGATCATATCCATCATTTCCTACTAAGGAGCAATATTCTATTACATGTGTGTGCCAGAACTTGTTTAGCTATTCTTCAGTCAATGGGGCTTCTGTTTTATTTCCTATTTTGCTATGAAAAAGCCCGACATTTATTTACTTATTAAATCATCTGCCATCGAATTATTTAATTATTCATTAGGAAAAGCTTTTTGTATAGGTTTTTCATTTGTTTGTTTTTTAATGAATCTTCTTGAATAGTGCAATCCATTGGAAATCTGGTAGAGATTCAGGTATTTAACAAAGTAACTATGGAAAAGAGCTGTATTTTCTAAGATATTTATCCTAAATCTTGTTTGTAAGGAAACTCTCCTGGCTGACTAAATAGTAGCTGGTTAAAATATAAATGTGATGGTTTTTACAGAGCACTTTTGAACTCTGTTTAGTGGTATGTCATATTATGACATCACTACGTCAAGTTAGTAGGAATAGCTATGGCAATACGAGTTCAGAATGCTCTGCCACAGGCTGGTCACAAATAATCCCTATAGATATTTGGGTCCACCTCCCTATTCTTCTGAGCTACTTCAGTTCTACTTTGCCCACAGACCACAGGACCTTCTCTTGATGAGGGCACGCACGCCATGCTGGATGGTCCTGTATCAGTTTCTCCCATCATAAAATCAAATCTAAAGTCTTAAGAGAGATCTTGAGAGTGTCCTTGTATTACTTTTTTTGTCCACCCTATGAGTGTTCAACCTATGTGAGTTCTCCATAAAATAGTCTTTTTTGGCAAGCGTACGTTACACATTTGAACAATTGTGGCCAGTGCAGTGTGTGCCCATTCTGCAGCAGAGTTGGAAGGCTTGGCAGTTTAGTTCTGAGAAAGTGCCTCAATGTCTGGCACCTTATCCTGCCAGCTGATCTTTAGAATCTTCCTGATGGAAGCAATTCAGTTTTCTGGTATGGCACTGGCACATTGTCCAGGTTTTGCAGACATATAACAATGATCTCAGCACAATGGCTCTGTAGACCTTTAGTTTGGTAGTCAGTCTAATGGCTGTCCTGCCCCACACTTTCCCCCAGAGCCTCTCAAACACTGAGCTAGCCTTGGCAATGCCAGGTAATGATTCCAACCTTAAAAATTCATACACTATTTTATTCTCTCCTTAAACATTTTCCACTTGTGACCCTTTTTCACCAGAGAAATTTTTATGCAACCCTAGGTATATAGATATATAAAATAGGTATACATATACTGATAATAAATCATAATTTTGTAGACCCCCCCCTTCCCACAGTCACTAACTCAACCCCATGTGGGTTCACGACCCACAATTTAAGATTTATTCTAGGGAACATCAATATTTGTTTGGACCTATGAAATGAAGATTTTTAGATTGTGCCTTGGAAATGTAGTAGTACTTTGTTGAGCAAGGTCTGAGTGAGGGAGGAAGATAATGACCAGTTAGGATTTAGGTTTGTGGTCTAGTAATTAGCAGTGCACCTAAAGAACAAAATTACTTTCCCTAAGTATTGTTGGGGGAGGTTCCCAGTATACAACAATAAGTACCTTCAAGATCCTTAAGCAACTTTCATGCTATGTTCTTCTGGGACAGCTTTTTGGGGAGATTTCACATCCACTTCACTAATGCTTCCTTTCTGTCTTCATCCTCATCCTCTGGGCTCACAGTTCTTGCTCTGATTCCCAAGTTTATCTCCCTCTACCTTCACTTAAACCTCCTCCCAGTCCTATCACCTTTCTCTTTTAAGCTTCTGCTTTTTTTTTTTCCCTTCCCCTCCACTTGAAGCCACAGATTTGCTTTCTCTCAGTTTGCATATGATGATTCTTTCTCCCTAAATCATAATATCCTATGTGAGAGGATTCTATAAAGAAAAAGGATTTACTTCTCTGGGAAATAAAACTGGATTTGGAGGTAGAGCCCTTTTTCTAGGTATACTTGAGACTGATTAAAAAAATAATATTGATTTAATTTAACTATGGTTAAAGGAAGAAGGGGGAGCTAGACTTTTGAGCTAGTAAGAAAAGAAAATTCTAGTTTTCTTTTGTGGGTTGAAAGATGACTTCATTCAGTGTTTGGACTTGATACACAGGTTTGGGTTGGTCTGCTGCCATAGCAACATGGATGCAGTATATCATACCTTATCTGTTTTAAGGGTGATGTAGTATCCTATCCATGTCTTTATATTTTATTTTTTTATAGTTATCCTTATCTTTAGAGACTTGCAATGTTATCCACTTAATATAAATGGCCCCCAAAACATTTTATATAATTTCATTCTTTGAAATCTGGGGGATCTTAGTTGGAGGTAAGTTAATTTGAACTGTTGTTGTCCTTTGGTCTTGAAGAGGACCAGTTCAACTATGATGCTTACAGGGAACAGATAAATTTAAATAGCATCCCCTTCCTCCTAGCAGAGAAGTGGGGGACCATTAGGGCAGAATTGTGACAGTCAAATGCTATCAATGTATCTAGTCTTTTTGTTTAACTCTTTTTCTTGGTTTTGAGGGGAAAGTTCCATTTAGAGATGGGGAGGCTGGTGTGTTGGAATCACCCTCCCTAAATACTGGTAATAGTTTTAATTCATATTTTTTTTCTTGTCTTCCTCATCTTTCTCTCTGCTCCCAACTTTCATGTATTCCAAACTGGTCAGGTTTTCTGGTTTTAGAAAAGTGGTTGTAAGTCAGAAATCTACCTCAATGACCACTAAAGAGAAGCTGTAACCCCAAAGTTGTAAGGGGTGAGGTGGAGGGGGGATATGAGAATCAGAGCAGGAAACCATAGTTCTCTACTTTTATATGCCATGGTGTTGTGTTTCACTCCAGATTCAGAAAGATTTGGGTCTCAACCATTAGCCCATCCATTCTGGAGCAGACTCTTCACTACCTTTACCTCTCAGCCTGTTTTCTACACAGTGGTTTCCTATCCTGCCAGCTGCACTGGAAAATTCAGCCTAGGAAAAGACTTTTCTGTGTAGTTCCTTCTCTTAAGTGCTTGAAAAGAAGCATTATTTACTTTGCTTAAGAGCTTCAGGCCCTACTGCTTGCTCGGTTGTTATGTACAGACTGTTTTTATTGTCATGAATCATGTTTTATTATCTCCTGGCTCTTATTTCTTCTCTTTAGCCCTTTTTCTCCCCCTCTCCTTTCTGGTAAGATTGTTTGGGCTCCCAGTTTTGTAAGCAAAGAGAAATTATACTTCTACGTCACCACCTTTCTGCCAGTCTTGAATAACTTGTCAGTTTGCCTGTTCATTCTGAGTTTAAGGAAAGCATAACATTCCCAAATCACTTACATTCATACAGTGACTAGAAGGAAGGATAGTTTGTTGAAAATACAACATTACTGGGTAAGATCTGCTCTTTCCTTATCTTATCACCAGTTATTTGCCCGCTCCTGTGTTAGGATGGTGGTGTTTGTTGATGATTCATTCCCTTTTGGGTTAGCTTTGGAGAGAGAATGAAGTAGCTCGGTTAAAATTTCTTCCCTCTGAAAATGTCAAAGCTTTTGCTTCCCTTTTTCTTCTTTCCTGGTTTAATCTGGCCCTCCCGTTCCAGTTGATTTTCTGTTAATTTCCAAATTACTGTTGGAGGTGGTTGTATTTAACATCCCTTTTTCTTTCTGTCCCACCCATACATCCCATTCCTGGCGCCCTTAGCAAATTACTTCCAAGGAATTTAAATGGCCAAAGCTCAGTGACCAATAAAAACAAGTGTGCTACGAGTAATGGGGAACAGGGCTCTTGTGATTCCCAGGAAGGGTTATTTAAGCTAAGGTGGTGTTCCTGTTAACCTGTTGTGCACAGGTCTCCAGACTAGAAAGGTAGGGAGACCTTTATTTGTTTTAAGAAGGATGGGAGGATGGCTATATTTTGTTTCACTAATTTAGATTGGCTTTAGTAATTAGTAGGTTGTCTTAATTGTCATTCAGTGAAATAAAAATACTTGGAAAGAAACTAATTCCTTGATTTCTGCTTCAGTATAAATTGAATTTGAATTTGGTACAAGATGTGTGTCTAACAGCAACATCCAAAAACTTAAAGTCGACCTGTATCTTAACCACTTTTTTTTTTAACCTACAATGGAAAAAACCTTGCAAAATGTAATGAGTATTTTCCATTCCTAGCCATGAAAGAGAAATTTGCTTACCCACCTGTTTTCCAAAAGTCATTTGAGAATTAGACCCAGGAGAATTAATGCAAGATTCTAACACGTTTGAGATTTAAAAATACACAAAATTAATAAAATTAATATTAAATCATCTACTCATGAGATAGAAGTTTATCGTAAAGTCCATAATAGTATATTTCCTCAAAATAGAATTAATCAACAGTGTGCCAGACATTTAGACATTATTTATTATCCACACACAAAAATTAACCAGTCCCAAATCTTTCTGAGAGCTTACGTTCTAAACTAAAATGGAATTTTTTATACTTTAGAATACATAAAAAATAAAGTAATAATTACATACAGAATTTGTACTTCACATGCTATATTCTTTAGAGTGCATAAAAAATAAAGTAATAATTATGTACAAAATTTATTTGTGCTTCACATGCTGTAATAATGTCAACCCAATGAAATTAGAGGAATTAAAATCAGTATCAGTTTCCTTTTGTTTAGAAAAAAAGTTTCTTTTCTAATGTATATTTAACAGAAGCTAGCCCTCCTTAATTTCCCTGATCAGCATTATTTGGTATAAACTACTTATGGTGAAGAAATATGATAAAGAAATTTCAACCAGAGAATCATATATCATTAGCTATATTATTCTAAGTTTCATGTTCATTGTTGGGAAATAAATTTCAGGCAAAAAGAATATAACTTGTTTCCCATAATTTAATTCATTTCCTCCCCCTCACCTCATTTATGGCTTAATATGGCTTTGTACTTTAAAACAGAGATTAGATAAAGGGCTGAACAAAAATAATCAAAGGTGGGGCAGCTCTGAAACCAAAAAGATAGTCAGTAGTTAACTATTTTGTCCTGACTGAAGCTACATTTGTCTAGGAAATCCATCTGTTGTTCTTGTTATTACTTTTCAGTAAAGTAAGCTGTTTAAAGAGATTTTGGAAAATAAGGATAGTTTAGAACCCGTGGATATGATTATTCTATATTCCCTTGCTGAAAATTTTTATCCAGGTTGTGAGTTCATAAAAATGACTTATGAAAACTCTGTCCTTGTGAGCTTCCTCCTAAGCTTCCCTTGTTGGTTAACCATTTGGGAAGGAAGGTGGTCATTCACAATATTAACCCATGGAAAGGGTGAGCAATTGCTGGCCACATCTCCTCCGAGCACTAGTAAATGTTTCTCAGTTCCAAGCTGAGGTTCAAAGGTTTATTCAAACTTCATAGATCAGAGGTCAAACCCAAATTGCTGTACTTTGCAGCCCGATTCTGCCGATATGACAGAATTTCACAGCTCTGATGATTGCTTCTTTCCACTTTTGCACACAAGCCGGACAGGGTAGTTAACATCATGATTTGTACAAGTCAGCCATTGGCACCTGAGTTTAATAAGTAACCAGCTGGTGCCTTAAGTTTCACTGGTGCAAGGTACATTTTCTAGAAAGGGTCAAATGTCAACATCACACAAAAAAAGTAATAGTTCATAATCTGCGATTACAAATATGGTAGATGGGGAGGGGGGTGTTGGATCTTGTTTGCTTTTTTAAAAAATCACCTTAATGATTGGAGGCGGCTTTATGTACTCCTCAAAAATAAGCCATTTGTTTATTAACAAAAAGCATCTATAAGCCACATTTCATCATCATTGTTGACCATTAATGATAGAAGGTTGTTGACTGAGATAAGAAAGCGAAATGTCCTATCCTTTGTTAAACCTTTCTTTCAATTCATGAAAACATAAGACAGTAATTCATAACTGACCAGAAGCAAAGTAGCAAAATGATTGGTTTGTATTCTGAAAAGGGAAGCCCCTAGTTGGTGTTTTTTTCAAAGTCCAACATATTCCTCCTGCTTTTGCTGTATCCGCCTATACCCGTAAAAAATGTTTTAGCCTCTTTCCCAGTATTTGTCAGGATTCTTAAATGTATGCAGCTGAACAGAGGGCTCAGTGATACACTATTTGATAAATCTTTTCTATTTTTTAAAAAACACCCAGTCTTAAAACTAACATTAATTTAAAATCATATCATCTTTATGCCCTGGCTAATTAAAATGTCAAATAGTATAATTTGTAAACATGAATAAATATAAATTTGTCTACATTTTTGAGGGGTATTGTTTGTCATAACAGGCTTACAAACATCAGTCTTATGGACCGAAATCCTTAAAATCTATCGTTGAAAAATAAATATAGTGCCTACTTTAAGCCTCATGCTTTTTCTGAAAAGCAAATAAAACAAACCCAAAGAAATTTTAATTCCTTTCATGCCTTCAGCTTCTTTCTCTTGAACATAGAAGTGATTTATTTTTTAATAAATGAATTTATATTTTATATTATTTATTTATATTATTATTTATGTTATTTAATAAATGAATTTATTCAAATTCAATACAAATTTGAAAATTAGATGCTTACCTGAAAAGGATCATTATGAGTGTCTTTTAGTTCAGAATACAGACTGCAGGATGGAGAAAGTGGGCAATAGCAAAGAACTCCAAATTAAATTGGAGTCTTTTTTGATTGGGAATAATATGGTCGGTTAACATATGTTTAAATGAGATGACTCAGGCCAGTTCCAATGGTATTGTGATGAAGAGAGCCATCTGCCCCCAGAGAGAGGCCTGGGGAAACTGAGTGTGGATCACAACATAGCATTTTCACTCTTTTGGTTGTTGTTTGCTTGCGTTTAGATTTCTTTTTTTCCCTTTTGATCTGATTTTTCTTATGCAGCATGATATTTGTGGAAATATACATAGAAAAATTGCACATGTTTAACATGTTGGATTGCTTGCCATCTAAGGGAGGGAAGAAATTTGGAACAAAAAGTTTTTCAAGGGTGAATGTTGAAAATTATCCATGCATATATTTTGAAAATAAGAAGCTTTAGTTAAAAAAAACAAAACACTTTGCAAATCTTAAAAAACAACAACAATAACAAATGTTTATTCAATGTATTCAGTGTGTTCAGTGAAGCCATAATGTCACCTTCATTCAACCACAGCTTGCAACCTCAATATTAATAGCTCTGACTTTTAACTCTACTTCACCATGCATGGCCTATTAATTCAGCTCCTCACCTAAACCTTTTTCTCATGGATTCCACTCTGAACCGCAGTTAACATTATCTCTCACTTAAACTAGTAGTAATAATAGTCTTTTAACTGGCTCCCCACAACAAATGTTGCAGTGCTTCTAAATTAACTTTCCATATGGAGAGCTAACATATCATGGGGCTGCTCCCCAAACCTACAAAGGTTCATTGCCTACCAAATGAAATTTAAAGTCCTTATTCTGGAATTCAGTACCTTCCATTATATGGCTCCAATCTTCTTTGGAATGACTGAATGAATTCCCAGTCTTCTTGTCAATATCTTATTTAAAGAATTAACTGTAATTCCCGGGAAGTCATTTATTTTATATGGGCTTTTTCTATAAATTTGGACAAGATAATTTCCAACGAGACTTTCCTAAACTTTTCATTGAGTAAAATTTGTATAGTAACAGGTGATAGAATATGTCAGTATATTTTCTTTTCCCCTTTATTACTGATTATATGATACAGATCAAAGTTTCTTTACAAATAAACTTTAAATCTTTACCAGTTGCTTTTTTTTAAAGCTCTCTCTCCTCTCTCTCTCTCTCTCTCCATAGATAGATAGATAAAATACTATCTTTTTCCAATTACTACCAGTTGCTTCAGTTTCATCCAACTGGGCCATCCATTAAAAAGATTTAAAGTAATAGGTGGGGAGTTTTTAGTATGATGAGAGATGGGGATAGATGCTGTAGAGTCATTTTCACATGTGTGCAATTCCCTCATCCCAGGTGCTACACGTTGGAATACTGCTAGCATATTGAACACTTTCTGGTGGCGTGTTGCTGAGGGACTTTTTATATAAGCCATAGATGAAGGGAACTTTTTCAGAGGAAGGATGTTTTGTAACTATGGTCATGAGATTTGTTTCAGAATGGATTTTTTTTTTTTTTTTTTTAAAGTTGACAGTTAAGGCCCATACATTAAAAACAGGCCCTGTAAGGTGAGCTTTTGCAAGGTAGCTTGGTTGAAAGCATGATTAGGTAGAGATTGTACTTTCTGTGAGACCCAACTAAATCATCTACTGCTTTAGGAGAATGGATGAATTTTCTGTCTTATATGACATATTGTAACAGGAATATTCTTCTCAGAATATGATCATATTTCTATACTTTTATTTCTTAAATTTCTATACTTTTCTATTTCTGAAAAATAGATGGTTTGCTACTCCTGCACATTTTATCTTATCTCATTTATTGATGGATTGGGAATGGTATGAACAGAAATGCACTTACTGCAAACTTTATTTAACCTAGATCTTCTCTGTTGAGATCTCTTCTATGAAATAGAAATCATAAGAAACATTAATTCATCCTGAGACCCCAAGGCAGATTTTTACAAAAAGGCTTCCCCTACAGAACACAATTCCAGGAGTGTTTTCTCCATTCACACTCAAGAGTATCTTGACTCTTTCATGACTTCTGGATGGTGCTGTGGACAGAGAGCTGGACTTAGGTTTAGATATTTACTAGTTCTGTCACTTTGCGCAAGTTATTTATTCTGTCAGTCTCAGTTTCTGCATCTATAAAATAGGAAAAATGTTAGCACCTACCTCCCACGATCAAAGTGTTATATAAGTGCTTTTTTAAAATTATTAGCCAACAAGATTTTCTTGAGCAGCAGATTCACCTGGGCTTACATGCAAAGCTAGTCTTGAAATCATTAAACAGAATAAAAGAGAATAGCCAAAGGAGATGGTAGGGAAGCATTTGGAAAAGGGAGAGGAAGTTTTTTAAATGATATTGTTGTTTTTTCTATTTTCATTTGTAATATCCATCTACATCTCCTTGTTTCCATAAGGATTACATAATCTATCTTAGATAGAAGGAACCTAAAAGGTAATCAATCTAATCTAACCTAATCGTGAATTTTATCTACAGCATCCTCAAGCAAATGATAATTAATTAATATTGATTCAGTGATAGTCATCTAACCTTAACTTAAAAACATCACTTCAGAAGGAATCTACTACCTTACAAGGTGACCTGTTGTACTTTGGGGTGACTCTTATTGTTATAAAGGTTTTCCTTATTTGGAGCCAAAATCTGCCTCTAAAACTTACACCCATTGTTCCTAGTTTGGTCCTAGAGGATCATGTAGAATAAGCCCAATTTTTTCAAATGCTTAAGGAGAGCTCATTCTTTTTCCTCCTCTCCTCTCCTTTCCTTTTCTTTTCACAAATATCCCATATTCTTTCAACTTGGTTATTGTGTGCTATGAAGTCCAGTCCCTACTCCCAGAACTGAGTCCAATGCTCCAGGTATTCTCTGACCACAGCATAGTGCAACAGAACTATGACCTCCTTCATCGTGGATAATCCAGCCATCTAATTACATCTTCAAAAAACATTAGCTTTGTGATTGTCAGGATTATCAGGATGTGATGACTTGCATCTTGAGAAAGTGTGAATTCATTAAAGTCCTCTATAACCCCATCAAATTTTAGGTAGTCTTTTCTTGAAGAATCCATGATGATTTTTAGTGATTATCACTTCCGTTTCAGAATTGGATCGAGGCTAAGTGGCGTAGTGGGTAGAGCACCAGCCCAGGACCTGAGTTCAAATGTGGTCTCAGACACTTAACACTTCTTAGCTGTGTGACCCTGGGCAAGTCACTTAACTCCAATTACCTCAGCAAAAAAAAAACAAAAAAAAACCACAAACAAACAAAAAAACAACAACAACATAAAACCAGAATTGGATTGAGAAATTACTGGGTCAAGGTCACAATTTTATAAACTAAGACTAACACCTAGAAAAGTTAGGTGACTTGCCTGAAATATCAGTGGAATACTTGTTAGCAGAGCTGAGATTGCCTTTCTGACACTAGATCCAGTAGTTTTTGAAAGTCATTGCAGCAATTAGTCTTTTCCAATTTTGTGGCACCTCTCCTATTTTCCATATTCTTTGAAAGGCTGACAGTGACACAGGAAATATATTTGGTTTCTGCCAGTAAACTTTCATATGTATTTTGAACACTGAGAAATAAACAATAAAACTCATGGCCTCAAATGCTCTTTCTGTTTCAGTTGTTTCCGGTTATATCCAACTCTTTGTGATCCCATTTGCCATTTTCTTGGCATTTCCCATTTTCTTTAGCTCACTTTACATATGAGGAAACTGAGGCAGGCAGGATTAAATGACTTTTCCAAGGTCACACAGGAAGATGAAACTTCCTGACATATCTTTGTCTAGAATATGGGTCTGGAAAGTCATCCCTTATTCAAAAGAAGTCAAGTAGGTTAAAGGAAGTATAGCACAGTATTGTGTATTAAGAACATCCCAGTGTGGGGGAAAAAAAAATTCTAGGAATCAAGGCATGGTGGAAAATATATATGTGAAGGAAAGGAAAAGAGACAGAGAAACAATAGTCATCAGAGTGCACAGCAACCACCCAGATGGAGGAAAATGAGAAATTTCATCATTTCTAATCCTGACACAAAGTCATGGAGAATATCCATTATCTGGACAGCTCTTGGGGGCTATATAGTTTTCGATATAGCTCTTGCTATATTGCGGTAGCTAGTTTTGTAGACACACTTTAACCATTTTCTCCTCACCTTTCTCCTGATAAAAGGAATGGATTTTTACCCTTTTTTGTCATTTAATGTCCTAGAGGCCGTGATAAATGGCTGATTTTTGTTGTTGTTGTCTGCTCAAGATAAGGATGTTTTTGAATATGAATATGAAAACAAGAGTGAAATGGAAAACTATTTGTATACAGAGCTCTACCTTTGATTTGACTCAAAAAAAAATCACTTGACAAAAAAAGATGAACACTGACAAATTATGAAGAAATTATCTCTATAAACCACTGGTTCCCAACCCAGACTTTTCCATGGTCTGATGACCCGGTAAATGATAAATTTCCATTACTGTCAGTCAAGAGATTTGAGTCCTACTTAGCAGAGAGCACTTTTTTATGTGCTTATGTGACTGGCTTCAAAAGTCAATATAATATCATAAAGTCATTCAGAATCTAATTTTTTCCTGTCATTTCTATGTTAACAAGGAAAGTTCTCAGATCACTGGTATACTGTTTTGAAGATGTGTTTAAAAGGCCACAAATATTTTAGTAATGATTACTTAAAGACCAAGCGTATTTATTGTTTTGTAAACCAAAATTATATAATTTATGAATTTTGACTGACAAGGGTATGATTATAGTACCTATATTTTGGGAAATGTTGGGTCTGTGGAGAATATTGGGCCATTTGAACTAGCAATTAGGCAACATGAGTCCAGTCTTTTGCCATTAAGTAGATTTATTATAACCTTCAGCAAGTCACTTACTTGACTTTTCACCCTCAGTTTTCTCATCTGTCAAATGTTTAGAATCTTAGAGTACAGTCTAGTTCAACAAATAAAATAATTGTTTTCTGGGGAAATAAAATGATTTGCCCCAAAATACCTATAAGAACTAAATCAGGGGGCAGTTAGGTGGCGCAGTGAATAGAGCACCAGCCCTGAAGTTAGGAGGACCTGAGTTCAAATTTGGTTTCAGACACTTAACATTCCCTAGTTGTGTGACCCTGGGCAAGTCACTTAACTTCAATTGTCTCAGCAAAAGCAAAAAAAAAAAAAAACTAAATCAGAAGAACTAGAACACTAAATCAAGTATGCATTCCTCCTCTCTGTTACTGCTGTCTCATTCAGTATTATTTAGTAATAAATAAATGCTGACAGAGCCCAAACCAAGGGATGATCAGAGTGATATGAGGTTCATCAGAAATTATTTTAAGAAAGAATTTTGAAATGACCATCTTCTCCTTAGAATTTTCCCCTGAGGGTTCCATATCCTTCCTTTTCATATTGTCCTTTCCTGTCCAGGGTCATATACTCTGCCCCAAACCCAAAGCTGCTTTTTTTGATGAAATTTCTTTTTCTTTTTTTTTTCTTTCTTTCTTTCTTTTTTAATATTTTGTTTTTTGTCTCCATTACTCCGGACCTGTAGACTGACATATATCAATAGGTCCGGAGTAATGGAGATAAAGGACAAAATATTTAGGAAGGGAGGAAGGGAGGGAGGGAGGGAGGAAGGAAGGAAGGAAGGAAGGAAGGAAGGAAGGAAGGAAGGAAGGAAGGAAGGAATTGTTGCTCTCTTCCTGTCACTCCCATGCCCCTAATTTGGAGATAGGATTAATTCAGTTTTATTTTAGCGGCTGCAGTGCCAACATAGGTATTTAATTAATGTTTCTTCAATTGAATTTGAAAGCTACATTTTATATCAAAGTATTGGGATTTTTTTTTTCCTGCTTAGCTGTCTAAATATCTACTCACACAATATAGAGTTTTTGTCACCTATCACAAGCTAGCTGTGTGCCCTTAAGCAAGTCCCTTAGCTTTGCAACCTCAATTTTCTTATTATTCAAGTGTTGATAAAATCTGCCCTTTCCATTCACAGGGACATTTTCTCAGCAGACTAATTAGCTGCTTTTGATCCCATTTACTCTTATGCTTTTTTCTATTTTTTGATGTGTTATGTGGAGTTAATTCAAATTAATTTGATAGCATTTGGATATTGCTTTCAGGGATATAGATCTATGTAAAATATATATATATATATATTTATATTTATATAAAATACAATCCTACTGATGTTCTTACTAATGGCATTCCCATCAATTTACCACAGGGCATCCATACTAATGTCATTTTCTTCTGCCCTCACAGGCACACCACTAAATCTCAACTTGGTCTGTTGACATTTTATTCCTTGCCTGCCTCTTGTGACTACAACCTCTTCTCTACAAATTTCCCTGATGACATCTATTCTTTAGAGTTCCTTATTTGTTCTATGTTACAACCTGCCTATACAAAAAGTACTCCTCTTTACGTGTCCTATCCATGTGTCATACTTGCTTCCAGTTTTGTGGTGAATGTTGTATTCCATCTCTCACAGTCATATGACAATACTGGATTAGTATTTAAAATATGAATCTTGGGTCATTAAAGGACATTAAATGCTTTCTACTTTGTTCTTTCTGTTCAATTCTGGATGTAAATTGTCTGATCCATATCATGATGGAGAAGCTCTAAAAGTTTTCTGGGTGGAGAATCAAAAAACAGGTGGTCGATACGCTTGGTCCACTTGGATTTTCTGTGTAGACAGGTCTAACCTGTCTCTTTATTCTCTTAGTGCCATTTTTAGCTTGTTTGTAAATATCTCTGGGATTATGATGGTAAAGTCACAGTGTGGAGCTAAGGTCCTTGTTGGTTAAAAAGGGGATGAATAGTGTTTATTCTAATTTCATTTGAAAATAGTCTGTTATAAACATCTTTATAGATTTTTTTTTTTTCTTTCTTGACTGCCCTTGAGATAACATTGCATAGTAGGGCACCATTCACCAAGGTTTATCTTCCACTTTCCTCTACTTGATTATACTTATTCACCAGTTTCCTTTTTTTTTTTATTATTTTTTTTTATTAAAGCTTTTTATTTGTATAACATATGTATGGGTAGTTCCCCAACATTGATCTTTACAAAGCTTTCCATTACAAATTTTACCCCCAGTCCTCTCCCCTCCCCTAAATGGCAGGAAGTCTGCTACATGTTGGAATACTTAACAAGTTGTGCAAGAAAAATCCTATCTACAAGAAAAAAAAGAAAATCAGAGAAAGGAAACACAATGCAAGCAAACGTCAATAGAGATCATGAAAATGTTACATTGTGGTCCATATTTCATTTCCTTCTCTCTGGGTGTATATGGTTTTCTTCAGTGAACAATTGGAACTGGTTTGAGACAATTCTTTGTTGCAGAGAGCCATGTCCATCAGAATTGATCATCATGTAATACTGTTGTTGCTGTGTATAATGATCTCCTGGTTCTGCTCGTTTCACTCAGCATCAGTTCATGCAAGTCCCTCCAGGCCTCTCTGAAATCGTCCTGCTGGTCATTTCTCACAGAGCAATAATATTCCATAACATTCATATACCATAATTTATTCAGCCACTCTCCAATTGATGGGCATCCCTTCAGTTTCCAGTTTCTAGCCACTACAAAAAGGGCTGCCACAAACATTCTTGCACAGTCACCATTTTTCTTAAAATTTTAGAAACAAATTTATATTCTAAACTGGTGGAGCCTTTTTATTAAGTGCCATTCAGGTTGTTATGATGTTTGATAATCACTAATCCTTTGATTATCAATCAAACATCTTAACATGTGATTATCAATCACTAATACTTACAGGATTATGATAATTAGTGTTACTGTGCTTTTTTTCATCCATTCTCCAATTTTCATTAACAGTAATTATTTGAATAGGACAAGATTGAACCAATTGCATGCCATATTTTTGTTCATTTTTTATTTTTTATTTTCTGGTTTTGTATTAATTGCACATTTATGCTAACAGTTTGGTAATGTGACTGTAGATAGAAAATTGATTTTTGAATAGCTCTCACATCTTTAAGAAATCATTTATTCCTTGTTCAAATATAAGACAGCTAGGTGACCCAAAGGATAGAACTCCAAACCTGGACTCATGAAAGGCTGAGATCAGATCCTATCTGACATACCTTCTAGCTATGTGATGTTGGGCAAGATCCTTGATCTCTGCCTCGATTTTCTTATCTGTGAATCTGTTAATAATGGCATCTACCTTATGGGATTGTTGTGATGATCCAGTGAGGTAGAGATTGTAAAGTGCTTAACACAATTCCTGGCATGTAGGAAGCACAAAATAGATGCTAGTTCTTATTATTAATCAGGTGTGTGTCTGTCTGTGTCTGTGTCTGTGTGTTACTATGTGTTCCCTGTGTCTAGAGCCTTCTGATTCTTTTCTAGGATAATGTATTCCCAATAAAGAAGTGTGGACTGTCTGTGTGACCCTGTGACTTTATGCCTTCTGATATCTGAAATTCTGAATTAGTGGATTAAGAGTAAGAGAAGAAATAGATTGGAAACCACAGGCAAGAATATTATTATTATTAAGAATTTTATCTTATATCCATCTATTCTCTCTTTATCCAAATAAACTGAAAGTGAGTTTTAGTTTAATTGATGCTTAAATGATAGCTTCTTTCAAGCTGTCTTTTTGCAGGTATTTAATATGAATACTGTAAAAGAGATAGACAGATTGTAAAATGATTTTTCCCATTGCCATTGGGCGTAGGATAAAACCAGCTCCTCCAATTTCTTTATTTGCTTCTCTAAAAATGAATCATCCCATTTAGTTACAGCTTCCTTCTCATTTTGTTCATATCAAGAAGGTAAAGTTTGATATATGACTCAGCTTCTCCAATAATCATTGGACTTAGAGAAGGCTTTCTCAACATACCAACAGCCAAGTTTATGGATTCTCTAAAAATTTTGTAACTCTTAGCTCCTTATTTTCTCTTTCTGCCATTATATCAAATCACTGGAGAATCAGAAAGGTAGAAATGTTCTGGGGGTCTTTTTATGTTTATATTTGTTTCATGGATAGCCAGCTGCAAATAAGCCTCTTTGTACTTAGGACAGTTGGTTCTTGGGAAGCAGACAGTTTGTTTCTGACACTGGATTCAAAACCTTTATGACTTGTTGTACCTGTAAGAATCCAAGGTTACCTCAATGTTGTGATAATTTTGAAGAAAGATTTTGTGAAATGAGTTTTTTTAATCTTTGAAAAATTCCCAACAACTGAAGCCAGAGAAGAAGCTTTTTAATCTTGTTTTAATTCTTAGAATCCAAGCTTCAAATGTACTTGTTAATCAATATTTCCCATATAGTTATTAGAACTAACTTTAATCACCTATGTACTTAATTTACATCAACAACATGAAAAGAAATAATATTAACAAACTGCCTAGATTCAAACATTTTTTTTCCTAATTAATTTCTCCAACTTCCCAACCTTATTTTTTGGCCTTTAATTGAAAGTGAACCATGAAAACTTTGTTTCAGGAGGAGTGATGGTTGTTTTCCAGTTTTATTTTTAAGACATTTTTCTCCACTCTCAGTTGTCTCCTTCCCTTCTAGCATGACCAATAATTCTGAAGTCATCTTCACAGTAAAGCCTTAGATAAGGAAGTCAACTTATTAATAAGCAGGTGGTTTCCCAACAGACAAGCAAGCAAAAGAGGAAGAGACGGTGGGAACCAACAGCTCCTGTAGCCAGGAGACAGAGCTGACCTAGCTCCAGGAAGCTTTCGATGTAAACACACTTAATGAAAGCACCTAGGAGAAAAGAGTGGTAGATCAATTTTTAGGCTATATTCAGAAAATGGTTTTATTATGGTCCAATATATTTTTCAAATGCGAGAAAACAACCAGACTTTGTTTTTATTATTTCTTTGTCAGCCATATTGAAATTTAGCTCTACATCATGAGAAACTTGTCCGCAGAAAAATGAACACAAATAGAAAATGATGTATATTTTTGCATAAAAATAAATCCTTGCTCACTTGGACAAGAGAGAACCACGAATCGGTATACAAAATGTGTTTCCATTGGTGGTGCTAGTTCCTTTTCTAGTGTGGATTATTTATGTTTGTTGTGAGTAGTGATTAGAGTATGGCCATTATAAAAATATGAACTTTCCACTCTTTGGTTGCAAAACAGTGGAAATGAAGAATGGTTTGGATCCCAACAGCCTTACTAAGCTGGAAATGCTTCCAGAAGCTTGCTTATCTGTCTTCTTGTTTGCAAATGGTCTGAGTCCTATTTGTTGTTAGTAACAATGGCTCTACAAACACTGCTGCCAGTTGTGGGATTCACCATATTAGCTAGATTTTCATTTAGTCACCAAAATGGCTGACTACTTCCCTCAGTCATTTGGCTGGGAGTCTCGAGTTCAGCCTCGGGTGGTAGTCTTAATCAGAAACAAACACTGGGAAACATTAGAAATCTGAAATGAAGAGCAAGATAGAAGTGGGGGAGTTCTGATTATCTGATTTGAAAGGAATTCTAAGGGTGTTGAATTGAGATGCAGGGAGAAGGAAGGTAAGATCTCTCAACTAGATTTTACTCCGGCTAAGAGAAACATTCTCTGAATGGTTAGTAGAGTTTTATTCCAGAAACAGAAAGAGACATTGTGGAGGAATGGGTAAGACACTGAACTTTGAGAAAAAAATTATAATGAAATACAAACTATTCTCACAAGTCCTGCCTGTGTGACCTTAGAAAAATCACTTAGCTTTTCTCTGGCTCAATCCCTTTCTTGGAGGTTGGACTCAATGACTTTTTCAACCCTAAATCCATTTTTAATCATATGAGTGTATCTTTGATTTCATTTCTGGGGGACTCCTACTAATGTACATGTGCAACTATAGTTGTCTGGAACCTGGAAAAATTAAGTGACCTCAGAGACTCTCAGCCTATGTTTCCAATATGGCGGTGCTAGTTCAAAGGACAGCTTTCCTGACTTTTTTCCTACACCAAACACTTCTCATCCCATTCAATGAAAACCTATTAAAGTCTACACAGACACTGAGATGTTCGTAGCTCTACTAGAGTACCCATTTCTGTGGTGTCTGGACATTGCAGTAGATGTATGCATAAAAAGTAGGGAAGGAATAGACATAATCAAGGAAAGAAGGGGAAAGTGGGGAAGTAGAAGGGGAAAGCTGATTGTTCTATCTACCAAAGGTCTAGTTCAGGCAGGAGAAAGTTCGAGGAGCACTAGCAATTGATCTAAGGGAAATTACCCATTTCAACTATAGCATTTGGGCAAACCTCCAACAGTTTAATTTTAGGTTGATTCGGATATCAGGTCCCAGAACCCAAAGTCCAAGTAACTATCCTTTTTTTAAAAAGATTAACTTAATAGGGGCAGCTAGGTGGCGCAGTGGCTAGAGCACCAGCTCTGAAGTCAGGACGACCTGTGTTCAAATTTGGTCTCAGACACTTAACATTCCCTAGCTGTGTGACCCTGGGCAAGTCACTTAAGCCCAATTGCCTCAGAAAATAATGATAATAATGATAATAATAAATAAATAAATTTTTAAAATATTAATTGATTTGGAATGGAAAATGCCATCTGCATGGGGGGAGGGAGAGAAAGCTCGCTATAGTGACTGACTATAGATGTAAGAATATTATTTTCACTTTTTGTTTGTTTTGTTTCTCAGATTTTTTCCCTTCTCATTTGGACTGAGTTTTCTTGCATAGCATGATAAATAATGAAATATGCTTAAAAGAATCGCATGTATTTAACCTATATGAGATTACTTGCTTTCGGGGGAGGAAGGAAGAGAGAAAAAATTGAAATACATCTTATAAAAACATGTTGAAAATTAACTTTACATGTATTTGGAAAATAAAGTACTATTGGAAATTTTAAAATAAAACTAAATCCATGGGAAGAAAAGATAAACTTAATGAATTGCTCTTTAGGATTAATAGGTAGAAGTAACTCCTTAGAGAACTTTAAAATTCCACTTATAATGTTTGTACTCTGATTGTTTCCCAATTTTTGTTTAGTGATGAGAACTTGAGAAAATCATTTAATTTCACTGAGCCTCTTTTTGTTAACTGTAAAAATAGAAATAATAATGCTTGCATTATCTATACTGTGGGTTTCTGATGAGAAAAGTATTCTTTTAATGTGGTAAAGTATAGTTACTTAAATATGAGTTACTATCTTTTTTTGCCACTTATGTGCAATAATTACACTAACTAATAGTTATATAGTATCTTGAGGTGTACAAGGCACTTTACATTGTGTTATTTCATTTGATTCCCAAAACAACTCTTCTGACTTAGTACTGTGATTAGCCCCATTTTACTGACTATGAAACTAAGACCAAAAAATTTACCTTGAGTCACCCAGGATCACAAAGCTAGTGTGTTTCTAAGCTTGAATTTGAACTCGGGTCTTTGACTCTAAGCCTAACTTTTTATCCCCTATACCAATTAGTTGCCCCTATTAAATATTAATAGTCTTACCTTAAGTTATGAGCATTTCAAAGCAGAATAAAAGCAAGAAAGAAAAGAAACCAAAAATTATTCCTGTCTCATCTGCAAGAGCAATTCAATAAATTCATCTCTTTTTCCACAGATTTTATTTTATTTTTATATTTTTCAATGGTATTTTATTTTCCAAATACATGTAAAGTTAGTTTTAATTGACTGAATAATTGTTATTTAGTTACATATAAAGAGAGGCAGCTCTTTGACATTCTGTTATCCTCTGACTCACTCCAATGTGATGGATTGTTGTACTTCCAAGTATATTAATATTTTTGTATTTTTATGACATGATGAGAATGAAATGCTCCAAGTGGATTTTATTGAGCAATTTGTTTAATATCAGCAGCCTTGTGGGAAAGCCATTTTCTACATATCAGGATAACTATTGGGAAGATTTGTTCAGAGTTGCCTGAGTATGATATACTCATAGTTGATTTGGCTCTGTTGCTTTACCTACTTTAGAATTTATCAAAGAGATAGCAGGTTGAGTGAAGGAGATAAGTTCAGTCAATTCAATTCAACAAACATTTTAAAAAACACCTACTATGTGGTAGACACTGCACTAGACATGGTGTGGTGAGAAGCAATCATTTAAAAAAAATACCTGACACTGAATCAAACTTATTAAAGATTTCTAGAGTCTTAGCTGTCCATGTTTTTTTTTTTTAAATCACTGTGAGTCTACCTGCTGTGGTCATGAAGATGTCTATAACTATGGTATCCAGGTGGTAGGTATATAGCAAAATAGATATGTTGCCATATGGGATCAAATTAACAAAGGGAGAAAACAGCCATTTCTGATTAATTAATGGTAGATATATGTAAGAAATAGAACTGAAAAAGAAATTTTCATTGTGACTTTATTCTACTGGTTTCCTTGTGAAAGAAAAACATGTTGTTTTAATGCCTAAAAAATGTTTGATTTACAATATGCAATATATTATAGTGTAGTGGATTTTTTTTCCTAGTCTGTATCAAGTATTTTAAAAGATGTAAAAAGAGATTGCTTTGAAAAACATTTAATGTGGTCCTTATGTTAAAGCATATTTTGCCTTTTTTCCCTGCTCTGGTTACCAAGCCTTTGGAAGTTTCTATTTCTAATGCAATCTTTTAAAAAGATATCCATCTCCTTTATGGTAAATATAATTTGCCTCAGACTCAGAATGGCAATCTGAGAGAATGCATCAAGTCCGTTTTGTCAGCAATAATGCTCATCGGAGATCTTTATTCCTCCTTTATTATTGTTCCTCTACATCACAAATCTCTGTTCCCACATCCCTCCACCGCTACAAAATACTGTCTGATCCCTGGGTCCCTGGCAAGCCCCTTTTCCATTTGGCACATGCTGTCATACCCAGGATTTTACATTAAAAGATTAAATTATTCTGTTTCACGGCTTCCCATCTTCTGCCGTTTTTATTGCATAGCTGAATGGATTCATTCTTTTCACTCAGTATGCAGTACAAGTCCAAATATCTTCCTAAAAAAAAAATAAAAACCCAAAATGATAAAACTAAGAGAAAATGGTGGTGGTGGTAGGATATTTTTTTTTAAATCAGGATAAATGTTACTCTTGAAACTTAAGTTGCCTTCAAACCAACTCCTAATGTTTTCACTTCCTTTTTATTTTTTCACCAAAAACATCCTATAAATAGACATGGTTAAACATGGATGTAACATTTTAAAATTTCTCTACTTTTAAAATGCCCTCAAACCTGCTTACACACCAATTCAAGGATATGATGGATGAGTTTGCCTTTGGATTAATCACCTGCTATTTGACATTAGTCAGTTTTTTAAAAGTAAATATGATGTAGAGAAATCTTGTTGAGCAAGATCTGGTTTTGTGGGGTTTTTTTGTTTTGTTTTTTTTGTGGTGGCAGATGCACTTAACTAAGTCACAACTGAATTCTAGTGGTCAAATGAACATAGTAATCTTCACAACTGGAAGGTCACATCTAAAATGGAAGCTCATGTATCATTTGTAATTCAAGGCCTTTGGTTTCGGAGCAGGGATTGTGGCATTCTATTTCATAAGCAGACATGTGATAATCCTTCCATGATAATACTGTAAAATATATACCCACATAATATGTAATCAAACCATACTACTTGTTAAAATCTTGGGATTAGGAGGCATGTGGCTTGAAATTCCCATAATTATAAATTTGTTCCTAATAGGAACTTGAGAAATTGACTGGTGAAAAGACCATCGAGATTGGACTTTGCTACTTAATGCTTACTTAACCTTGGATCAAGGTTAAGTTAGTTCTTTAGGCTTTCCTTTTCCTCTGTAAAATGTGAGCGATGGAGTAAATGATTTCTGACATCCCCCAATCTCAAAATCCTATGAATTTGACCAATGTCATAGCAAGGAAGCCACTTAATGCATCCTGTCAGGATGGATGTGAGATTTAATTAAAATAGAAAATGGTCACCTATAAAGCATTACATAAATGTCATTATTATCTGGTCTCCAGTTGCTTCTGGATAACATTCATCCAAGGGTTTCAAATAGTATCTTAACTAAGACTAGAAGCAAAATCTGCCTCTCATAGATACATCTATGATGGTTTCCCCTAAGTCTTCTGTCTTTTATTTCTCTCTACAAGAATCCCTTAGTGATCTGAAAGAGGCAGGATGATGTAATGCACAGAGCACTGGGTACCAGTCAGGAAACCTGTATTCTGACTCAGGAACAAATGATACTCTGGGTGGACATTCATAGATCACAACCTTTAGAATCTCATTTTTTTCATCTACAAATTTTTTTAGTCCCATGCCCTCCTAGACACTCTTTCGTTTAAAAATGAAAGAAAATAACATCCCTTCTCCTTTCTATTTATTGCCACTCCTCTTCCCCTTTCCCCCGCTCCCCATGACTTTGTACTAGAGCAAGGACTCTTAATTTAGGATTCTTTATCATTGTTTTTCAGAAGCTTTCCATCTTGTCTAATTCCCTGTGAACCCATTTGGAATTTTCTGTCAAATATATTAAGGCGGTTTACCTTCTCCAGCTCATTTAACAAATAAGGAAACTGAGGCAAACAGGATTAAGTGCCTTTTTCCAGCATCACACAGCTAGTAAATATTTGAGATTACATTTGAATTCAGGCCTTCCTAACTCTAGACCTGACAGTCTTATTCACTGGGTAACTTAGTGTCCCTCAAGAGTTCTTTAAAATTTTTTTTACTAAGTATATTTCATTGCAAATGGTTTCTTTTGAAATCTTATGTATTTCATTTTATGCATTTAAAAAGAGCTCCTTAGATTTCACCAGATTATAATGCATGCATGTTTTTGAAATGGTCAAGAACTTATACAATAGAGCCTTAGTCTTCATTAGAATTGGCAGAATTTTCTACTCAGTTTAAAATGTCATTGTTCAGGTGGTTTTTACATTTTACATCACATATTATAGGTTACTTACACATTTTACCATATTTCACATATTTCTTGGATTTTTTTCCCCTCTTTAAATAAAATCCTTATTATAAACAGTAAACATCAACAAATGAACATTTCAATATTCAAAGAAAAAAAGATGGTTGTATGTGAAACTGAACTTCTTTTACAATTTTAAATGATTATATTTAACAGTAACAAAATTGCTTTTCTTTTTCTTCTTTTGAATTTCTTTTTGCTCTTGATTCTTCTGTTTGTCTTTGTAAAATACTTCACTGATATTCTTCCTTTATTCTTTGGTTTTCTCTTTCAAAGTGCAGACACAGCATGTTGCTGATGCATTTTATTGAATCATTGCACTGAAATGGCTTGAGAAAGTCTTTTACAAAGAGGATCAAATTCTACTGACCCCCCAACTCATTTGTTGTAAATTGTTCCTTGATCTTTGAGAAAATGACTTTATTCAGTTCTGTAGTGCCGATTTGTTATGTGAACTGAATTCTTAGTTTTTAGCTCTTCAACTTTTTTATAAGCTCAGCAGCTGGAGTCCTGCCTGCCTTATTATTCAACAAATATCATTCAAGAATTATATCCAAAGTTTAAAAAAAAATAAGTTAAAGCAAATCTTCTTAAATTGTGGGTCATGACTCCATATGTGGTCAAATAATTGAATGTGCAGGTCACGAAATTATGATTTATTATCAGTAAATGTTTGATTTGTATACCTATTTTATATGCCCAGTGTCATGTAAAAATTTCTTCAGGCAAAAAGCCCTGAGTTAAAGGATATGGGTTGAAATTCAGCCCCTTCTGGATACCATTCATCCAGTGGTTTCAAATGGTATCTTAACTAAGATTAGAAGCAAAATCTGCCTCTCATAGATACATCCATCGGATGATGGTTTCCCCTAAGTCTTCTGCCTTTTATTTCTCTCTACAAGAATCCCTTAGTGATCTGAAAGAGGCAGGATGGTATAATGCACAGAGCACGGGTACCAGTCAGGAACTGTATTTGGATTCTGCCTCAGGAACAAACTGCCTGAGTGAACACTCATAGACCACATCCTTGAGAATCTCATTTTTTTCATCTACGAATTTTCTTAGTCCCCTGCTCTTCTAGACACTCTTTCCTTTTAAAATGAAAGAAAATACATCTCTGTAAGATACGTAAAGCCTCTCTAGGTTTTAGGTTCTTTATAAAATGAAAGGGTTAAATATTTTAACACAATTAACATGTAGTGGATATCCTGCCATCTAGGAGAGGGGTGGGGAGTTGGGGGGAAAAATTTGTAACGGAAAGCTATGTAAGGGTTATTGTTGAAGAATTACCCACACATATGTTATGCAAATAAAATAAAATTTAAAAAAAAAATAAAAAAATAAAATGAAAGGGTTAGATTTCTAAGGTATCTTCCCATTCTGAACCTTATGATTTTGTAAATATCATTTTCACTTTTGTTGGTTCCTACTGTTTCCCCTGCCCCATAAAAGGGAACTATTATTAATATTACTGAGTGCCAAGCACATCCTTTCAAGGAATGGTGCAGTCAGGACCTTGGAGACCCTTGTGTTATCATTGATATTAATAAATGGAAAAATATGACTGACAAAAGTCCACATGACCTGTCATCCTTTACACTCTGCATACACACCATCTGCCTCCTGGTGAGGGATCTTTAGAAATTTGTCTGGCCTGTTTGTTACTTTTTCACTTACACACTACAGAAATTTGAATTTTGAAAAAGTCCCAAACCCTCACTTCCTTTCATGGCTACACATATCAGCTCTTCTTATATTGATCTAAAATTAAAGCTGTATTCACTATAGTTCTATACCTTCAGGCCATACGCTCTTTTTGCAAGCACTAGGAATGATTTCTCACTTGTAGTGACCGAGGGACTTGCAGTTGTCCATTTGTGCATCTTTTCTGAAAGAAAATTCCCTGGACTTGAAACTAGAGAACTGCATTCAAATGCCAGCACAAGCACTCAATAACGGGGTGACATTAGGCCTCCGTAAAGTGGCTAATAGTATTTGTCCTATCTAGCCAACAGTTTTGTCCTTTCCTGATTTTAGAATTTGATGCTATGGTAGTGATCCCATATTTTGGCAGATTATAACAAAAATGGGCTTAGCAATTTTTGTGAGAAAGAGCTATTTAAAATTTTGAGAATTTATTACAGCTCTGTAAACAGTGAATTCAGCTGATTTCTTTTAAACACAAATACAGATGTTTGAGTTTGAATATTTCACCTCTGGAGGCTTTTGTTTCCTTACCTATAATATATAAGTACAAGGGCTGGGCTAGACTGGAGTTTCTAGACCCCTTTGGCAATCTGATGAAGTCTATATTCAGAATAGTGTTTTAAATGTCTAAAATAAAACTTATGGATTGCAAAGAAATCTAATAATATTGAAATAAACATTTTTCTCTTATCCAAGTTTACCCATCACCCTGAAATCTATCCATAGACTTCTGTGTTAAAGAATCACAAAAGTTCTTTCTAATTCAAACTCTTGTCTTTGTCTCCAGAAACTAGTGCCATATTTCTTGATTCAGGTTATTTTGTCTATCTTCTCATAGTATGGCAATGTAGCCTAACTGTGAGATGATGGGAAATGTGCTTTTAGCTGTTGGCTCTCTTTGAGTTGGAAGTATCCCCTGGTTTGTAAAGTGGAGTGTCAAGAAGTGACAGATTCCCAAAATAATGAAGAATGGCAACAACAGCCCTAGGTCAGATGACAAAGAGCCATGATTTACAGAGGTCATATATTGGTCTTGGACCAATTGCCACATGCAGATAATAACATCATTAGCAAAGTCATCTTGGAATATGAGAATAGCAAATACTAGATTATTAAGGAACTGAAAGTCTAGCTATGAATTATTCTGGCCTTGTCTTTGATTCTACCCACTATAAACAGTCCGAGTTTAAAAAAAAAAATTTAAATAAAGTTTTAGTTTCTTGTTAGAACTTAGTGGAATATTAATTTTCAAGAAACCATGTTTTCATTTCCATAGGTATTATTTCTCATAGAAAACAATCCATTTTCTAGCCTTATTTCAGGTGATTTACTTTGTCTACAATCTACTTCCTCCTTACCTCTGCATTTTAAGGAATCCCTCCAAATCATATATACATAGGTAAATATGTATGGAGGCAATATGGGATAGTAAATAGACTACTATCCTTGGAAATCCTTGTTAAAATCCTGCCCCTAAAAGGTATTGGCTGTGTGACCTACCTCATCCCTAGTAACGCCAAATAATAGTAGCTTTAGACTTAGTGTTATCCTGAGGATCCCTTGAGATAGATAAATAGACAGATAGATAGAATAAATGAATAGAACGGATAAATACAATAAATGAATAGAACAGATAGATGGATAGTCAGAGGGGATGACAGAGCGAGCGTGTGTATAAATACAAATTCTTTGTATTTATATATGTATAAATATAACATATATATAAATATGTTTATATAGTGTTTAGGACACTGTGTAAATTTGAACTATTATTATTACCCTTGAAAATCTCTTCTGCCCTTGAATCCTGATAGTTGGGGACAGATAGCCCTTTATCTCTGCTGTGGTAAGCCAGTTTGCCTGTTTAGAATCAATCAGGGAGATACCAAGGCAAAATCCATCATTTTTCAGAAATGTGTTTAAAAAAATAACAACACCCAGGAATTTTGATTCACTTGATTTCACATTTGTGTATTAGTCATTAGAGCTTGTTGAATGAATGTGTAACACATTCTGTACAGTCCTGAGAGTTTAAGAGCCATTTTGTATTGAATTATTTGCAAATTAGGACTGCCAGAAGGTAGGAGTTTAAAAACAACAACAACCAAAAAAAAAAAAAAAAAACAACCTAAAACATTATTGTGTATTAGAAGATTTTGAAAAAGAAGTGGGCTTTTAACCTCTGGGAAAGCAGATTTGATTTTATCCACCTCCAGAGGATATCACTTTCAATGGCCTTTGTCCCATAGGTGGTACTTTTAGGACGGAATTAATTTCCCAGCATGAGGTTCCCAGGTTTCTACTCAAAAAAAGATAAACCTTTTAGTTAACTGTTTTGGTATTAAGCTCTTGATTTTAATCCTTCTTGCCTCCATTTTGAGTTGTGCTCTTTTTTACACTTTGAAACCCTAAGGCCATAAAAATGACCCAGTGCCAAAGGCCTGCCTTTTTGTGGGAGTGTTCCCTTAACTGTTTATTCTAGTGGGTGGTGTCAGCTTGGCACAGGGCATTAAGATAAACGGGCAAGGTTAGGTCTGCAGGAGTTGTTCTTGGCTACTTTTATTGGTTTGTGGCAATATTGATGGCTTCATAAAATAATTCTGTTTTCTGTGCACGATACCATTATTCTCAATGTCATATGATCACAGATTTAGAAATATTCAAGGTTTTGAGAAATACAGTCCTACTGTGGGAACCGAGTGTGGATCACAACATAGAATATTTTGACTCTTTGTTGTTTGCTTGTATTTTATTTTTTTTTCTTATTTTTTTCTGATTTGATTTTTTCTTGAGCAAGATAATTATATAAATATGTATGCATATATTGGATTTAACATTTCTACCATGTTTAACATAATGAACTATTTGCCATCTAGAGAAGGGGAGAGAGGGGAATTGGAACACAAAGTTTTGCAAAGGTTAATGCTGAAGAATTATCCATGTCTATGTTTTGAAAAATAAAAAGCTTTAATTAAAAAAAGACAGAAAAAAATTTTAAAAATAAGAAATACAGTTCTAGTTATTTAGGAATCAAATGGTGTCTCGATGCTTAGTTCTTATTCTACCTCTTTCTAGGAGCTAGCAAGCTGAACTCTGTGCCATACTCCCTAAATAAATCAGAATATTGGGGGGATTTTCTTTGTTTTGTTTTTGGTGATATTAGGTCTTCAGTTTTCTAAACAGCAGTCTTAGTGAATTGTGCAGGTTTCAGAAAAACACTGACATGTCGTAATGTTTACTACAAAATGTCAAAGCAGAGGACTAACTAAAATAAAAGTAGAATTGTCTCTTTTAAAAAAAACTAATAATAGCTTTTTATTTTTCAAAATACATGCAAAGAAATAAAAAGCTTGAATAAAAAAAAGAAAAAAAAAGTTTAAAAAAAAAATACATGCAGAGATAGTTTTCAACATTCACCCTTGCAAAACCTTGTGTTTGTTTTTTTTCCCTCCTCCCCTGGACAGCAAATCATCCATTATTAGTTAAAACATGTGCAATAGAATTGTCTCTTGCCAATGTATATGACACACACTAAGAAGAATAGAAATCAATTGAGTCGAGGTCAGTGTTTCCAGGTTAGTATGTCCCTTTGGGCTTTGTCAGTGAATAAATAAGAAAGTATCCCTGAGGAACCCAGATTTTTCCAAGAAATAAAAACTAGTAACTATGCAGTCAATGTACTATGTATGGTACATCTGAACAATACCTGAACAAGCAACTGAACAATAAAACCTGAACTGTGTCAGACTATGTAAAAAGAGGCAAATATTAGGAATTTTTCCAGTGTCACAAGTCCTTCTGAAATGTCATAATGCTGTTAAAGTTGAACTTTTAATCAAATGACAAACCAGTTCAAACTGGAAGACTAGTTTAAACTTTTGATCTGGTTTTCAACTATAAACTAAACTAACTCCATTCAATTATTGTAATAAAGCAAACCTTAACTGGAACTTAAGTGAAAGGAAAAAAAATCTGCTTTTTTCAAGAAAGTTGTTTGACTTCCAAGTATATTAATATTTTTGCATTTCTATGACATGATGAGAAGGAAATGGTCCAAGTGGATTTTATTTGTCAAGTAATTTGTTTAATATTAGCAGCCTTGTGGGAAACCATTTCTAGCTCATGTATCAAGTGTTGGGAGGATCTGTTCAGAGTTGCCTGTATATGATATACTCATAGTTGATATAAATCTGTTGCTTCATCTACTCTAGAATTTGTCAAATGAACTGCAGGTTGAGTCATGGAGATAAGTTCAGCTAGTTCAATTCAACCAGCATTTGTAAAAACACCAACTTTGTGGCAGGCACTGCACTAGACATGGTGAGATGAGGGCAAAGGTAAGCTCTGCCCTCAGGAAGATTGAGAAGAGCCTTTGTCAGCTACTATATACATATACATATATATATGTGTGTGTGTGTGTGTGTGTGTGTGTGTGTATACATATATATATATATACATATATATATAATGAATTAGTGATTAATTTTTTTAAAGCATTGGATGTAGGCACCTAAAATATACTCACGAATGAAAATCAAGTAGTTTCTTTGCTCTTTATAGAATCAGTCAATGGTTTTTCACAATAAATTTTCATTGAAACATTTTGGTTTTATACCTATAATTTCCAAAATAATCATCTATTTTTCCCCTCCTAAAGAACTGCTTTTTTATAACAAAAAAAAGGGAGAAAAATAATGTGGCAAAATTTACCAAAACATCTGGAAATTATTTTCAAATTTTTTTATCTCTAGGATTCTACAACCGTAATTGTATCCCACCTACAAATAAGGGGCAAGGTCATCCTATGTCTTAGAGGCTAAGCTTGGCCACACTTTCATAGTGTTTAACCATTCCTACTTACCATTACAATAACTTATGGGTTTTTTCATAATTCTGCCTACTTTACTTTGGATCTTTTTTTTTTTTTCCCCATCATTGACCTATCAGTGAGATCACTGGGTGACATTTTAGTTACTTTCTCTACATAATTCCGAATTATTTAAAAAGAATGATTTCACCAATTTGTAACCCCTTCTCTTCCCTCTCCCTTTCCCCTCTCCATTCCAACATTAGCTACTTTTATCTGGTCATTTTTGCCAGTATTATTATTTTTTATTTTCATTTGACTTAATAGTGATTTGGACTATTTTCATACTATTATTAATATTATTATCATTAATTATTAAATTATATATTAATATTATTATTAGTTTTCAAATCTTTTTGAGAACTATTTCTTCATAGTCTTTGACCATTTATTGGGGAATGTTTTTGATCATGTGTATATAGTTAGTGTTTAGCATCTGTACAGTATCTGACACATAGGAGGTGCTTAATAAATGTTTATTGATTACTAAATCTCATTTATCATATACTAGAGATAGTAGATATAAAGCATTTCAATTTCACATAATCCATTTTAACTATGCCATCTTTTGTAATTGGAAAGTTGATTTTAATATGTACAAATACTTTTATAAAACTGGTTTCTATGCCAGAAAGCATGTCTGCCAATTCAGAAACCTACAGGGTGCCATCATTCTTATATTCAATTTGACAAATATTTATTAATGCCTTGCCCTGTGCACACTGGAGGTTCCAAATGAACTGGGAGAAATTAATCTCCATAAGACCATTCCCAGGATTGCCAGGGATTTGTACACATAGCAGACAGCAAATAAATATTTGTCAGAAAAAAAAAAATTAACTATTAACATAGTCCAAACCCTTGTGGAGTTTACAACTCTTAATCATCAACAAGTGTGGTCAGATTCTGGGGATATAAATATAGAGAATGAAACCATCCCTTCTCTCAAGGAGTTTACATTCTAATAAGGGGGAGACAATTGTTCAGTCATTCTACTCATGTCTGACCAAGCCTTCTCCTTTTGTCTTCAACCTTTTCCAACTTCAGGGTCTTTCCTATCTTACCTTACCACTCTTGTCTGCTTGTATGTTATTTGTCTGCTTTCCACCTCCTGTATCCCAACTTTCTGGTCTTCTGGTCTGTACGCTTTTGCACTGGCTGGCCATATTCTGTGTTTAAAATGAGCTCCCTCCTCACAGAATCTCTCTTTGTCCAAGATGTCACTCAAACACCGTCTCTACCATTTCATGATTCCTATTAATTCTATAAATTCTGTAAATTCACCAGAGGCAGCTGGTGGCTCAGTAGATAGAGCTCTCAGCCTGAAATCAAGGAGACCGGAGACAAATCTATGTGTGACTATGAACAAGGGATTTAACATTGTGGGACCAGCAGGGAAACAATATGGAAACAACAACAGGAGCTTGGACAGAGATTGTGAAGGATGGAAAAGTTATGGTTCATGGGATCATGAAGAGTCGAAGGTGACTGAGCAATAACAGCAAGAGGAAGTGATGAAATTGAGGAAGGTGAAGAATTAGATGGGAAGAAATGAAGGCAAGTGTATGGGGCTGAATTGGAAGGACTTGATAAATAATTTCATTCAAATATTGGTTAAGTATTTACTGGATACAAGTCACCGAGGGAATAAATGCTCACCAAAATTAATTAAAGTGATTTAATTCTTAGACAAGGGAGAGGAATACTACTCAGGTTTCAAACATGGAAAACTAAGTAAAATGGCAGCTGGGTTGACAGAATTAGGGAAGTTGGAAGGAAGGAGGAGCTTATCTGTACACTGAGTACAGATAAGACTGATTGACCTGCTCTAAATTTCAGTCTGTGACACATGTTTAAATTAAATTGTGCAATCCAGAATTTTCACTGATGTGCCAGATCCAAAATCGAAGAGTTCTCTTAGGAGTGTTTTAGGGTTGTGGCACCTCAAGTAGGAAAACAGACGTATTTCAGTTCTGTACTTGGCTTTGTCCCAAATGATTTCCATTTGTGACATTTTAGTTCCTCTTTTTGAAGATGAGCTCCATCTCCTAACCTTGTTGTAGAAATGTGAGCACTTACTGGCCAGCAGTAGTACAGTGTGTCCTGATGTAGTCAGAGTACAGTGGCTAAAAAGAGTAAATGTTTTCCCTCAGAAAGCTTTGCAGGAGGAACTTGTTCTCGTTCAGCATTTTCAGTTATTTCTGCCTCTGTTGACCCCATTTGAGGTTTTCTTGGTAGAGACATTGGACTGGTTTGCCATTTCCTTCTCCAGCTCATTTTACAGATGAGGAATTGAGGCAGACAGGGTTAAGTTACTTGGTCAGAGTCACACAGCTAGTAAGCGTCTGAGGTCAGATTTGAATTTAGGAATTCTTACTAAAGGTAGCAGTTCTTTGTCTGAATGCAGAGATCACCTTTTTTATGTCCTTTGTGGTTAATTTGGGTATTTATAATACTGAAAATGATTTATTTGCTCATAGTTATTCTTAAAATATTTTATTTATTTATTTATTAATACTTTTTATTTGCAAAACATATGTATGGGTAATTCCTAAACATTAACCCTTACAAAGCTTTGTGTTACAAATTTTTCCCCCCTACTCCCCACCCCTCCCCAGATGGCAGGATATCCGCTACATGATAATTATGTTAGTTATTCTTAAAATATTGTTACTATATACAATATTCTCTTGATTTTGCTTATTTTGCTGTTTTTCTAAGATCGTTGAGTTCATCATTTCTTATAGCACAGTACTATTCCATCTCAATCATATCCCACAATTTGTTCTTCTATCCCCGTTATATTTTAAAGCATTCCATATAATTATTACATATCATTAGCTCTTGTTAAACTTTCAATTATGTTCTCTCTTGTTCTTGAGGCCACATAAGCAGCCAATAGAGTTCTAGAGTAAATAAAGTCCTGTTTTCAAATCCAACCAATCACTAGTTGGGTGATCTTAGGAAAGGCATTTAACCTTGCTGCATCTGATCTATAAAAAAGGAGATAATACCTATAGCACTTCATAATGTTGTATAAACCTCAAAAAAAGAAATGTATATAAAAACCTTGCAATGTTTTAAATGCTTTATAATTTCATTTAATGATAGTTTTAAAAATCCATGTTTGTCTAAAGCATCATTGGTAATCGAATTTGTATACTATTCTATCAAGTCATTGAGCAAGATGGCTTAATGTTTCCCTTTGGGAGACTGGAGGGACGACATTAAAGAAATCAATCATGTAGCATGAATGTTATCCAGTCATGTGATCCTGTGAGCACACATACTCTGAAGTTACTTGTTTTCAGCTTTAATAGCTTAACACTGCACTATGATTTTTTGGGACACTCTATATTTCTTTTTTCCTTTTTGCATTGAAGATGTCCGCATCTTTTTTTTTTCCTTTGATACTTTTTTTTTTAATATTGCTATTGTTTCTTAGTAGCCCCACTAGACTCAAATGTTACCCCCGCTTTTCCACCTGCCTTGTAATAAAAAAGTGCAGCAAAACAAAAGAAACCAACACATTTTTCTGAGGGACAGCAGGTGTCTCTTTCCACATTTAGGCTGCTACCTCTCTACTTAGCAGAAAGATGTATCATCACCAGGCCTCTAGAATAAAATTGATTATTACATCAGTCTAAGTGCTAGTGTATTTCAGTATTGTTTTCTTGTACCTTATTAAATTTAAATTTTTTATGTGATAATATTTGGTATAATTTAATAATATTTAAATTATTATGATTGTATTCTTGTTTCTGCTTTCATTCATTCTATAGTATTTCATACCTGTTCCTGGAAATTTCCTTGAATTTTCATAGTCTTTAATCATCTCAGTATCTTGTTATTTTTATAAACCACAGTTTACCCAGCCATGACTCAAGTCAATTGCTATCTACTTTTTTATTGCTAGATTTTTTTTCTGATACAAAGAGTGCTGCCATGAATATTTCTGATCTTAACTTTTTTTAAGTATATTTCCAAGAGGGATTACTGGGTTAATTTATTGCATATTTATTATATACCAGGCACTGTGCTCATCTCTAAGGAAACAGTTCTTTCATTCAAGATCTAATGAGATCTTCTCAATCTAATGAAGAACATGCAAACTATTATGTACAAACAAGCTATATAGAGGATAAAGTTGGAAATATTCAACAGAGGGAAGACATTAAAATAGAGAGGATTGAGAAGGGTTTTAGGTTAGGGTTACATGAGGGCTTGAATGAACCAGTGAAACCAGAGTCAGAGCTGGGGAAGGAGACCATCCTGGACTTGGGAAATGGAAGTGAGAAATCACAAGGAAAACATCCAGTGCTACCAAATCAAAGAATAGATTGGGAGTCGGAGTTGGTAAAGTATAAAAAAACTAGAAAGGTAGAAAAGGCTGGGAGAAAGTTATGAAGGGTTTTGAATGCCACACAAAGAATTTTTTCTCTTGTGCAGTCCCAAATTTTTTTGTAAGAAAGTTGGGCTCCTTCCCAGCTCCACCAACAAATATTAATGTTCTTATCTTCTCCCAGTCCTTCTAATACTATTTTCTTTTTTTAAATTATTTTTGTTAACTTGGTGTAAAAGTGTAAAAGCAAACCTCAAGGCTATTTTAATTTATTTTTCTTATTAGTGATGTGCAGTGTTGTTTTTTTTTTACATAGTCACTCATTTACATTTTTCTTTTGTTTGCTTTTGTCATGTGACCACTTTGTAAGAGAATTTCTTCTTACATCCTTAATAGTGAAAAAGTTTGTGTTCCGAAGAAATATCAGGGTATGATCTTTTAAAAAAAAAAATTTTAAAAAAAGGTTTTGCAAAGGTCAATGTAGAAAAATCACTCATGTTTTAGAGAGAGAGAGAGAGAGAGAGAGAGAGAGAGAGAGAGAGAGAGAATGAGAGAGAGAGAGAGAATGAGAGAGAGAGAATGAGAATAATGTATAATGTCCTGGCTTTGGAAATGGGGTGTGAAAACATGGGGGGAAAAAAAATTAGTCCATATCCATGCTGGTAATACTTTCTTAGAATTGTTTTTTTTGTGTTTTGTTTTTTTGCCTTTGCAAGAGGAATATTCCCCATTGATGATATTTAGATACATATTGATTATTTGACCCTAGGCAAATCACTAAACATACCAGTCTACCAAGAAATTGATAAAACATAAGTTCCAGAGAAGAAGCTAATCTTTCACTGATAGTGGAAGTTCTGTGAGCTCCCTACACATCAAGGAAATGCTAGATTTTAGTGGGGAGGGAACAGTATTTAGAATTGTTAATGTTCTCTGTTTTATTTTTAGGAGATTTTTGTTGTTATTATTTCAGGTGTAGGAATATTCATTCATGCAACTGTTTATCAAATAGTTTGTTTTTTCCACATGATAATTTGGCTATTTGAAGCTATTATATTTATAAATGTGTCACGTGGTTGGTTTTTAGTCTTCATATTTTTAACTCTGGTTTTCACGTGGTACATGTGACTATTTTAAGACATAAGATTGCAGTCCTAGTCCTGAGTAGCACGTAAAATAATCTCATTTCTTTTCTCCCTCTTTAGATTTCATCAAGTTTTGAATGATTGCGACATAATGACAGCAGAGGATTCCACTACAGCAATGAGCAACGATTCCACCAACATGTCAGCGGCCAAAGTTCCTGAAGGTATTGCCGGCGCCCCGAACGAGGCTGCCCTCCTAGCCCTCATGGAACGTACGGGTTATAGTATGATCCAGGAGAATGGGCAACGCAAGTATGGCGGTCCTCCCCCAGGCTGGGAAGGGCTCCATCCGCCACGTGGCTGCGAGGTCTTTGTGGGCAAAATCCCCCGAGACGTGTATGAGGATGAGCTGGTCCCGGTATTTGAGTCGGTTGGGCGTATCTATGAGATGCGGTTGATGATGGACTTTGATGGGAAGAACCGCGGCTACGCTTTTGTGATGTACACTCACAAGCATGAAGCTAAGCGTGCCGTGAGGGAACTGAACAATTATGAAATCAGACCCGGCCGACTGCTCGGCGTCTGCTGCAGTGTGGATAACTGTCGGCTGTTCATCGGGGGCATCCCTAAGATGAAAAAGAGAGAGGAGATCCTGGAGGAGATCTCCAAGGTGACTGAAGGGGTGCTAGATGTCATTGTGTATGCAAGTGCCGCCGATAAGATGAAGAACAGAGGGTTTGCTTTTGTGGAGTATGAGAGCCACAGGGCAGCGGCTATGGCCAGGAGAAAGCTCATGCCGGGAAGGATCCAGCTCTGGGGACACCAGATTGCAGTGGACTGGGCCGAGCCAGAGATCGATGTGGACGAAGATGTCATGGAAACCGTTAAGATTCTGTACGTGAGAAACCTGATGATTGAAACGACGGAGGAGACGATTAAGAAGAGCTTTGGCCAGTTCAATCCCGGTTGTGTAGAGCGCGTTAAAAAGATCCGCGATTATGCCTTTGTTCACTTCACCAGCCGGGATGATGCCGTCCATGCTATGAACAGCCTCAACGGCACTGAACTCGAAGGCTCCTGTCTTGAAGTTACTTTGGCCAAACCCGTAGATAAAGAGCAATACTCACGCTATCAGAAGGCAGCCAAAGGAAATGCAACTGCAGAAGTCACACCTCAGCAGCCTAACTATGTTTACTCATGCGACCCCTACACACTGGCTTACTATAGCTATCCCTACAATGCTCTGATTGGACCCAACAGAGATTATTTTGTGAAAGGTAAGTTAGCTCTTTGGGGCATTTTTATTTAATTCATCATCAATATGTGACCATGGATTTGGGTGCCTAGATTTCTCCATTTCATTCATGAGATCTTGAAGTTGGTGGTTTTTAATGGTCATCCAATATGTAAATGTCATGCATTGATGGGGTGTGTTCTAATATAGCCATTGATAATAAAATATATTTTCTAATATAGCCATTATACCTTATTTGTATAAAAAGTGTGTCCCCGATATCTTAGTGCAGTTCCAAACTTTAATAGTTTAAAACTTCATTGAGATTCTATTTATTTTTATTTATTTATTTTGCTGAGGCAATTGGGGTTAAGTGTTCCACTTACTTTTGATGAATGTACTTATATATAGTAATTTCACTGGAGAACAAGAGGTTTCTTTAGGCATCCGATACATGGACAACCTTGACTCTTTGTAGACAGACAGTCAAATATCAGGGTCCTTAGAGTCTTCCGAGTTGTGAAGCTGGACCTTCTGGCACTGTCACTTGTGATTATTCATCCCAGTTTTGTGTTGTTTCTATAAGCAGGGAGCATAAGAGGCCGAGGGCGAGGTGCAGCTGGCAACAGAGCCCCAGGCCCTAGGGGATCTTACCTCGGGGGATACTCTGCGGGCCGTGGCATATATAGCCGATATCATGAAGGGAAAGGAAAGCAGCAAGAAAAAGGATATGAACTTGTACCGAATTTGGAATTATCTGCTGTCAATCCAGTTGCTATTAAACCCGGTACAGGTCAGTATCAATCTGAGGGATGGGCCAAGTCCAATCCGTCTTTCTTAGGCTCAGATACACACAAATGTGCGTTCACCTTTTGGGGAAACTTAGTCAAACACTGGGATCTTTAGTATTTCTCAATACTAGTGTGACCTGATGTGCTCCAATAGCCAGACCTTTGCCTTCTCTGTCTCTACTGGACAAAGCTGAGTGGACTGAATTTGTCCAAGAAAAGTTTATTTTTCTCATATTGTACCTTGAATTTTGCTCTAAGCGTTTGTGGAGATGGTGGAAACTCTTGCTTGTCAATGATCAGGGCCACCATCCCTCCTTCATAATAATGATGTTAATGAACCCGAGATCTAGAAATTTCATGGAAGTACAACATCAGAATTACAATTTCTGAGTCAGTATCTAATTAATGAGTATCAGCCTCGGTTACAAGCACCTGTTCTTTTAGTCCAGCCAAGGACTGAGGATGCAGGTAAAAATCAAGGCAAGAGATTCCGGGAAGCACAGTGAACTCCTCAGAAACTCCACAGTTCATGTTATGTGATAGTCTTCCACATTTACAATTAGTTAATCAATTGCCATCTGCAATTGGGTGCTGTGGAGAATTCAAGGAAAAAAGAAAAACAACATCCTTGCCCTCAGATGCTTACCCCTCAAGTGAACACAGGAAAAGCAAGAGTAGCAACACATTCACCGCTGATATCCACATATGGCAGTGGCTTGAGCGATCAGGAACACAATTATCCCGTGTTTCCATTTAACTGCATACTCGCCTCACCAAAAGTAGTCTAAAGATTGCTTGAGTGGATAATTTCAGTAAAATATTCACCCCAAAAAGGTGGTATTAGGAGCTCATTACATCTTTTACACACTAATTCTCCCATGAATCAAAGTTTTATAAACTTGCCCCAAAGATGGAAAAAACAAACAAGGAGTCCATTGCATTTTGGCCATAGTCTTGGATTGACCCATAAGAAAAGAAAGTATTTGCCTTATTTAGCACTTCTTATTAAAGAGATTTTTTTTAAAAAAAAGTAATAAATATACATCAGATGCTTTCAGAGCTTTCCTGACCAGATCCCCATCTAAATACTATTCACATTATGAGCTAATTTAAGGTTTCTCTTGTGCACATAAAACCAACCCAAGTTTCAGCAGTTAACTCTTCCTATTTGTAATTGGCAAAAATATAAGGGTTGAAGGAAAAGAGAGAATCCTATATTTATAGTATGTAGAAAATTTAGTTGGAAAAAATAACGTTCAGAGGATTGCAGGAGATATTATAAAACTTATATAAAACATAAGTTTTATATGCTTTACTAGAATTTGTATATATTTTAATATCAATATATTGTCTTAAATACCAAATATAATTGTAAAAATAATCATTCACATAAAAAAACCTTTTTTATCTGTACATTTCATCTCTAGGTACTATACTATTATTTTTATTGTCTCCCCCCAGTGCCTAAGTAAACAATCAGAAAATATTCCTAACTTTTTGAGACTTTGATTGAAATGCCTTTATCTTCTCTACACCCAGATTTTTTGAATTTTTTGAATGAACTGTGGTTCATACAAAAAGACCTATGAAGTCTTTGCCTGACTGTTTTATTAGTGGATCCTGTTACAAGGCTTAAAGATTATTGTATCTTTAATTTTACATGCTGTATTCTCTCATCGTGTGTAAGTAGTCAATATCAATATGCAGAATTATCAGCATGAATCTATTCCTCCGAGCTTTGTAATGAAACCCTCAGCTTAAAAGACAATTAAGCTAAAGAAGGTTGCAGGTCTAGCAGTGATAAAATGATAAGAAGGTGGCTGACTTATTTGTGTAAGGTCTGGTCAAGGTATCAAGATCTTGGCCAATTTCCAATTTAGACTTTCCTTGTTTGGGAAACTGTCACCATTGCCCACCATAGAGATGAAAGAAATTTGAATTGGGCTTATTATTAAAAAACTAGAAAAAGAACAAATTAAAAACCCTCAATTAAATACCAAATTGGAAATTCGAAAAATAAAAGGGGAAATTAATAAAATTGAAAATTGAAAACTATTGAATTAATAAATAAAACTAAGAGTTGGTTTTATGAAAGAAACTACAAAATAGATAAGCCTTTAGTTAATTTGATTAGAAAAAGGAAAGAGGAAAATCAAATTGTTAGTCTCAAAAATAAGGGAGAACTTTCCTCCAATGAAGAGGAAATTAGAGTAATAATTAGGAGTTATTTTGCCTAACTTTATGCCAATAAATTTGATAATCTAAATGAAATGGAGGAATATCTACAAAAATATAGATTGCCCAGGTGAACAGAAGAGGAAATAAATAAATTACTTTAATAGCCCCATTTTAGAAAAAGAAATAGAACAAGCTATTAATTAACTCCCTAGGAGATGAAAGAAATTTCTCTGTATTGAATGTTATTACTGATATCACTTCATATCTTGCTGATATATTTGGTTTTACTCCATGGAGTGCGTATATTAATCAGCTTGGTTTTTCCCATTCTTGATCCCATTTTAGTGGCCATCCCTGCTATTGGGGCCCAGTATTCCATGTTTCAGGCAACTCCTGCTCCCAAGATGCTAGAGGATGGCAAAATCCATACAATGGAACATATGATCAACCCCATTGCAGTACAACCGGACCCAGCCAGTGCTGCTGCTGCCGCCGCTGCTGCTGCTGCTATCATACCTGCTGTTTCAACCCCTCCACCTTTCCAGGTGAGTTTCTTATGTCATGGAAATTCATGTGATAGGTATTTCCTTTCACCATTTATTTGTGTATTGATAGGTTTGAGTTCCTTATGTGCCTAGAACTCCCAGTAGGGTGAGGTGAGCCAGGTTAATTTTAAACACAAGTTCCTGCTATTAGGAAGCTGTCACTACAAGCAATACTAATATTAGATTTATTTGGTATTCCAGTTTGTGCTGGAAGGGGAGGGAAAAGAGAGAAGGTTTTGTATAGTCCTTAATCTGTACTATTATTATCTCCATTTTACAGATGAGGAAACCGAGGCAAGTAGAAATTTTGTAAATGACTTGCCCATTAGTCATGCAGTTAGTATCCGAGGCTAGATTTGAACTCGGGTCTTCATGACTATAACTCTCTTATGTGCTAAACCAAAAATATACCAGGAATTGTGAATCCTTCTAATGAGAGCCTCCAACGGCTCCAAGAAACTGCCCGCAAATTGAGCTCTCTTTCCTTTGTCCTTGGGATAAAGAGATGTCATTGGAGGGAGAGAGGGAGGAAGGCTTTGTTTATTTCCCTTTTTATTTCAGACTTCATTCATGGTTTCATTAGTGGAGAGAAATCTCAGCGAGAAATACTTATTTGCAATTTAGTCTTTGTGAGCTATCTGGGACATTGAGAGATTGTGTGACTTGATCAAAGTCAAATAGCCAGTATGTATAAGAAGCCAACTTCAGCCCTAGTCTTCTTGCCATAAAGCCTATGCTATAACCATTATACCATGCTGCCTTTTACTTATTTTAAACTAGTCCATAGGGACAGCTAGGTGGTACAGTGGATAGAGCACCAGCCGTGAAGTCAGGAGGATCTGAGTTCAAATCTGGTCTCAAACACTTAACATTCCCTAGCTGTCACTTGGGCAAGTCACTTAACCTCAACTGCCTCAGCAAAAAGCAAAAAAATAAAAAAATAAATAAACTAGGCCATGGAAGTTGTTTATGCTGCAAACTCTTAAACTCCAGGAGCCCTATGCTCAAACAGGAATTTGTGTAAATGAGGAGAAAGACATGGCAAGGAGCAGAGTGTGAGGTGATAGCATACATCCATTAATTCGATAAATATTGGACTTAGTATTCAACGTGAGGCTTAATAGATCTCACTTCAATTCCTGGGTCTAGATAGAGACATGGGTAATTTTAGACAATGACAAATGAAAACAATGATGAGAAAAGTTAAGTGATTTTAATTGAGACTTAAAAACTGGGGAGTTCAGTAGTTAGAACAGAGGAGGGGGAGAGTGTTGTAGTCATGGGAAATAGCCAAAGAAAATGAGAGATGGGAAGTAGAAGGGGACTAGATTATAAAAGGCCTCGAACACCAAACAAAGTATTTTGTAATTGATTTGAAGACACTGAAATACACTTCAGTGCCCTGGGTGTATTGTAAAGTGATTAATGGGTAGTAATGAATTGGATGAGATGAACTAGGAGATCCTATCTCTTTGATTCTATTCCTTCAAAAAACTCCAGCAAAGTGGTGATTCTTTGGACCATAGTTCTTAGAACTGGAAGGGATCCTGTAGATTAAGTGGGCAGATTCTCCCAAACTTGTGATCTATAAAATCTGGCTGAGGTGTTGGGATGGGGACAGGAAGGGGACACCTTCAACCATCAGGTGAGAATCTACATTTTTTTTTTACTTTAAAAAAAGCCCCCATACTTGAAAAGATTTACCATCATTATATTTCATTACAAAATGTCTCTGGTGCGTTAGGAATGCTACATTTATGCATCATTGAGTGTACACAAATGACTTCCATTTATCAAGAGGAAGAGGGAGAGAATGGTAAGAGTTTGGAAAACTCTTTTAATGTACAATTAGTCCTCTAACAGCAATAACTCAATAAATGAATCCCTAAAGAAAGAAAGAAAATCACCAAGCTATGCAAAATTGGACAATTAAAAACCATAGGGTTTTTGGGGGAAACTGGGTTAAAGGGTTAATGCTCAAAAGCTTCATCAGTGTCACATTTTAAAAAAAAAAGTAGTAATCAAATTAAAATGGTAGTACAGTTTTATACATGTTAAATGGTGAAGAAATATATAAAAACTACAATAAGTAGTAAGTTTCTATAGCCATGGGCTGCCATTTGTCTTACTTGCTTCTTTTGCTGGCAAAGTTGACAAATTAAAAGCAAAAGGACATCCCTAAAGTCCTAGACACAGGGCCATGATATCAAGAAGAATACTTGGATATAGACCGCCTTCTGTCTACCAAAAGTATGTCAGTTTACCTTGAAAAGGGATGTTTGTTGGCTACAAGGTTTGGGCTCTTAAAAGAAAGCTTTAAAAACAATCTAATGGACCTGGAGCAGGGTTTAGAGCTCCCTTTCTTTCTCTGACCCATACAAACTCCTCCTGCCTGTCTCTCTCCCTCCTGGGACCTTGATTAGTGAAAATGGCTATCAGAAGGATTGAGGTATGGATTGTTTTTGGATAAAATCCCACATAGGCAAACATGAAAGTCATGTTATATTCATATTATTCCCTAATATATCAATCGTGTTGAATTAAATTTGCATTTATGAAATAAGCATTATAATGGAACTGAATGCACATTTTCAAAGTTGTTGGTAGTTTCTGGTTTGCCACAAAATGAAACCATTTTATGCCAATGCTATTTTTAAGGTTTTTTGATTATTTGAAATATCTCTCTCTCTCTCTCTCTCTCTCTCTCTCTCTCTCTCTCACACACACACACACACACACACACACACTTTCTTTCTATTTGTGTTGGAAATATATGTAGCTTCTGGTTTGCCATGAAATGAAACCATTTTATGCCAATGGCATTTTAAAGGTTTTTTGATTATTAGAAATCTCTTTCTCTCACATACATACATATATACATACACACTCATACATACACTTGCTTGCTATATGAGTGTATATAAATACAAATGTGTGTGCATACGTACAATGTACAATTATATTTATGCATACACAATGTATAATTACACAGAGAGACAGAGACACATACGATATTTTTTTTACAATGCTTTACAGCCTGTTTTAAAGGCTTTAACATTTTTAGTGGAATCAGTCAGTATAAAATACCTTGGAATATTGGTTCCTCCAATTTATGAATTGAATCAGTTCATCCCATATTTTCTCATTTAGCACCCCATTTTCCAGAAGAAGTTAATCCCACAGAGGGGAAATCAAGTTCCCGTAGGTGGCAAGTTAACAGAGTGGGGGAATTCATTCAAAGCCAGACCTCTGACTAGAAACCCACTGCCCCTTTGACTTCCTCCCTGGTTCTCACCTGTTTAATACCATAGACCGGTTCCCACTTGCTCTTGACATGGGGATCTTTTCTCCGTTCTCCTTAGGGCCGCCCCATAACTCCGGTATACACGGTGGCTCCCAATGTCCCGAGAATCCCTGCGGCTGGGATCTACGGTGCCAGTTACGTCCCGTTTGCTGCTCCTGCTACAGCCACACTAGCCACACTACAGAAGAACGCCGCGGCCGCAGCTGCGGTTTACGGAGGTTATGCCGGCTACATACCTCAGCCATTCCCTACCGCTACAATTCAGGTTCCCATCCATGATGTCTACCAGACATACTGAAACTGGGGGACAGGGGGGGCTGTGAAAACAAACAGAAAAATCATTGAAGGAACACTTTACTATTTATGAAGAAAGTACCCATCGCCAAGAACGTGCCTGAACTTTAGTAAATATATCTAGAATCTTGAAAGTGAAGAATGTTGTCACATATTAATGTTGAAATATTTTGTACAAATGAAGTCACGAGTTTTGGGTGACTTTTAAATGTATTCCTACATTTCTCAGAGTTCAACTTGCAAAGCCTTAATACCATCTTCTAGCCACATGTACACAATGGTATGTTTATAAAGGTATTTTTTAGCAATTATATTTTCGGTATGAAGGTTATTTTCTTAACTTCTGCACTCCAGAGATGTTTATTTTGTAGTGCCTTTATTAAATATATTGACTATAAATATATATATATATATTAAGAACATCCATGCAGCTAGGTGATATTTTGAAAAGATATATTCAATATTTAAAGATACAGAAAAGTAGTGCTTTTAAAAACATACACAACCCTGAATACCTTATTTAAAAAAAAAAAAATAATAATCCTGGAAAGTGCAATTTTAAGATGAGTGAAGCCACTGTGTTGTTGCCGACCATTGGGATGATGGAGCCATCTCGGATACATTCTCTTTTTGACAAAACTGGAAATACTCCCATTCTCCTTCATCGAGGAAGAAGTAGCCCAAGATTTCTAAGAGATTTCTTAAATTTCGGCCTCTGCCGCCTACTAAGAAAATGCTCTTCCTCATTTTCCATTTACACCTTTGTCCTCCAAGACTGGACAGTACGGACGTTTGGGGTTGGTTGTTAGAAATAAAAAAGAAATTGCTGAGTTCTCCACTCATCTACTTTTTTGGTAGTATCTTTTTGTCTGTGCTTTGGTGCACGTGCTGGATTTGATAGAGCCTACAAGAGAGCGCCTCTCCCTAGCTTCTTCATATTCCAGGCCAACATTGAATTTCCTTTCCAATTCTCTTGAATTTTGTTTTTTTCTTTTGAAGTTTAAGTTGTAGTGACAGAGAATGTGTGCTTTAATTGTAGACAGGGTCCAAAAAGAAGAGTAACGCTTTATCCACTTAGGATCTCGTGATCATGTCTCATTGCTAAATTTCTGCCCTAGTTGGGACTAGTAGAATACTGTGCTTGTAAAATGGGGCTTTCCTCCATTCGCCGTGCACAAGTAACTTCCGCTTCGGTGAACTAAATTTGGAGGAACACATCCAGGAAGAGGAGGAGAAACCTGTAGGAGTTTTAAAAGTTTGTAAATATCTTCTACTTAGACATTTTTAATGTCATTTTATTTTGCAAAAAAGTACATGGTGTGTGTTTTACCACAAAATGAAACCATTTTATTTCAATGTTATTAATAAGGTTGTTGGTGGTTTTTTTTTTTTTTTTTTTTTTGGTGTTGTTTTTGTTGCTATTAGGAAGTAATTATATTATTGCAGTGTTTTGTGGCCTGTTTAAAGGCTTTTATTTAGCAGACTGAATGTAAAATACAGTAAAATGTTGATTCTCACCCACTTTATGAACTGCATCAGCTTTGATTAGAAAACTTCAAGAAGTGAGGTGTGCAATAGGTACAGAGTATGCAGTTATGTTTTTATGTCATATTATGGATCCATTCAATCTTTCCAACCATGCGATTTTTTGCTGGTGGCAGTATGAAATTTACATGCCTGGACAGAGAGTGGGTCCATTCCCTTAGCAAATATTTTAGATTTTGTTTAAAAAAATATAAATTAAAAGGTTCCCAAATGCCTATTTTCTCATCTTCTGGTGGGAAGAGTTTTTATATATAAAAAAATATTTATTTTAACTATTCTATAAAATTATTGAGTGCCAGGTTGAAGTCTTTACACGTTCTTGACATTTTTTTCCATGATTTTTAAAACCACACTTAAAGAGTAGAGCAATTGTGCAATGTTCTAAAAACATATCTAGAAACCTGCATCCAAATCTCCTAGCCTATTAGAATAAATAATGTTTTGAGATTTTTATGAGGACCAGATCTTCATCCTGTGAAACAGTGGAAGAAATTTTCTCTTTCATTGGCAATAGTGGAGAATTTCTATAGAACTTTGTTGTTTTGTTTTGTTTTTAAAGGATGAGTCTCTGACAACTTATTCTTACTGTATTTTACATGTGCCTGTAAAATTAAGTGCAAAAAAAAAAAAAAAGAAGAAGAAGAAGAGGTTTCTGATCTTGGCAAATACCAAACTACCTTAAAACTGATATTGGTGACATAGCCAGTTAGATATCAATGAGCCTCCTATCTTTGATCGTCTATCTGCACCATCTGTCTGAACCATCTATCTATATTGTTTCAAAACCATTTCATGTACACTACTGAGGTAAGTTTATAACTTGAAATGTGAAGTTTGGGGAGGTTTTTTTTTTGTTTGTTTGTTTGTTTTGTTTTGTTTTGTTTTGTTTTTAGGTTAAGAACAAACTCGACCAAAAAGTTTAGTGTGACTTGTTTTTTGAATGTCAAAATAGTTTAGTTACTACCTTTTCTTTCTTTGTATTTTGGAAAGCTTTTAAGTTTATTTAGTTCTCGCCTCTTTTATAGTATGTTCTTAGGGTATAGTCAATAAAGCATTCTTTAAAGTAATTTTTGCTACTTCATTTCAAATTCTGGGTTCATTCTTAATAAAAGATGCTACATTTACACACTTTCGAACACACTTTATGCCAGATTAGGATACTACTGCAAGAAAAGTGACCCTATAAATTCACTGTTGCCAATTTGAGAAATAAAAATGGGAACTCAACCTTAGTGTGGATATCTAATTGGGGAGTTGGTGTGCTTAGCTAAATTGTGGTTTATCTACATCCTACCTGACTTCTCTTCAGATTCAATTAAACAGCAGATTCGAGGAATAGTTTAAATGATTAATGTTTGCAGAATATTACGCTAGGCTAGAGAGAAAGTTTAGATAAACAGACCCTGTCTAGGAGGGGGTAAAAAAGTCAACACAAAATCATAATCATTACGTGTTTAACATGTGTAAGATGCAGAATGAGTGATCTGATAGAAAAGATGTTTCCAACAGGAGCAGTCTTGAGAGACATGTCATCTGAATTAGGTTTTAAAAGCTTAGAAGAGATTAAATAGGAGACAGAAAGGTCATTCCAGCCAGGAGGAAATGATGAGAGCAGAAAGGTGTACCAGGGACGCTGGACACAATAGTCTAATTTGACTAGATAGAGTGTAAAGTGCAGAGAGGGGAACAAAGGCAGAGTTCTGTCAAATTATGGAGGGTCTTGAATACCTGGTAAAGGAAAAATTTTCAGCAAAAGTGAGTATGATCTGTGCATAAGGAATATAAAGCTGGCCAGGGGTACATAGGATGAAGTAGAGGTGGGAAGATCTATTCAGAGTCTTGCAATCATTAAGAGGACTTTTACTGGGATGGTAAGAGGAGGGAATCGACATCGTAGAATTGGAATCCAATTGGTCACTGAGTCCCATCTATTTTACCTACATTGGCACACTGGTGTTTGAAGGAGAAAAGTGTCTACTCTCAGCACTGGGGTTTTACTTTCTTTTCTCATCTCTTCAAGAGCTACCTTCCCATCCACCCCCAAAAATGAGTAGAAACTAAATGTGACCTTATTGTTTCTTTGGTGGCCAAGGGTAATCAATGCTATAAACTTGAGGTGGATCACAGCACTTGAAACCACTTATTTTTTATGCTACACTTATGGGTAAAGATAAAAAGTAAAACCTTCCTCTTTTCAATGGAAACTGCCTTAGGAGTATAACTTGTAAGAAACCATCAACCAGCTGGAAATAGAAATATTCAAGCAAAAACGGGGTGAGTGGGTTTTTTTTTTAATTTAATAATCCAAATGATAAATTATGTATTCTAATTGACTTTGCCAGTAGAGAACTAGCCTCTCTGATCTTGAGTCTTTGCTATTAACTTAGCAGCTCTTTTCATTTGATCTCTTGCTCCCATTCAACTAAATACAACCCATCTACTGCCTGTAAAAAATTCCCAAGATACCCCAGCAATAGACATCCTTTGACGAGTAGTGTCTCCTTCCCTAGAAAAGTGCAAATCTCTGGCGAATCTCCTTATTTGCCGAAGCAGACCCTAGCACCGTCAGATTACAAAAAGTAAAGCCCAAAAGGGAAAAATCTAATGGTTATTTTGCAATAACCTTCCCATTTTTTATGAGAATTTATATTAGCTTCCCATAATTTATATCAACTTTGACACTTTTATAGGATTCTCTAGGGATTATAGTAATACAAAATTTATATAGTGCCTTCTATATATGTCAGGCTCTAGCAAATATCTCATTTAAGCCTCACAACAACCCTGGGAGATAGATGCTTGAGGCAGATAGCTTAAGTGACTTGCCCTAGTTGACATAGCTAATAAATATTAATTTCAGATCTTCCTAATTCTGACCCTGCCCTCTACCTTATGAGATGGGAATAGCTACATGGAGAGATTTGTATTCTTTTAATCTATGGTGCCTTTAGCAAGTATAGATGGGACTGGACAAATGCAAAAACAATCAATCTACTGGACCATCTAAATTAAACTGAGAAAGTATTATGACTGCAAACTACCTCCCCACCCTCAGGAAAACCCCCTTGCATTAATTAATTGCATTAAGCTCTTTGTATATATGTTGATTTGGAGTAAAGATTATATTTTGTCCATTTTCTTCCTGGAAGAATTAGTGAATTTATCACAAATTCTGTTTATACTTTTATGAAAGATAATCAAAATGCTTGTTGATTACTTGCCTTCCCTTGATCCTCAAGGCCTTAAGTGGGAGTTCCTCATACCAATGAAATCACCAGTCCCACCCATCCAGTAATTATAACTATTAATATCTAAGTATTGCTGAGACTATTGGAGAAGCTATTAAAATTGTTCAATTGGGTGCAGAATGAGGATTAATGAAGACAAATCCAAAGAGGAAGATGTAGGCTACACGTAAAGGAAACTTAGGAAAGCTAGTTGATGCTGCAGTGATGAGAACACTGGGCCTGGAGCCAGGAAAATCTGAGTTCAAATCCAGTTTCAGTCATTCATTGGGCAAGTCACTTCACCTTGTTTATCTCAGTTTTCTCATCTATAAAATATACTGGATGAGGAAATGGCAAACCCAAAGGAATCGCTCGGGTCAGACACAACTGACCAAAAATAACAATAAAAAAGGAAAACTTGCAGTTTGAGTTTTTCAGAAATGTGATGAGTCAACAACAGGCATTTATTAAGTGCCTACTATGTGCCAGGCACCACTAAGCTCTGGGAATACAAAGTCAAAACAAATATAATCCAACTTGGGAAGTAAAGACTATGAAGGGCATTCCTAGTCAGATAGAAAGTTGACACAAGCTCCAAATTGGAGTTTTAATGATTTGTTGTCCAACTTTCATGCAAACTTGGAAAATCCAAACATAGTTGTGAAAATTGTTCAGAGACCTATCTCAAGAGTAGGAACAACTTTAGTCAATGGAGAATATGGGACCTAAACATTAGCTACTATTTTTTTTTAGTAAATACTATTGGACTTGAGGTCATCCATATGAAGATACCTCATGATTTGGGCAGTAGTGGGGTTGGGGGATGAGGAACCATGTAATGAAGTACTGGTTCTATCACAATCTCCTATGCTATTTCTTGGCAACCAGCTTTGGGATTAGTAACGCATTTGTTGCTGAATTTTGAATAATTTAATGGATTCAGAAGGCCTATAACCTTCCAATTTTCTCCCTTCACATATTTTTCTGCCAATAAAGTTGGTGAGAAGGAAGGGATTTGTTTGATGTTTTCATAATAGATATTCAGCTCTATTTCTTCATGACTCATCTGACAATCCCTGGAGTTTTTTGGGTTTTTTTATATATAAATAGTCTTATTTTTTCCAATTATATATAAAGATAGTTGTCAAAATTAATTTTTATAAAATTTTGAGCTTCATATTTTTTTTCTTCCTCCCATCTCCTCCTCTCCAAGATGGCAAGCAATTTGATGTGTCATACTTGTGCAATCATACAAACATTTCCTCGTTGGTCATGTTGTGAAAGAAGGAACAGAATAAAAGGGGAAAAGCACACATACCACAAAGTGAAAATAGTATGCTTTGGTCTACATTCAGACTCCATGGATATGGATAGCATTTTCCTTCATGAATCTTTTGGACTTGTCTGAGATCTTTGTATTGCTGAGAAGAACTACATAAGTCATAGGTGATCATCGCACATTGTTGCTGTTACTGTGTATAATATACTCTTGGTTCCTGCAGATGGCTTTAAAAATTCAACTAGCATGTACATTGCTTCCAACCTTAACTTCATTTGCTTTTAATTACATGATAAAAATTCTTCTATTATTCTCCAAGAAAATTTCTGAATATTCAATGATTCTCTTGATGGATTAAGAAGGAATTGATAACTCTAGCATAATTGTTCTTCTCATCTGGGCACTGGTAGGGATAAGTTTCTGAAAAGTTGTGAAAATTGAATTTGGATGAATTGACTTATTTTAGTTGTATTCTAAAGATTTCCTTATTTAATAGAATCATGAAGTAGATTATGTAGTCAAGTGAAGTACCACAATATCTTGATTCATTTATCAATTCATTTATTTATAAATGAATCCTCTGGGAACTAAGCATCTTTATGATAGTAGTTATAAAGTAATATTATAAATGTGGGCCCAATTTAAAAAACATAGTTCAGAAACCAAGAAAAACTTTTGGTTTTTATCATGCACAGCTCAGCCTCTCCAACAAGCTGAGCTATTCTGTGCACAAATGTGACAGTCCTATTATTGCTCCAGCTCCTCTGCTCCTTTTTGCCAAAGTGCTCATGTTTTGTGTACAGATCTTTGCCATGCTCTACCATCTTTCTGCTGGGTAAGAACATGCCAACCAGTCTAGCATGTTGAGTTGCATGGCTCTAAAGATCAGTTGATGGTCCTCATGGACTCCTCTATTGCATTGGCAAGATCAGTAGGATCCAGAACATCTCCTACAGATGGTTCTTTGAGTTGCCCAATAAGCACCTTGAGATCAAGAATTGATCTATATCAATTGCTATGATGCAAATGCTGCCAACATGGGTTGGAACAGCTCCACTATTACCTCAGCTCAGGGTCTCCCCTGAAGTATTCTTTTGCATTTGGCATGCCTTTGAATAAAGCAACTGGCTCTTCCTGTTCAAATAGTCATGGCTCTCGTATAGTTGGGAAACAAGATTTTAAAAGGTAAAAACAGAACAAGCTGGGTTAGACCAAAATCCTTCAACTTCTATTTACTTAGGGATAATAAAAGGTAAACTGGATAGAACATAAGCAAATCAATAAAAGGTCTCTTTTCTATGCTCTTTTCTCTCTTCAAAGATTCATTTTTCAGAAACTATATAATCCCTGCCTTCTCAAATCTGGCCCTCTGAAGCTTATATTCAAGTTGAAGCTAAACTTTGGGTCAACAACCACAACCATAACTATCTGATGCTTTAAAAAAAAAAAAATCAAGACCAAACGGGAAGACAATAACTCAAAATATTGGAAATTAATCAAAACAAGGTAAATTAGTCTGCCCTCTTCTCTTACTCAAAAGGCCACGCTCCCAAAGATGTATAGCCAAACCTAATTTATGTTTCTAGGTTTCTCCTCTGTGCTACCATCTATTGTTTTTCCTTCGAGCTGCTATTGTCATCTACTGGTTCTCAACTATATTGTACTTCTCCACAAGAATATGTTGATAGACTCGGGTATATAAGTCTGGTCCATTGATTCAGGGCTGGTTCGGCTCTTTTGTGAGTCAAATTGACAGATACACTTAGTCAACATGGCAAGAACCCTTTAAGTCATTTCAGTCTTTTGAACTTTTCTGCTTCACATTCAAGTAGTAGAAGTTATTCCTCTCATTCAGATTTGGATAAATTTCTTTTAAGTCCCCACCAGGCCTCTGAAATTTAACATGGCCATGCAAATTTTCCCTAGAAATTCATTTGGGAAGATTGAATGAGACAGAATGGAGTTTGGTGATCTTTGTCCTGGATGTCTACAATTGCACTCAAATTGCTGCTCTCCCTACACTGCCATCCCAATTAAAAAAATTATAGCATCTGAATTCACTTCTGATGCTGATGCATGGAAATGTTTCTTAGACATATAATGCAAACATTCCTCAGTATATAAAACATAGGAACAGATAATCATTCTGAATGCATAGTCCACATGTCTAGTTTGTACCACGTCACTATTACCCTCTTCATGGAGTTGTAAAATGATGCTATAATTCTAGAAAACAACGTCACATTCACATTAAGGTTGCATTCCATAAATTAGATGTAGGTTACACATGGATACATACTTCTCGATACATTTACCAATTTATGTTAGTCCTAAAGATACTAGTTTTGAATATGGCATTATGCCAATTGTATCAAGCTTTGTAACATTGTAGAACGTAAACCAAATATATAGGTAATGTGATACGTAACAAAAAGAGCGCACACACACACAAAAAGGAAATATACACATTATATATTAAGCTTACCTATCAGTATTCCACCAAAGACCACCATTTGATTATATGTATGAGTCTTCCTGACAAATGGAGCTCCCTCACTCCCCGTCACCCAGCTTAGGGCTTGGCAAAAATACCAATGGAGCTGCAAGGTGTTGTAGTGGATAGAAAGAATACTAGTGTTGAATTCAGGAAGAGTTGCATTCAAATCCTCCCTCAGAAGCTCTTTAGCTGTATAACTTGACTAATCACTTAACATCTCAGGAAGAGTTGCATTCAAATCCTCCCTCAGAAGCTCTTTAGCTGTATAACTTGACTAATCACTTAACATCTCTCTGTTAATATTATATCTCATATATCTGTATGAGATATATATGGTTAACATAGATAACATTTCTATATTAATACTATAATAATAATAATAACAGGCCCACAAAGTTGTGAGGATCAAATAAAGCAATTTGCAAACAGGAAAACAATCTATAAATATTATTAATATTTTAAAAACAAATGGTCAAAGGTTATAATACGTTTTTTGAAAGAGAATTACTAATGATCAACAATATGAAAGGCTACAAATCACTAATAAGAGATTGAAAGGAAAACATCTGAGATCTCATCCTATGTATTGATAAAAACAATAAAGGAAGAAAGAAAAAGGCTGTGGAAAGACAGATTCACCAACACTTGCTAGAATTGTGAATTAATCTAATTCTTCCAAAAAAATTTTTTTTGAAATTGTTAGAAACGATCACTAATCTGTTACCCTATGAATAATTCCACCATAATCCATGTACCCTTAGATGTTGAATGACTGTAAATGGCAGAATATGAATAGTGCTTTGAAGAAGCAGCAAAAGAGCAGAAACAAAAGTTGCCTAGGTGACATTTGAGACATAAGAGGTAATGAATATGAGGAGTTTAGACAATCAAAGAAAGATTTGCATGAAAGATTGCAGCATGAAGTAAATAGAAGGAACATAAGAACACAGTGATTATAGCAATGAACAAACAAGAACATCTAAAGAAAGCTAAGTTTGTTGATTGTGATGACCAGATGACCACTCTTGTTTCAAGACATATATTCCATATATTCCCTTCTCTATATGGGAAGATGGCTTGAGGAGAGGCTATTTCATATGCTCAGTTCTTGCACTGATACGTTTGCTGCACTCTGAGAATAAGCATCTTTATAATAGTAATTATAAAGTAATATTATAAATGTGGGCCCAATTTAAAAAAAAAAAAAAAACAATTCAGAAACCAAGAAAAACTTTTGGTTTTTATCATGTACAGCTCAACTTCTCCAACAAACTGAGCTATTCTGTGCACAAATGTGACAGTCCTATTATTGCTCCAGCTCCTCTGCTGGATACTTTCTCTTTATAAGAGAAAGTTCAAAGCAGGACTCTTAGAAAATAATTAATTCTGTAAAAACAAGAAGCCCTGATCCAACTTAAAAATACAGCATCTGACCATGTTGACCACCCTAATCTGCTGGATCCTCAATCCTCTCTGGCTTTCTGTATTGCTTCTTTCTCCTGGCTCCCTTCTTATTTATAGCAGTATTCTCAGTTTCTTTTCCTGAATCAACATCCATGTTATTGCCACTAACAATGAGCATACTCTGTCATTTTCTCTTTCCTTTTCTACTCTTACCGATGACCTTGACAACTCTTACAAGCTTAATTAATACCTCTATACAGATGATTCCTTCATCTCTATGGCCAGTCCTAGCCTCTTACTTAATATATGGAATATACAATATATATGGAATATATGTTGTCTTGAAACAAGAGTGGTCATCTGGTCATCACAATCAACAAATTTAGCTTTCTTTAGATGTTCTTGTTTGTTCATTGCTATAATCACTGTGTTCTTATGTTCCTTCTATTTACTTCATGCTGCAATCTTTCATGCAAATCTTTCTTTGATTGTCTAAACTCATATTCATTACCTCTTATGTCTCAAATGTCACCTAGGCAACTTTTGTTTCTGCTCTTTTGCTGCTTCTTCAAAGCACTATTCATATTCTGCCATTTACAGTCATTCAACATCTAAGGGTACATGTGTATATTAACTGTATATATCACCTTGTATGTTTCATAAGTCCATCACAGTTGCTGATCATATAATTTTACTGATATCCATATCACAGTTGCTGATCATATAATTTTGCACAATATTCTCCTGGTTCTGCTCATTTCACTTAGCATCAGTTTCCATAAGTCTTTTCCAGGCTTTTCTGAAATCCTGCTCATCATTTCTTATAGAACAATAATATTCCATTACATTCATATACCATAATTTATTCAGACATTCCCAGTACCTGTCATTCTCAACTCACCCTTTGTATTCAATTGCCAAATCTTGTTTTTTCTGTCTTTGTTGTATCTTTTGCAAATATACTCTTCTTTCTGCTCACCCAGTAATCACTCAGGGCTATAGCAAGGGCCTTTTACATGAACTCCTTGCTTCATGTGTCTAAGCATCCCACTTGCTACTTCATACAGCCATCAAAGGGGATTTTCCCAAAGTGCAAGTCTTAACCATGTTCCACCTGCCCCCACCCCTGCTCAACAAACTCCAGTGGCTCCTTATTATATAGAAGAACAAACATAAATTTCCTCTACATGACATCCGAAGTTCTTTATTACCTGCTCCCTTCCTACCTTAACAGTAATTTTTTTTCTTTTCCTTTTTAATTTGTACTGCTAATGTTTATTTTTACATGACCTTCATTTGCAAATATATTCCTTGATCCCCTTTCCTTACTCAAGGAGCCACCCCTTGTATTGAAGAAAAAAAGAAAGGAGAAAAAGCAAGTTAGCAAAACCAGCCTGACAAATGAGTCCAACAGTAAATGAACAATAATTCTTACAGGACTATTTTGTCCAACTTGTGGCAGAGCATTCTGAGCTCATATTGATCAGATCAGACAGAGACACATTAACTTAACTCTTAAGAGTCATGCTATTTTAGTCCTCTTTGAGATCAGACAACCACCAACCAACCATTCCCCTGCTGGTCTCTTGTCACATAACCAGGTCACCTTTTTGGGGGGCTCACATTTCTTTTTCTTTTTTATTGTGAGGCAATCAGAGTTAAGTGACTTGCACAGGATTACACAGCTATTAGATGACAAGATCAAATTTCAACTCCTGACTCCAAGGCTGGTGCTCTATCCATTGCACCACCTAACTGCCCCTCTCACATATTTCTTCAATGACATTTTTCACTCCCATTCCTTTTTTGTAATGTGGTCTAGCCTACTCACACCCAAATTGAATTTCTCTATTACCTTCTGGGTAATACTTATTTCAAAATCTTCAGATTTTAGTAGCGTTCTATGGCTCACAGTCATACAAGACTCCAAGTTTAAGGGACCCTTTTGTATTTGTGGATGATATCATACTGATTGCTCTGGCATATTACAGAAACTCCTAAATGAGATCCATTACTACAAAATGGAGTTTGGCTTCATTATGCACACAGGAAAAAACAAGTGGATGAAGAATATCTATAGTGTTTAGGTCAATGGTGTCAAACTCAGAAACTATCCTTGTCACAGTATGTTAACTTAGAAAATCACAAATTAACATGATCTATGTTGTATTTTAATTTATTTTGTTAAACATTTCTCAATTATATTTCAGTCTGAACTCATTTGGAAGGCTTGAGTTTGACATGTTGGTGGGAATGATTTATGAAAGAGATATCAATTAAGCCCACGAGAGCTGTCAAGATCACCATAAGAGAGTATAAAGAGAAGAAGGCCTAGGAAAGAGTATTAGAGAATACCCACAGTTAGATGGACAATCTTGAAATCTCATCTATCAGTATATATATGTATACATACATATACTGTGTGTGTGTGTGTGTATGGATACAATTAGATGGACAGCTTTGAAGTCTCATCCATCAGCTCATCCATGTGTTTGACTATCTAATCCATAGATGTATATATACAATATATACATAGACATTGCAATAAGACTTCTGGGACACACAATGGACTTCTGTGGACCACAAACCTTGTGTGTATAGTATGTGTGTATATACACACATATGTACATTGCAATAAGATTGCAACACACTGAGTGTGTGTGTATGTGTGTGTGTGTGTGTGTGTGTGTGTGTGTGTATATAACAATTTGGGCTCAGAAATAGAGCTGTCTGACAGAATGATTTCAGAGAGACCTGGAGAGACTTACATGAACTGATACTAAATGAAATGAGCAGAACCAGGAGATTATTGTACACGGCAACAAGATTATAAGATGATCAATTCTGATGAATGTGACTTTTCCACAATGAGATGATTCAAATCAGTTCCAATTGTTCAGTGATGGAAGAAAGCCATATACAACATGGAGAGGCCTATGGGAACTGAGTGTCGACCACAATATAGCATTTTCACTCTTTTTGTTGTTGTTTGCTTGCATTTTCTCTCTCTCTCGCTCTCTCTCTTGCTCTTTCTCTTTACTGATCTGACTTTTCTTGTGCAGCACAATAATTGTATAAATATGTATTCCTATATTGGGTTTAACATATTTCTACCATCGTTAACATATATTGGACTATCTAGAGGAGGGCGTGGGGGAAGGGGGAGGAAATTAGAACACAAGGTTTTGCAAGGGCTAATGTTGAAGAATTATCCACGCATATGTTTTGAAAAATAAAAATCTTTAATTAAAAAAAAAAAGAAAGAAAAAAGAAATAGAGCTATCTGGATAACCTGTTAGAATTTGGTAAGGTGTTTTGATCTTGGTTTTTTAACAAGCTAAAAAATTCTCCCTGCACAAAGGCACATCTTTTTAATACCAAAAGTCTGCCAGTCTGCCATATATTTTAAAATGTCCTATTTCATAAAAAGCTCAGCTTTTAAAGGAGTGAGTTATCATGATGGGGGAGATGCTCAAGATTTTATTGATGCTCTCTTTTTTATATCACTTTCTCTTCACAGTGACTTTATCCTGCCCAGTAGAATCAAGCCCTTTGACATCCTTAAACAGCTATATAAAGGTTATCTATTACTAAGTATTATTATTATTAACAAATAAGTAGAGTAAAAAAAAAAATAGCCAATCAATCAACAAGCATTTCTTAAGGGCAAAGTCTGCCTTCTCCCTGCCCTGAGGGGAGAGCTCTGGGGAGATTCTGCTTAGGGGTGCTGCCTTTTTGGTGATGATCCACAACTGACATTTCTCTACCTTGTATCAATGTCCCATGGGGTCAATCCTCAATAACTGGCCCAATACCTTACATGTTTCCCTGAGTGAAGAAGCTGGATCTAGTTTCTGGGAGTATGGATAACCATGTTACCTTTCCCAGCAGGCCTTTCCCCTACTCCTGGCTCCCTATCCCCATCCTTCTCCATTCCTGTAATGAGTCAGAGCTAAGGTGCCTCCCACAGAAAGTCACAGAAATGAGCAAAAGGGGGATCCCAAGGAGAACTATTAGCTTGGCACGGTGACGCCATTCCTACAAAAGACAAAGGGTCTCCTTAAGTTTCATTTGCCCTTCTCCCAACCTAGCTCTGGTTTCCTAAGGGTGGTATTTCAGCCTGCCTGGCTGCTTCATGTGACCTTTTACCAACTTTTTTTTTAACCTACCCTTATGTCTTGGCTTGGGTTATTTTGTTTTTCAAAACAGTTAATGATTAATCTTCCACAGGGTTTAAATGGGTCTTAGTTATTCTGAGAATCTCAGCATCAGAAGTGCCACCAAGGCTGATTGTTTGGAGTTGACCTTGCTGAGATGGGATTGGGTCAAACTAGACTGAACTCCCAGGGGCCATGACAACCCTGAGCCCTGCCAGTTAACTCGTACTGGACTTTCTTTCTTCCTTTCCATCTCCACCCCTGGCTCCTTTATGCCAGACAAAGAAAGCTTTAAGGGTGAGGTGGAATCCTTGTAATTCCAAAAGGGAACTGAAATCAATAGGGAAAAAATTCTTTAACCACACATTAGCTCAGACACTAAATGTAACCCAAAGGTGGAGACTCAGGCTGCTTCCCACAATTCTCCAGGCCTATTTTCAGGGACACTCCCCATTTGGCATTTTCACCCTCCTCATGCCTGTGAATGTGTACACATCTAGAAAAGGACTAATCTCTAATGACTAAACATCAACGTTCCTCTGCTTTTATATCACTGGCAGGTCAGGGCAAAAGTAGAAGCCGGGTTGGATTTTTCATTCTCCAATTTAGCAAAATGGCAAAATCCTCCAGAAGTTGGTCTGGTATGGGTTTGCTTACGACTACTCCCCAAAGGTCGCAGACACTGGTCACATCTCAGTGTCACACTTCTAGCAAAGCTAGTGGCCACCACTGCTCAAAATAAGGCAGAAATGGGGCAGCTGGATGGCACAGTGGCTAGAGCACCAGCCCTGAAGTCAGGAGGACCTGAGTTCAAATTTGATCTCAGACACTTAACATTCCCTAGCTGTGTGACCCTGGGCAAGTCACTTAACCCCAATTTTCTCAGCAAAAAAAAAAAACAGGGCAGAAGTATTAATCAGGAATGGTCACCCTAGCATCAAGTCCCACAAACCAAGCCTAAAAATGAACAGCATTGGGTTCCTCCAGTGATTTGTCTTTATGCTGTGGGGAGAGGGAAAGAACAAGGATCAAGGACACTCCTAGGAAGCTATTGCTGGGGGAAGGGGAGGATCCTACCTAGTAATTTCTAATTTAACCAATGATGTCAATTGGCTGAATTCTGTGTGCTTTCATTGGAAGAACTACATTGCTACAGGTGCTGCTAAATGTCCTATCTTAGGATGGATGTAAACCTCCAAAATGGGTAATGAGATTCTCAGAATTGTCTGTTAACCAAGTTAGGATCTAAACCGTCTTCTTTCTTTATATTGTGTGTATGTTTGTATATGTGTTTATTCATTTATATTAATCTGGATAAATAAATATGTATTTATATAAATAAATTCCTCTATATCACGTATATATAAATACATGTTTGTATGTGTATATATTTACTCATATTTATATAAGTATATAATACACATATAAATAACAAAATATATTCATATATTCACTCACATATTTATATAAGCATAAATATAATATATAAATATATATAAATAATAAAATGAATTTATGCATATATTTGCTCATTTATATAGTATATACATACATGTATATAAATAAATAATAAAATAAATATATTCATATAAACCTTTGCTTGTTCCCTAATACACACTCTCCAACACCTAGTGGCTTTAATTGCTTTCTACATACCCTAACCTATCAAAACTAGCCTCAGGAAAGGATTTAATTAATTCATTCACATTAAGATACTAAAGTTTGCTAAGAGCCTGATGTAGCATTACCTCTTGAGTATTTTCATTAGTACCAAGGGGCAAATCTCATCCATAGTCCACACTAAGAGTAAAGAGGGCCTAACTATCAAATTCTGGGTATCCAACAGCCTCCTTTTGTCAGTTTGGGGAAGGACAGGAAGACTGATGTCTTGGAAGTTCTACCACAACATGGTCTGTCAAATAGTTAATCTTTCTAAGAAGGGATGCACAAATAATGGAAACTGTTTGGTGTAAGGTTCTAGTATTTAATAATAATACAGATTTCAACTGTGGAAAGTTTTCTCACTATAGCCATTTTTGCAGTTAATCATGCAGCTTTATTCTGTTTTGTTTTTAATTAAGTAAATGAATAATAAGCAAAATTGTTGTTTCTTCAGCTGTGGGAAGATAACATGTCTTCCTGTCCCTAGAATGGGAGGACATTTTCTTTGGTATAAATGAGTCTTTTGTCAAAGTGTCATTCATGGTATCAAATCTGTTGCCGTTTTGAGGAGGGTACATCTAGGTATGGTTTAGAAAATTAGAAGGCATATTAAGATATAAAGTGAGAGTAAGAGAAAAGAGAGCAGAAAAGATGCTTTAATGGATAGAGTCATTGTGGTTGGAATCCAAAAGACCTGAATTGAAATCCCAGCTTTGCTATTTACAACATTTATATTCAACTTAACTCACTTCTCTAGGTTTCAATTTCCATATCTCTAAAGGGAATGTGGCAAACTAGATTCCATCTGATATCCTTTCTAATTCTAAATCCATGATTCTAAAAAGCCCCCTCTAAGTTCCCCTCCCCTCTTTGTATTATATCCTAGGCAGCTGCCCTTCTTTGCTTGTTCCTATACCCAATTCTGTACACACCTGTGAATCCTATAGCCTTGTGCCTACTTGAAATGCAAACATTAAGGTCTTTATTTAATACTTCATACTTCAAGAGGTTTTATTAAACTGAATTGAACTGATGAAATTAATTGGAATGGCTTTGATTGAATCCAATTCTTTGGCAAATTACAAATACATTTGCAAGAGAAATTAAGCCAGTTCTGTTCTACTCATACCATGTCGCACAGGTAATGTCCAGGAATGATTCTCAGTTTCTTCTTCCTTTGTGAAAGTCACAGTCCTTAACTAAAAGGATGCTTAGAATCATCATTACACGAGCAAAAAGAGGAAAAGCACACTAGTGCAGTTCTCATCTTAAAAATGCATACAAAATGGTACCCATAGCCTATTAAGGACCGTGTGAAGCGAAATGATATTTTTTCCCATTTCAAGTGACTGTTTAAAATGGAGTAAAATTGTTTGGAAATATCCAAATATGGCTCCGATTCTGAATGAGGATTTCTATAACATGTATCGTCCTATGTGGTATTCTGAAAACATTTGACATTTGGTCAACATTTATCAGAAACATTTTTTGCTCAAAGTTTATTTTTCTGAAAATATTTGCTCTATTCAATATAAGGCAAGGAATAAGGTCTTTAACAGGCTAGGACTTCCATGCTGTAAAACTACTTTAGAAATCACTGTCATACCAACTTTAGAAGCTCAAAATTTATAGTACACTAGGGAATTTTTTAAACATTATTATAGGGCAGCATGGAGTCTCCTAAAATATATATGTACCCCTTCACCTTGAACTAATAATGCAAGATTTGGACTAACAAGGGAATATACTTTGGGGAAAGCTATAGTGCAGGATACCTGGATTCAGGAATAGCTCCTGATGCCTCAGACACTTAACAGCTTCCTGGGTAAATTATTTAACCTTACTGTGAAATGGTAATAATAAAATTACCAGCCTCCTAAGATTAATGTGAGAATAAAATAAGATTATTGGTAAAGGACTATTCAAATATTTTATTCATTGGGTTGTTTTTAGTAGTATCCCTCTCTTTGTGACATCCTTTGGAGTTTTCTTTGGTAAAGAATGGAGTGGTTTGCCATTTTTTTTCTCCAGCTATAGATGAGGAACCTGAGTGACTTTCAAAGGGTCACACAGCTAATAAGTATCTGAGGCCACATTGGAACTCTGACCTTCTTAACTCCAAACCCAGGGCTCTCTATTCACTGTACTTTCAACTGCCTTTTTTTCAAACCTTAAAGTGCTATAGAAATGTTAGTTGTTTTTTGTCATTATTATTAATCTATCCATTATGCTATTGGATGGGAAAACAAGTTTTTGTTGTTGTTGTTGTTGTTGTTTTTTGTTTGTTTTGTTTTTTTAATTTGTAGGTTGCGGTGTCCAGAGAAGTATTACTTCTTCCATTTTTCAATGTGGGATCCTCATTAGATATAGTGAAAAGTGGAGCCTTCACCATTCAAAGGCATATTTAGAGCTCAAGAATAATGGATTCTCTCAAACTCCTTTCCTTGGTAATCCTATTGCTCTCCCAAATCTATTTCACATTTACCACTCCTGGTTCCTATTTTACCTCTTCATTTTGTCTGTAACCTCTTCTAAATAAACCTACCTTTTGGCAGAACAAAAAAGGAAAATGAGAAGTCCAGCCTTCACAGGACTATCTGTGAGATTCTTCCACTGATGTCATTTTTCCTAGGTGAACAACGGGCAATAGCACATAGAACTATTAACACTCTGGACTTTGCATAGCATAGGTCCTGTCACTTCAATCATATATACAAAAATCCATTTTGACCCAAATCCATAATTCTTTGGTATAAAATTTAGTTAAAAGTTGACATAGAATACTTTAAGATATGTTCTTTTTTTTTTTTTTTTTCCCTAATAGTACTAGGGACACTTAGGTGTGAAGTGGATAGAGCATTTAATCCTTATTTGTCTCGGTTCCTCATCTACAAAATGGGGACACACTGGAGAAAGAAATGTCAATCCCTTTGGCTATCTTTGCCAAAAAAATAATGGAATAGAGTTGGATTTGATTGAACAACTCTGGTAAGTGTGGATGGAAAACCCTGATGCCCAATGTTAGACATTATCCCATTAGGGCACAGGGAGCATAAATTTGTGAACTAGCAATTGGATAGAAATTTGTGAGTGGAGTACCAGAAACCCACCAATGGTGTGACCAACCAGCACAGATCCTTTAACGTAGTAGGTGTTTAATCCTGGAAGCTTCCCTATTATGGAGTTGACTTGAAATTGTAGAACAACTTTCATTAAGATTGCATTCACCATTGCTCTGGGAGGCTGTTAGTTTGGCTATTATTAGCCCCATTTTACAGAAGAAGAAACTGATACTCAGACTTGCCCAAAGTCACATAACTACTATATATTAGAGCTGAGACTCAAACCAAAGTCCCATGACTCAAAATCTAGGACTTTTTATAGTCTATCACACTGACATCCCAAACTCTTTATGGTTTATCATACTGACATCCAGGACTCTTTATGGTCTATCACACTGACATCTTTGACTCTTTATAGTCTATCACAATAACATCCAGGACTCTTTATGGTCTATCACACTGACCTCAACTCTTTATATTCTATCACAACAACATCTAGGACTCTTTATGCTCTATCACACTGATACACAGGCTTACTTCAAAGCCCACAGTAGAACTGGTATTAATCCTGCTGAGGGGTACTAAACTAGAGTAGGAGTTCTAAACTTTTTGCCTGTCCAGGATCCTTTTTATAATCTGGTGAAGCTTATGAAATCCTTCTCTGAATCATATTCTTAAATGCATAAAATAGCATGTGGAAGATTATAAGTAAGAGCAATTATATGGCAGTATAGTTATCAAAATATTAAAAAAGCAATTTCACAGACTCCTGCTTTAGAGTCTGTTTGGTTGGATCATAATGGTGCAGGGTGCCGCAGGGTGGTAACCCATAGTCCTCAAAAATTATGGCAGAGTCAAAGATTTTTAGCTAAGTAGAATAGGAAAAAAAACTTGAAAACTACCTATTTTGCATTGGGAAATTCATTTATCAGTACCTAGTACTTTACAAATAAGTTCATTAATAAAATGCTTGTTAATAAACTTTATATACCTTTTCAATTTCTTGGAGTCTTAACAATTAATATGTCTGCATGTTATTCTTTTTCCTTGTCAATAAATCCCAGCAGAACAATACATATAGTTTAGAGTGTATAACCAAAGGTGACAGAAGGGGAAAAGGGAGGTGATGGGACCAAGGGCCTTTGTATACAAAGATATAGTGGCAGCAACCAAAGGAGAACAGATGATTAAGAATTAGAATTTGTTCGTTTATTGAACTAAGGGAAGCTAGAAGCTCAGAGACCAGGCAGGTCAGAAGCTGAGTAAGTTGAACCAATATCTTAACATAATTTAACTAAGTTTTGATTACAGTAAAAGGATTACCTTTGGGCTAAGGGGACAGTTTTCTAATAGGATCTGATTTCTTGGAGGTTCTCTGTAGGTCCAAGTTTAGGGAAATGAGAAGGAGGTGTAGAAGAAAAAGAAAAAAAGAAGGAAGAGAGAAAAGAAGGAGGAAGAGAAGAAAGAAGAGAAGAGGGAGACGAAGAAGAAAAAAAGATCTAAGTTAGGAGCTGCATTAAACATATTCTAAGACTGTTACAAGAAAAAAAGAATGGATAATTCAAGAGTGATTAATGGAAAGAACTTTGGAATTGGAATCAAGAGACTTAACTATCTTTAAATGTCAGTTTTTATACTTATTAGTCTTTGGTGTGATCATGGACAAGAAGGTCTTTTCTCAGTCTGGGTTTCTTCATCTATACGCCACAATGCTGGCTCTACCTATTCTTTGTGATGAAGAACAGAATGGGGTTGGGAGGAAGGAGTAGAGTGGACTTATATTTTCACTAATATTGGCAGCAACTTTTCTGCCATTGTAACCTTAAGCCCATCCTCTGAACACCATACTACAGAACTGCCCTGTTTGCCTCTTATCACTTATTGTACCACAATGATCTTCGGTACCACTTAATAAATGGGAGTTCTTGCTATTTCAGCTTTTTAATTTTGGTGCTCCATGTTTAAAAGTTTTTAAGTTGTGAAGTTACTTTTTAAATTATAAAGTAACATTTTTTTTCCTATAAACCTTGTTATTCTTCCTCATTCAAATTTTCCACACCAGTCTTGTATTTTCATGGTGAAGATCTGAACTATAATCTTTTATTGATTACACATGGAAAATCATGATTCTGAGAGTTCCCTGTATAATTCTTCACACCTCTAAAATAAGCCAAAAGGCTAAATCATTGTTCCCAAAATGACAGAATGTCTTGCTAGTCTGGGAGGTTTCTTTTAAAAATGTGTTGGGTAACCAAGAACAAGCAGAAAGTGTAGAATGAGGGGAAAAACCATTGGCTTGGGAACAGAGGATTGTGGGTATCAGTCCTAACTCTGCCCTGGACAAGTGGGCTTACCTCTCTTGAACTCAATTTCCTTATCGATAAAGTGATAGGATTGACAAGATGACCTCTTAAGTGCTCTCCATGATCCTTCTTTGTATGACTTCTAAAAGAAGATAAACTTCAATCCTTTCCCCAGTTCAAAGCGAACTAAATGACCTTTTTTAATGGTTCTTTCCAGGCTCAACTTTCTAATGAAAATGCACTAGATAATTTAATAGCTAATAACTGCAGGTGAACCAGTGATTCAACTGCAGGCGAACCGATGAAAAGATTTTGTGATCATAGATTTAAAGGAGGCATGGAAGAAGCATATTTAAGGAAATGTCTTCTAAAGGTCTTTATAAAAGAGGAATAAATAAGGAGAAGTTATAGATCTAACTTCTGGTTTGGTCATTCCTATGAAAAGTCCGAAATCTAGTAGAAGGAAATAATTTTGGTGAAAAATTGCTGAACCCATTTACTGTGCCCTAGAGCTGTAGTTATTGGGCTTCCAGGCCTCTAAAGGGGCTCAGATAGGATCTGATTTCCCCTTGGGAGCCCATGAAAGGAGGAAGCCCCCTCAGGGTTGAGGTCAGAGATAAGCAGCTGAAGATCCAGTTCATACCAAGCTGTACCAAGCATGAGTATGAAGGTCATGACATCCCTCTGGATCCCTGGTTTCCTTCAAGAAGGCAACTCAAATTTCACTTTTTTTTTAAGGTGGTAATTAGGGATAAGTGACTTTCTCAGGGTCACAAATTAATAAGTATGTAAAGTCAGATTTGAACACAGTAGCCAGTGCTCTATCCACTGTACCACCTCACTACCTCCAAATCTCACCTTTTTCAGGATGCCTTTTCCTTCCCCTCTCCACCACACTGCCTTTCTTCTGAGGTTAGCTTCCATTTTGTGTATATATATTTATTTGCATTTTGTCTCCCCCATTAAAATGGGAGTTTTTTGAGGATGGGGCCATATTTTTGCTTTTATTTGTATCCCTGCATTTAGCACAACATCTGGAACATAATAAATGTGCTTCTTAAATGTTTCTAAAATTTCTCTAAAATGTCAAGAAACATTTAAGTAATACTGGCTGACATTACCTATATTATAGTTGAAGAAACTGAGTTTCGTGGAAAGTAAAGCTTTATGTGGATCATTTACTATGGAGCAAATTAACTTTGCAAGTTTTACCTGATCAGAAACAATAAAAAATTGTTTAATTCTAATTGGTCATGCCATTCAACCTAGAAAACTTAGAAAGAAGCAATGTCTCAAGCTGCTTCCTCCTCCATTCACCCTCATTTGTTCTGCAAAGTTATAGATGAACCTCTGCATAGACAAAATAGGATATGGATGGGACATGTTCACTGGCCAAAGGAGCTTCCTCCTTTTATGCAAATCAATAATAGCTCTCTCCTTATATTCTTAGACTTGTACACAAAATGTGGCAGAGATGACACTAGAAGGCAGGTAATTCTACTCTCATGGTCTGTTCTCTATCCCAATCGCAGGAGACTACACAGCATAGAAGGGTGTCTAGACTGTGCTCTTAAAGGAAGGTCTTTGAGCTGTGTCTCCAAAAAGGTTATTATTTACCCAACCAGACAAAGCTAGCATATGTTTGAAGAAGGATTTAAACCTGCCCTAAATAGGATTTTTGCTTCTTAGAATGGCTGTGAAAGGGCTTCATCATCTACAGCTATATACAAAACATGTATACATATATTGGATTTAACATATATTTTAACATGTTCAATTTATATTGGATTATTTTCCATCTGAGGGGGGGAGAAGGGGAAAATTTGGAACGCAAGGGTCAATGTTGAAAAATTATCCATGCATATGTTTTGAAAATAAAAAGCTTTAATTTTTTTTAAAAAAGCTATATACAAATGTAAGTGATTATTGTCATAGATGAGGGAGGAATCATAGAGATAATATTGGATCAAGTCCTACCAGTACCCTTAATCTTTCTGTCTCTCTCACTTTTGGAGGCAATTGGAGTTAAGTGACTTGCCCCAGGGTCATACAATCAGTGTCACATTTGAACTCAAGTCCTCCTAGTTTCTCAAAGACCTTCCTGCCTCCAACACCTTCCTCTTCTATTTGGACACTCCAGTTCTCTGCTTTATATATTCTCTCTGGCTATTTCCCCCATTTTCCCCTCCTTCTTCCATTCTGCATCTCACCTCCCTGGCTTCCTTCAAGTTCCAACTAAAATGTTTTCCCCCAACATCTCCCAGCGCCTTTCCTCTGTTCCTTGGTTCCTATTTATCCTGTATATAGCTTGCTCTGTATTTATTTGTTTGCATGTTTCCCTGTCTCCCATTAGACTGTAAGCTCCCTGACGGGCCTTTTACCTGTTTTTGTAACTGCAGCCCTTAACACAGTGCCTGACACACAGTAGGTTCTTAATAACTGTTTCTCAAATTGAATTGTGATGATTCCTGGTATTTCTACTCTTGAAATCCCTTCTTTTAACCTAAGACAGTTTCCAGATGGCTCCTGTTAACCTAAAAATGCCTCAGCAAAGGAAATGAACAATCAGGAGAGCAGGAAAACGAGATCTCTTATATTTGCTACTCATAAAGTACTTAAACATCCCTGGGAGTTTTTTCATCTGTGAAATGGGGAAATTAGATGAATCAGTCAGGCTTTATTAAGCACCCACTGTGTGTGGTCTAGACAGTCTCTGCCCTCAAGGAGCTTACAATTTATTGATGAGATCTCTAAATTTCCATTGGGAAATCCTAGGGGATTTCTAAATCCCTTTTACTTTGTGTGCCATTAATCCAATTAGCCATCCATAAGTCATTTCAGAAAGCAAAGAGATGGCTTCTGGGTTCTATGAAAAAAACCCAGCTTTTGCCAGCAAGGGAGTCCTCCTCTGCCTCCAACTATGCTAGTGACCTTGAACAGTCACTTTTTTTTTTTTTTACCACCTTGAACCTCAGTTTGCTCCCATGTAGAATGAAGAAGTTCTAAACATTCTGTTTCAATGTGTAGATGTTCTCTGAAAGCTCTTCTATTTCTAATGCTCTACAATACTGAGAAAAGAGATACAGGATTGGTGAGTTTCTCTTTATATCAAGGAAGGAGAACAAAGAAACAAAAAAAATTATCATGTCTCTAATGCTTTGAGATTTGCGAAATGCTCTCTGCATATATTACTTCTTTTGAGGGACACAGGAACCCTAGGAGGCGGATGTTATTGTTATCCCCATTTTACAGAGGAAGAAATAGAGGCAGGCAGTGGTTAGGTGACTTGCCCAGCATCATAAGCTGGACATGCAAGCACACATAAGGGTGTGAGGCAGGCTTTCTCCAGCACTCTGTGCACTGTGCCATGAGGATGAGTTGGGGGTGATCAGGGTGGGGGGAAAGGGGCATTCAGAAGCTCCTGATCCTGGGGGATGTTGCTAAATGGCAGGAGCAGATCTCCTCCAGAAAGGGCTGGTGGAGGGGGTGAGGTTCTTCAGCTACAACTCCCAAGACACAGTTAACAGGAAGTTCATGCCCAGCTGCTGGCACCCAGTCCCACTTCAACCCGTTCTTCCACATTTTGTCAGTCACTGTGGCCATGCTAATCAGAGAGCCTGTGGAAAGATGAGCTGATAGGTTTAATCCTTCCTCCAAGGGGAGGGAGGGGAGATGGGAGGCAGGGGGTGGAGGGAGTATTGTGCTGATGGCTTATGAAACAGCAGCTCATCACATCTCTGCCAAGTATTCTTTGGGAAGGACAGCCCAGTGGCTGGAGCTGAAAAGCAAACAGGAGAGCTTTCCCCTAACCCCCGGCAGTACCTGAGAGGGCCATAGGATTAGACCCTGTCCTTTTGTTGTTGTAACCATCTGATAGGGGTGACCTTTGAAAACTGAGACACCTCATCCTTTCCCTTCCCTTCCCTGGAGCTGGGCAGAGCTGCAGATCTTGCAAGTTCCTGGGGCCACTCTCTCAGCAGCCAAGTTTGCAGGAAGGCACCCACCCCAGCCACCTAGGGTTTGAGATTAAAGAGTGGTGCAAGCTCTGTCCTTGAAATGTTGCCTAGGGGAGGGAGAGATTTAATCTCTGCCAAAGGTCAAGGAACACATTGCCACATCTGCTTGGGATCCCTAGGGCCGAGGCCATTCCCCACATTTGCACACCCTAAACAAGGGATGGTGCTGGAGAATACAGCCAGGGACTCCCCCAGATCCTGAACAGGTGGCCCTTAGAAAAAGGCCTGATGGTTTATGCTGGACAGAAACAGCTGCTTGGGAACTTTTACTGGTTTCAGTGACTCACTGGAGAATGGGATACATACAAACTCCTGGTGGGCACTGAAAGCTCTCCTGCTCCTTTACCTTCACTCACCTTTCCAGGCTTATTTCACATGCTCTGGGGGGCAGCCAGTCTTACTTGCTCTTTCTCATACAAAACATTGTGTTTCCTCCACCACACCTTTACCCAGATGATCCCATCCACCTGGGATGCTTTCTCTTTTCCATCTCAGAAAGCCTAACTTGTTTCAAAGTTTAATCAAGGCGGCATTTCCTGTGTGAAGCCTGTTCTTGATTCCTTCCAATTGCTAGGCCTCCCATTTCTGAATGTTTTGTTTCCTTTGTGTGTGGGCAGTCCAGTCTGGAATCAGGAGTCAGGACTTCAAATTACTAACTAGTTGTGTGATCCCAGGCAAATCACTTAACTCTGGTTACCTCAATTTCCTCACCTGTAGAAAAAGCTGGGAGGGGCAGCTAGGTGGCACAGTGAATAGAGTACCAGCCCTGAAGTCAGGAAGTCCTGAGTTCAAATCTGACCTCAGACACTTAACTCGTCGTAGCTGTGTGAGCCTGGGCAAGTCACTTAACTCCAATTGCCTCAGCAAAAAAAAAAAAAAAAGAAAAGAAAAAAGAAAAAGAGCTGGAGAAGGAAGTGGCAAACAATCCTAGTATCCCTGCCAAGAAAACCCCAAACCCAGTCATGGATAGTAGGACATAACTGAACAACAACAGAAATTTACTTTGTATTCATGTATCTTGCATGGACCCATATATACATATTACTTCCCCTAATAGAATGTAAGTTTCTGGAAAGTAAGAACTGTTTGATTTTTATTTTAGTTTCCTTAACACATTGCCAGGTACATAATAGGCATTTAATAAATATTGATTGATTGATTAAGTAATGAAGAGAGAGATTGAGGGGAGGGAAGACAGGAAGATCATCAAAACATTTTCTTCTTTTAAAAAAATTCATTTTTCTTTTTTAATCACGAACTTAAATATCAACAAATGCAGTCCAATATCCAAGGAAGAACAAAAGAGTATTGTATTTGAAAGTAAACTTTTATTATTTTAGCATGTATAATTACTACCTTTTAGAAAGTATATTAAAATTAGGGAGTAACAAATCTATCCAGCTTGTCTTGGGAAGCTCTTCTGTGTAGTTTTAAAATGTTTGTCATTCTTTTTCTCTAATTTTGTTTCTTCTCTTTCTCTCTCTCTCCCCTTCCCTCTCTCCCTTTCTCTCTTTCTCCCTCTGTCCTTCCTTCCCTCCCTTCTTCCTTCCTTCCCCTCTCCCCCCTACCCCTCACACCTTCTCCATAGAAACCTTTTCTTCTAGGGGTATATTGGAGGCAACTCTGATGAGCTTGTTAAGTGAGCATGTATACCTTGGAAATCTGTAAATTGATTGTTTTAGTGTTATTATTTAGGCTTAAGAAAATGATTATCATGAAGATTAAGCTTAAAAATGTGTTGTGCACATTTCCCTTCTACCTCCCCCAGCCTGTTGTTAAATATTTACAGTGCTTACAATAAATAAGTAGACTCAGGCAAAATAAATCAACACACCCTCACCCCTTCTGCTTAAATTGATTTGGACCCTAAAATTGAGCACCCTAGAAAAAGAAGAGCCTAACTTAGTGGTACAAGCACAGGATTTGAAGCCAAAGATCTAGATTTGAGTCCAGGCTCTATCCAGTGAGATCTTAGGCAAGTCCCTGAGTATCTCAGAGCCTCAGGTTACCTTATCAGTAAAGTTCAGTTAATAATGCTGTGGGGACTACCATCCCAAGCAAAGGTTGTGAGGACAGAGTTTCGTAAAGCTCAAAGGGCTAAGTCTTGTGACAGATAAGGCCCGGCCCCCAGCCAGTGGTATGATTGGGGTGGAGTTTGCTTCAGGCTTTGTCCCCAGGATTGGGGTGGGGTGGGGTGGGTCTGATTTAAGAAAAGTAAAGTGGTATCTTAGTAAAAATAGTTCTGAATTTTCCAGCCCAAACTCAGGGGTGGGTTCAAAGCCAGTCCCAGCTACCTGAGATACTTTGAATGAGTCAGCTCTCTCTGCTCCTTAGCTTCTTCCTCTGTGTGGTTCAATACTTTTAGTTGTTCCTGATTTTTCATGACCCCATAGGGAATTTTCTTGGTAAAGGTAATGTAGTGGTAGGCCATTTCTTTCTCCAGCTCATTTTACAGATGAGGAAACTTTTTAAGTGACTTTTCTGGATCATACAGCTAGTAATTATCTTAGGCTACATTTGAACTTCCTGACTCCAAGTCCATCATTCTGGTCACTGAGCCACCTAGATTCATCTGGGGGGAAAAAAAAAGGGGTGGGGGGATTGGATTAGGTCATCTCATCCCTTTCAGTTCATAATCCTATTATAAGAGGTGGCTGAGGCTAAGGAATCCATCCTTCCTTGCTTGGCACAAAACAGTAGAGAAGAAACTCGGGAGCTGAGGATCACTTTAATTTTTCACATTAATCTCAGGCTCTTGTTTCCCACGGTCTGACTTCTTTTGGATCCTGCCCAGTTTCCATGACTTGGGCCCACCTGACTGTCATGGAGCCTGTCCTTAGCTTCCCAGATGTCAGTGACTGGTAAGTGTCTTCAGAGACCAGCACAACCCATCAGGCCACTCCAAGGGCCCCAGGTTCTGCAGAAGTCCAGTCACATGCTCGTCACCATTATTGCCCAGCTGGAAGCTTTCTGCTGAATATCAAACTTCCTGTATTTTCTCCCTACAAAGCTTATGGCACAGATATTTTATGACAGACTTTCAGGGTCATGTGCTACTTTTTATGTCTTACTAAAATTCTTGTGTCAAGTGGTGCCCCTTGGGCTTAAGGAAATATCTAGCAGGGAAATATAGCCCAAAATTTAGTGCTTTCTCCTGCCTTTAAACCCCCCACCACCACCACCACCACCACTGTGCCTTTATTCTGCTCCCTCATCTCATCATTTCACATCAAGTATTTATTGAGCATTGACTGAGCCATGAGGATTGGGAGAATGAGTTGGTGGGAGCAGGGAAGTAGAGGAGGTTGGGGGATGAAACAAAGACAGGTAAGACTCAGGTGGCTGACCCTAGACTTAGGAAGATCTGAGTTGATTCTACCTTAGACATTTCATTTGCCCATGTGGAAACTGAGGTCCAGGAGTTAAGTTTTTGATTTGACCTAGGTGATATAGGTAGTAAGAGTAATTAAAAGTAAGTAATTCTGCAGCCAGGCAGATCTGGGGTCAAGACCTACCTTTGACACTGACTGTGTGATCAGTCACGAAACTCAATGCTTTAGGCAGCTCACTAAAACTCCAAGTCACAAAGAAAATGCTAACCTGCTCTGACAAAGTGAAATCCCAAATCCAGTCCCAATTCCTATTATATTGTTTTTGTGGTTGTTGTTCACTTGTTTTAATTATGTCTGACTCTTTGCGACTCCGTTTGGGATTTTCTTGGTGAAGATGCTGGAATAGTTCCCCATTTCCTTTTCCAGCTCATTTTATAGATTTGGAAACTGAGGCAAACAAGATGAAGTGACTTGCTCAGGGTCACACAACTAGTAAGTGTCTGAGGCTGGACTTGAACTCGGGAAGAGTGACAATCTGGTACTCTATGCATTATGGCACCATCTAGTGTCCTCAGAAGGAAATGAGCAGAATCAGAATTCTACCTTATTTCTTTTCTTCCAACTCTTTCTTCTTGCCTGTAGTGATGAGATGAATATCTTGATAAGGATTACACAAAGAAAAATACAGTAAATTATATGTGGGGCAGCCACAGTGGGCCCAGAATAGAATGTGCATATGATAGTAGATCTGGGTTGTAGAGCAGGCAGCATTTGCTTGGAGTGGAGAGGGGAATGGCCCAAAAGCCCCTTCAGATTTTGGTGGGCAAAGATATAGAGTGAGGGTATTCCAGGTGAAGGGATTAACATGAGCAAAGACTCCAGTGCAGAAAAGCCCAGAGTGTTCAGGGAACAATGAGTAGCCCAGTGTGGCCAGAACAGGGTGTCTGTCCCAAGGAACAGGAGAAGATTATCCTGGCTATGTTAGTCAATGCCAGATCAGAAGAGCCTTGAAGATCAGACTGAGGACTGGGGACTTTGTTGGAGTGGGAAGTACATAGGGTTGACTAACTTGTAAAAGCTCATCAGCTAATCACTATGACCTTGTGAGTAGGGATGTTTCAAGGAAAGCACTAAAAACATAGGAAAATCTTATCATTATTATGATTATTATTCTGTAAGCAAGAGAATCATGGACAGTTTTTATCCTTTTAATGGGACAGGATCAGATTTATGTTTTAGGAGAAGCAGTGAGATATACAGATGAATTGGAGGTAAGCAAGGTTTGAGACTAAAAATTAGTCAGAAGGCTAGTTATTCAGTGACAAAATCTTAGCACTGCTGGGTGTCTCGTCAAAAGCCCATAGATTTTAAATACAGGAAGGAAAATCTTTCTCTTGGTGCATTCATATAGCATTTACTATGTGCTATTATTTCATTTGGTCTTTGCAAACAACCTCAGAAGGTAGGTGCTATTATTATTATTATTATTCCCATTTTACAGAATAGGAAATTGAGGCAAACAGTAGTGACTTGCCCAAGTTGACACAACTAGTAAATGTCTGAGACTTGTCATAAACTCAGATTTTCCTGACTCCAGGCCCTGCTCTCTATCTATCTCCTAGGATAAACATCCTTAGTTCCTTCATATAACAAGGTCCTCAGGCCCTTCACCAGCCAGATGGCCCCTTTCTGCTTAATGTCTTGCTTAAACTGTGGTTTTTATTGTACAATGGAGCCCAATATTCCAGATGTAGTTTCAACTCAGAAGGACAGCCAAGTGCTGCCATTTATCAGTATTTGGGGAAGAGATTTCTCCTCCCCAAGATTCAGTTTCTTCATCCAGAAAACGGCAATAATTGTACTATCAGATTCACAGGGGTTGTTGTAAGGAAAGTACTCTGTAAAAAGAGAAGTGCCATCATTATTATCAATCCCACTTATTTTTTATTGACTCCCTATATTGTGGCTTGTGGGCCACCATCTTTGTTTCCTGTGCAGGAGGATGAATATTGAAAAGAAATCCCTCATTTAGACTGCCTGGGACACCCCTCATTATGGCACTTCTCCAGGGAAGAAAATGAGGGGATAGAAAAGTGTGCCTGAGGATTCAAGAAGATTGAAGGCCTTAAAATCGATACGAGGTAATGCCGATTACATATTGCATTCAGATGGGGTCATTACACCCAAATGTAGCCGAACCATTCCTAATTATAGCACCTGCCCTGACCCAGACACCCACAACAACTACCCAAAGGGGTCACTATTACTTTAATGCCCTAAAATAGTTATTGAAAGCCCCTTTCCCCAATTAGGAAGAGCTAGTCCCCAGTGAAAAAGTCCCCATTTAGTTACATTTTCAAGTGGCCTATAGGTATTTCTCAGGAAAAATTGGTCCCACATTGTTGCCTATGGCTTTGTCGATAGCTTTCCTGTGAAAAACATTCCCAGCATCCCCAGCCTCCCATCTGAACTCAATGAGAGTTTTTTTTTTTTTTACCAACAACCAGCATATTTTGGCTGATCTGGCTGTTGGGAAGACGTGTTAGAATCTTCATTCAGCTACTTAATGTCTAAGTGATCTTAGGCAGATCACTTCATTTATGAGTTCCAGTATCCTCATCTGTACAAAGACAACATTGGCGTAGATCCAGGGCTCTTAACCTGGGATCTGTGAATTTGTTTTTAAAAATATCTAATAAGCATTTGTCAATATAATCTGCTTTCTAAGTAATTCTGTATATTGTAAAATTTTTATTATTCTAAAAAGAAGTCCATAGGTTTCACCAGATCTCCAAAGGGTTCAATTGACATGAAAAAAAGGACCCCTTCCCTAGATTATTCCTAAATTCTAAATTCCAGCTTTACATCTTATGATCTTTGAAAGCAGTCCTTCTACCCAAAGATTGTGTCCTTAGTCCAATTAAGATTTGCCTCGGGTTGGATTATCCTTCTAGCAGTGATTCAACCAAGATGGCGCCTGCTGTTCAGTGCCATGTGGATCACATCTCTGAGTGTCCAGAGTGTTTTCTGTGCAGTTGGGTGGCTATACATGATTGGATGGAGTTAGAGTTTTTTCAAATTATTATTCTCATGTTTCCTCTTTGACAGCCATAAAGTCTTTCCATCACAGCATCTTGACACCTCTGGTGCCGGGACCTTTCTATCTTTCCAGTCTTCTTCCTGCGCTCTGGAGTCCAGCCATACTAACCTACTTCCTGTTCTTCACATAGTACTCTATTTGCTTTGACTCTTTAGAATATAGCAAGCAGAGTACCTAGTATATAGTAAGTACTTAATGAATGTATTTTGATGGATTCATTGGGTAGAAAAGTGAGCTTCTCTTGGTTTATTTCCCAAAAGAGTTAAATGTGTTTTCTCTCACCAAACTTCCCTAAAGAAGTTTCCTGGAATTTCTCTTCTGTTTCTATTATTTCTTCTCTGTATACGGGATTTATCAGGATATTGCTCATCAATATATCCCCAGTACCTACTATAATGCCTTACTCGTACCGATAAACCAAAATCAAGCAATTAGCCTTTATGTAGCGCCTACTATGTGCTCATAATCCTCATAATGTCCTTGTTGAGGAACATTTTTTACAGTTGAGGAAACAGAGAGAAGCGGAGGCTTTCCTAGGGCTACCCAGCTAGCAAGTGTGAATCCAGGCCTTTGTGCACCACTCCTTACACTAGTGGTCACCTAGCATTGGAGCCCTACTTGGCCACTTTCTGGCCATGAATCCTTGAGAAAGCTCATCCCCTGTCCAGTTCTATTTCTATCTGTAAGACAAAGGAGTCAGATGATATAACTTTTGAGATCATTGTTAGCTCTAAGCCTATGAAACCTTGTCAAGTCTTCACTAGTTCTTTCCATGTTTGTGACTTTCCATGTTTCTGCTGAGCAGAAAGAACTAATACTGGAGATCCAGTGTCTAGGGGTGCTACCTGTGGTTTCACGGTCCCTGCTGGTGTATACAAAGAACATTCACTCCTGCTGTAGAGGGATCATTTGGTAAACAAAAGGCTTCCTTGTATGCTTAATTTTTTTACTCCCCTCACTTTCTGTGTACATTCAAGGGTACGAAGGAAGGATAAAAGACTCTAGATTTGTGGCCCACTTTCTTAATCAGGAACATAGGGTAACTGGGAATGCCAGGCCCACAAACTCCAAACTGGATGGAGCAAGTTCTAATCTAAGCCCCAATTCTGGCAGCTCTCTTGACCCTTAGAGAAGGTCAGAGTTCATAGGCTGAGCAACTTGATGGGCACTTCCTAATCTGTTTTCTAAATATGGCAGAACCCAAGAAATAGGAACAAAGACACAAACAAGCAAATCTCCTTGAGTTGGACTTCAGGGGCTGAAGAGAAAACTTCCTAGGAGTGAAGGACCAGAAGCAGAAAATAAAGTCACTTGTGCTCACATCCTGAGAACTGGAATAGGCTGAGCTGGCAACTTTTAAGTTTCATGAGAAGAAATTCTACTCCAGGGACTGCAGCCAAAAGAAGGCCCCTGGGGTTAGAGGCCTAGTGTTAGAACAACATGGGACTGTGGTTGAGCAATGGAGGGCCCTGCCAAGAAGCCCCAGTGATCCGGAATCAGGGAGGGCACCTGTCTGGCCACTGCAGCATGACTTGGAAAGGTGTGCACCTTCCACAGAGGAGGAAAGGCAAGGTTACATGGCAGAAAGCGAACATTTATTCCACTCTGCCTTTAATCCTTACCCATCTTCTTAAGAGATGGAACAAGTCTCCACAGGCAGATTTTTCTGAATATCTACTTTTTTTTTCAATTGACAGACTTAAAAAAAAATTAAATAACCCGCCCCTCCCTCCAGTCTTTTTTCCCTGCCCCAAATTGTGCAATTAAAAAAGTAAAATAAAATAAAGCCCTTAAGATAAAGCTGCAGATTTCAGCAAAACAAATTTCCACATTAGCCACATCCAAAAATGTATATTTCTTTCTACATTTTAAATTCATCACTTAAATGTCAAGATCCATCTCCAGTCTTTTGGACTCATATCGTGGCATTAATGAGAGTTCCAAAATCTTTCAAAATTGTTTTTTTTCTTAAATGTTATCATTAAATACAGCTCTTAGCTCTACCTATTATTCTCAGCATCAGTTCATAGTTTTTCAAGTTTCCTTAGAAATTGTCTGTTTCATCATTCCTAACAGCACAATAATAGTTCATTAATTTATATGCCACAATTTCTGTTTGGTCATTCTCCAATAAGAATCCATCCCTTTTAGTTTATGATACCCGGGGACCACCTTCATAGGTCTAATAGGAAGTTTCCCCATCTCTAAAGTGATTGATTTGAACTTGATAAGAATCTCTGAAACTTTTTGTTGGTAGGACCATTTTTTTAAAACTTTTTTTTTTTTTTTTAATTTTTGCTGAGGCAATTGGAGTTAAGTGACTTGCCCAGAGTCAGACAGCTAGGAAGTATTAAGTGCCTGAGGCCAGATTTGAACTCAGGTCCTCCTGACTTCAGAACTGGTGCTCTATCTACTATGCCATCTAACTGCTCCTAGGACCACTTTTTAATATAAAAAACTAATGGGATAATAAGTATGGTTATTATTAGTACCTATGGACTAAGAAAAATACAAAATTGCTTGCTGTGTTGGGGAGGGAGCAGACAAGGGAGGGAAGGAGAAAAAAAATTTGGAATTCAAAATCTTAAAAAAGAACGTTGAACACTATCTTTACATGTAAGTGGGAAAATAAAAAAATATATATTTTTTAAATTTTTATTAAAGCTTTATATTTGCAAAACATATGTATGGGTAATTTTTCAACATTGACCCTTGCAAAGAATAAAACATTATTCAAACAAGAAAAAAAACACAAAATATTAAAAACTATAAATTCAATGATATTTTTAAATTAATTTATATTTTTATTTATTTATTTTGTTATTTTATTTTATTTATTTTATTTATATTTTGCTATTCATCACATTGAATAATTATATTGAATTAGGGGAACATTTGGAAAATAATAATAAGTATATGTGATCAGAGAATATTTTAGGTGAAAAAGACAAGAATGCATTGTCTAAGTCCTTTGGAGGTGTCCCTAGAAAATTAGAAGATCTTTTGATCATTCTCATTATATATGTGTGCATGAGAATTTAAAATTGTTTTTAATCTATACAATGGTTGCTCATTTGTGGATTCACTTAAAATTTGGGGATTCCCATAATTCCCAGGAGTTTATAGTCCATATATTGAAAAAACACTCTACATAGAATCTAAATATTATTTGTTTTTGTCCTACTAAGGGTTGAAACTTTATATTTATTTCATCAGTCATGAAAGGAAAAAAAAATTCTGCTTTAATCTGAAATTAAATTCTGCATTGCTATTTTGTAATTTTTGTTTATTTATTGGTCCCAGTGATGATACAACCCATTTCAAGTTTCATTATGTTTTGTTTATTTTCTCATTATTCTTCAGCAGCAAACATCTTACAAAAACACCCATTCAATTTGCCATCTTCTGCTTTCTGGCAAGAGTCAGAAATAGAACCCATTTTCAAATCAGAATCTTTAAAAAATTTGTGGCTCTTATGTACAAGATTGAGTCTTTGAAAGAACATGTCTCTAATACTATGACTACTTTTCTGTGTATTTTTTGTTTTGTTTTGTTTTTAAGCCTTCTGCAAAGAGTAATGTTGTCTAATGAACTTTTTGCTCATGAATGAAGTGGATAACTGATGTCATCTGGAAGGAACTTTTCTTTGTAATCCCATTCCCTAAATGCTCATCTGATTTGAAAAGCTGAAGGTAAAGGTGTCACTTTGGCTGTTTTTCACCAATAGTGGCGACCAAAGAATTCATCAGTGAGTGACCACTCTACTGATAATGAGCCTCTCCATACTTGGCTAGGCTGGAATTCTCAGAAATTGAACTTGCTTGTTTGCTTAGAATGGGATTCAAAGCCTTTCCAGCAGGGCAGAATCTGAAAGAGCTTTTTCTTTCTTGGTATGGCTTTTAAAAGCTCAAGGTCACCTTCACACCCTAGCAGAGTTGGGCAGAGATGGAAGGCTTGTGATCCTTATGCTTGGTGAGGTTATAGATCCATTAGAATAGAGGTGTATTTTTGCTGTTTGAAATTGTCTTTGTTTGACCTGCTTGCAATTCTGGCTTCCTGCTTGGTGGACATCACCAAAAAACAATCAAAAGATCAATCAAAAATTCATCAATCAAAAGATCAATCAAAAACTCATCAATCAAAAAGTATTTGACAAGCACCATAGTAGGTGTTGGGGATACAATGTCAAAAATGAAACATCCTGTTCTATCAAGGACTTTCAATGTTATCGGGGAAATAATATTATCCATATATTTTTATAAATATATACCTATATAAGTATATGTATGTGTGTATGTACACATGTAATGTAATGGAGAAAGAACTGGCAGCTGAAGGGAACTGGATGACCCTCTGTAGGAGATAGAGCCTGAGCTAAGCTTTGAAGGAAACTATCAACTGGAAAAAGTGGAGGTAAAAATGCATCCCAGATAGGGGATTCAGCTCATACAAAGGCACAGCCATGATATGGATTGCCTTGTGTGGAGAATCACAAGAAGGTCAGCTCTGCTAGATTGTGTGCCAGTCAATCATTCAGCAAGCCTTTATTAAGAGCCAATGTGCTAAGCATTAAAAAAAAAAAAATTAAAAACATTAAAAAGCTCCTCAAGGAGCTCACATTATAATGTATGAAATAACATGTAAAACCTATAGATATAGATATCCAAGAGATATACAGAGTAAATTGAAGGTAGTCTTTAAGGGGAAGGCATTAGGCTGCTAGGTGGTGCAGTGCACGGTATGCTGAGATTGGGATCAAGAAGACATCTTTCTGAGTTCAATTTCTAGCTTTAGACACTAGTTGTGTGACCTTGGGCAAGTCATATAACCCTATTTGCCTACATTTCCTCATCTGTAATATGAGCTGGTGAAGGAAATGATAAACCATTTCAGTATCTTTGCCAAGAAAATCCCAGATGGGGTGATAAAGAAATGGAAATAACTGAAAACAACAAGTAATAGTTGAAGCTAGAGATGATAACCCCAAAACTAAGGTTGTGTGAGTGGAGAGATAGAGTCAGATGTGAGATATTACAGCATTATGAAATTGAAAATCTGAAGAGGAAAATATCACTTATTGGCAGTTGCTAACCTTGCTAATAAATGATCAATTTTGTGCCTCAGTTTCCCTTCATCACTGATTTTTGTTATGATACTAGAAATAACAAGATTTTTCTCAAAATTGAATAGATAGGGAGAGTTTAATTGAGGAGTTGAGGAAAACAGAGCTTGAGAGTTTGAGTAGAAAGATGATGGAGCCATTGAGGGGGCTGCAGCATATAAAAAGAACTAGTTTGTAGGGGTTTTTTGTAGAGGGATATACAACAAAAATAAAACCAAAAACTGAATGAGTTGCTCATAGTGTGAGAGCAAGAGATTGCCAAGACATAATCTGCAGACTCTTCTGGTGTCCTCACAATGGTAGGAGAAATTGGGAAAGGCCACTAATGTATCTGGAGGAGTCTTTTCTGGCAAACTTAATGGGAAGATCTGAATAAGAGTCCCACAGGATGAGCAGCCACGGATGTATCTATCAAAGGAGGATCTCACATCCACATGTGAGATCATAAATCCATTTGGCCATTTGCATATCCTTATTGACTAAAGTACTGAACTCCATTGCTTTTGTGCTCCTGAAGGACATCTGTGGTCAGTACACTCTAAATTCAGTGCCCTGGGGAAAAGCTCCAATCATTCCACCCTAGTTGTGGCTTTGAATAACTGATGTTTAACCTATATAATTTTATCTGATCTTCACAGTGAAGGTAGTTTGAATATTAGCATTTTCCAGACAATGAAACCGGCTCTGAGAGTTTAGTTGACTTACCCATGATCAGCCAAATCTCTTGGTTTTTTCTCAATTTTAATCCTTCTCAATTGATCTTATATATCAACATTAAATATATTTCTTTTCTCTGGATTTTGGTGACTCTTGTGCTTTCCAGATTTTCTTCCTCCCCATCTGACATCTCAATCTTTCTTTGGTTTATCAGGACTACTGGAAATTAGGATTGTGACTTTGCACAGCCCTGTCCAATATACTTGCAAGTCATGATATCTCCTTTCTGGTGTCATGGTCCTGTTCAAGAACCAAGGACAAACCATGAATGAATGAATGAACGATTTGACTCATCGGCCATATCACATTCCCAAGTGTGGATATTCTCCAAAATTCTGATCTAGACTCTCTTATCTTTTACAATCTCTTCATGTTGCATTTAATAGACTCCAATCCATCTTCCACTCAGCTGCCAAACTGATTTTCAAGAAGTAAAGTTCTGATTATGGAACCCCATTTCTCAATTTGCACCAATGGCTCCCAACAACCTTCTATAAAATCTTCGGTTTGTCTTTTACAATTCTTCATTACCTGCCTGACACTTTCCTATTTTTTTTTTAAGTAGTCCCATTTTATTTTTTTTTCTTTTATTTTATTTGCATAACATATGTGTGGGTAATTCTTCAACAATAACCCTTACATAGCTTTCTGTTACAAATTTTTCCCCCCAACTTCCCACCCCTCCCCTAGATGGCAGGATATCCACTACATGTTAATTATGTTAAAATATTGGCAAATCGAATATATGTATACATATTTCCAAACTTATCATTGTTGTGCAAGAAAAATCTTGTCTACACAAACGATATATCAGATAAAGGAAACACAATGTAAGCAAACATCAATCAAGGAGTATGAGAATGTTATGTTGTGGTCCACATTTCACATCCCTCTCTCTGGGTGTATATGGCCACTTTCCTATTTTTTTCTCATATTTTATTTCTCTCCAAGCCAGTGAGGATGGCCTCCTTGTTGCTTCTCACCCAAGACACTCCATTTCTTGATTTTCACTTTTTCATGGATATTTTTTACCCATGTCGAGAATTCTCTCGTCATTTCTGTCTCCTGGCTTCCCTGATTTCTTTCATCTCTCACCTAAAATTCTACCTTTCATAAGAAGCCTTTCTTACTCAGCATTAACTGATTATCACCAGTTTATCATATAAGTCAATATAGTTTCTACATAATTATTTGTAAGTTGTCTCCTCTATTACACTGTGAGATCCTCATGAACAGAGACTGGATTGTTTTGGTTTGGCTTGCTTATGATGGAAGGGTTGATGTGTGTGTGTGTGTGTGTGTGTGTGTGTGTGTGTGTGTGTGTACATAGTAGGTATATAATTATGCCATATGTGGAGTCAGGAAAACTCATCTTTCTGAGTCCAAATCTGGCCTCATACACTTACTAGCTATGTGACCCTGAGCAAGTCACTTAACTTTGCCTCAGTTTCCTCATTTGTAAAATGAACTGGGCAAAAACTTTGCAAAAAAAAATTTTTTTTTGTTCCAAGCTTTTCCCCTCCTTCCCCCCACTCCCCATCCCTAGAAGACAGGTAATCTAATACATGCTCAATATGTTAAATTATATGGCAAATATATATATACATCTATACAGTATCTTACTGCACAGGAAACATCAGATCTAGAAAGAAAGAAAAGTAAAATGAACTGGGGAAGGGAATGACAAACCACTTTAGCATCCTTGTCAAGAAAACCTCAAAACCGGGTTACAGAGTGTCACAAATCACTGAGAAATCATTGAATGGAATTGTTAACTTGTTGATTTTAACTATCATCTCTATTTAAATGACTCATATGTCCACATATCCAGCCCCAGTCTCTCCCCTGGATTTCAGACTGGATGTCCCAGAGACTTTTCAACATGACTAAAATTGAATTTATTATCTCCTTCCCCCCCAAAAAAACCCCCTCCTTCTTTCCAATTTCCCTATTTCTGTCCAAGGCATTATCATTTACCAGATGTTCAGATTCAGAACCTTGGTGTTATAATCAACTGTCCCACTCCCCATACATCCAACCAGTTGCCAGATCTTGATGTTTTCACCTTCCCAGAATCTTGTCTGTCTAACTCTTTCTCTCCACTCTCACAACTGTTCCCCTCACCACTTTCCACCTAAATTATTACAACAGCTTCCTAATTGGTCTCCTACCACCCCAACCCTTCTTATCCACTGCTGCCAAAGTCATTTTCCTTCAGTGAGGATCTGACCATGGGACTTCCCTACCAACGGAATTCCAGTAGATTCTTATATCTTCTAGGATAAAATATAAAGCCCTCAGTTTAGCTTTTTATGGTCCTGCACAGCCCAACTTAAATGTGCATTTCTGGCCATTACTCCCTCTCCTACCCTCTGAGATCCAGCCAAAGTGGGTCCCCTCTATGCATTCTTGCACTGGCCATTTCCCCACCAAAATGACCCTCCTCTTAACTCCTCCTCAGAGTCTCTCTCTTTAAGATATTGTCTATATGAAAATCTTTTTGATCCTCATGCCCTTCATCCTAAACTACTGTGTACTTAATGACTACATATATTTGTATTTGTTAGCTTCATATTTCTTCTGGATATTTTATTTATGTTTTGTTGTTGTTGTTTTTGGTTTGTTTGTTTTTTTGCTGAGGTAATTGGGGGTAAGTGACTTGCCCAGCGTCACACAGCCAGGAAGTGTTAAGTGTCGAGACCAGATTTGAACTCAGATCCTTCTGACTTCAGGGCTGGTGCTCTATCCACTGCACCACCTAGCTGCCCCTGGATATTTATTTTTTTATGTTCTTGCTGTCTCTCTCATTAAACTCTAAGCTCATTGCAAGTAGGAATCATTTCATTTTTAGTGCTTGTACCCTCAGACCTAATACAGTGCCTGGCGCATGGTAGATATTAATTAAATATTTGTTGGTTTATTGATCGACTGACTGATGAAGTGTGAATGGCAGAACTGAAGTGTGAATCTATATCTTCTCATTCTAGAGGCCTTTCTACTTCACCCAGAGTATTATTTCTTGTTGAGAAGAAGAAGGAAGAAGAAGCAGAAGCAGAAGAAGAAAGAAGGAAGAAGGAAGAAGAGGGAGAAGGAGGAAGAGAAAGAGGAGGACAAGAAGAAAGAAGATAAAGGAAGAGAAGGGGGAGAAGAAAGAGGAGGAGGAAAAGGAGGAAGGAGGAGGAGGGAAGGTGAGAAAAAGAGAGAAGAAAAAGATAAGAAGAGAGAGAGAGACAAGGAGTGAGGAGAGAGAAAAGAGGGAAGGAAAAGGAAAGAGACAGACAGAGAAACTGAGAGAGAAATTCAATAGCAAGGTCCCAAAGTGTTGTTAGGCAGCTGCTTTATTTTCTGTTTTCCCGTTCCCATACAGATCCTTCTGTCACTAATAAGGGCGAGCTGTCAGTGGTTAATCTGACAAGCCAGATGTTGAACATTGGGACTTCTGTTCCAACATCCAGTTCTGCTCGTTAACCACAGGCGAGCTATTTAACTTCCTTTTGCTTCTGTTCTGCCACTTTTGAATGCGTGATACGGCTGTATTCAAGCCAATGCTGCTATCCTCTTGGATTGTTGGAGGAAGTCTGTTTTCCTTAGTCAGGACTTATTGAATTAAGGACAGTGGGCATGAATTTCATATATTTCTCTCTCTTTCATATTCTAGATCACCAAGACCACCTGTAGCCAGTGCCTTGGACAACTTAGTGTATCTCTTGCTCCTGATCCATCCTTCTTACTTCCACCTCTTCATTTCCTTTAAGGGTCAGCTGAGGGACCACTTCCTTCCTTCACAAGGTCTTCTCTGCTCCCCTTGTTAGTACCATCTCCATCTCATCCCCCAAATTACTTTTGTCTATACCTTGTATTAATTTATATCATACGCAGAATGTCAACACCTTGAGGGCAAAGATGGCTTCGTTTTTGTCTGTACCTCCTCAGCACCTCACAGAGTAGAAGACTCATGACAGACAATAAAGAGTGGCTGAATGGAATTGAGAGCAAAGTATTTTATAAGCCTTGAGGTATTACAGAAACATGAGCTGCTATTATTCCCATCATCATATTCACCATTACTAATGAGGAACATGTCCATTCTTTTCCCTCCCAGTCATTCTTTCACCGAGTCGGAGTCTGGAAAACACATTTAATATTTTGAGAGAACCCGAACGGGAGAGTTGGAGTACCTGAATCGGGAAGGTGATGTCCTTTATTTGGCTCTGATACAGCGAGGATAGCTGGAAAACAATGCAGTCAATGTTTTCCTGGTTCACCCCCTAAGAAGCATACTGTGTATAACTTTATGTACCTTGGAGAAAGTTATACAAACCGAAGCCAAAGCCCATGGCATAGCAAGATCAACAAAGGAGGAGCACCTAAGGACAAAATGAACTTCATGGAACCAGGTACCACCATTCCCAGAAGGCTGAGTCTCTTGGTTTTTATCTGAGGGGGAAAACGAGAAAAGAAAAATTAAAAAACAAAAAAACTTATAAATGGCACATGAGTCAAACATTTTATGTGCCAAAGATGAACTGGGTGAGGCACCACACCCTTGCCACTTTAGACTTTAGCCTGGCCCTGAAGAAAGAAAAAAAAAAAAAAGGGTGTGAAATTTGAACAGAGATTATGATTTCCCCCATCCATTTAAATCCATCTTGTTCGAGGTCTTTTTTTGATGGCACCATTAAGTCTTAATTTGCCATTTCTCATCAGATCAAAAAAAAAATCTTAGTTTAAAATGATTTTAGATCATTCCAGCTTTTTAAATATTAGCCATCCCTGGTCTTTAAATAGTGCTTTGAGGTTTACACTTTATATGGTATATTATTCAATCCTCAGACCTGCTCTGTGAGGTACTTGTCCTTATCTCCATTTTAGAGATGAAGAAACTAAGGATACAAGAGATTAAATGACCTGACAGGAGTCAAACCTGGGGCTAGAAAGTATCTAAGGCAAGATTCAAATTCAGGGTTTTCTGTCTTTGGCTCCAGATGCTAACCCACTCCATCTTTGACAATAGACGCTGATGAATTGTTCGTGCGTCTATTCCCGCTGAGTTCCTGGTAGTGTTTCCTGTTGCATTCCTAGAGTTGTTTGCTGCAGGGAATCTAGAATGATATTTGCCCAGAAGAGTTTTTTTTTTTTTTTTTTTTTTTTTTTTGCAGTGGTTAAGTCACATGACTGTGAGGATCTACTTTTTTGTCCTATTTATTGATATCCAACACTAAACCTACAAAGGAAATGCTACTCTTTTTTTAGTTCTTTTTCTCTTTACATAGAGTTTCTTCTGAAATGGCTAGCCAAATTGTGATAAAGGAAAGTAATAGGATATTATTATGCCAGAAGAAATGACAAAATGGACAATTTCAGAAAAAACTGGAAAGATCCTTTATGAAGTAAAGCAAAGTTAGCAGAAGGAACAATGTAAACAATGAAGATATTATAAAGGAAAACAACTTTGAGAGATATTGGAACTCTGATCAATGCCATGATAAACCATCAGTCCAAAATAATAGAGATAATGATAATAATGCAGATAAAATACACCATTCACCTACTGACAGAACAACAGGAATTTGTTTTATTGGAATATATATGTATGTATATATATATAGTGTGTGTGTGTGTGTGTGTGTGTGTGTATTTATATGTGTGTATGTATATATATATATACAACCACATATATATATATATATACAACCACACATACATTTGAATTTGCTGTAATTGTTAAATATTTGCTTAATGGGAGTTATTAAGAGGAAGAGATTAATTACTAATTAATCAATTAGTAATCTAAAAAACTTATTGAATTTTTTTTTAATTTTAGAAAAAAGTTATTGGGCTTTAAATTAGAATAAAATTTAAAAATTTTTCCCTAACCTTTCTAAAAGACAGAATAAGGGGGTAAAGGGAGGAGTGATACCTTAGTCTGCTTCCAGAAATAGAAATGGAAAGAACACAAGAAAGAAGTTGAACTCTGAGTAATGAAGAAACCAATACAGATCTTAGAAAAGAGATAATGAAACAGATACCATCCCTCATGACAGAGAAATGGGGGTCACTAGGACAGAAGAGTGTATATACATTAACAGACCTAATCTCTGTACTGGGTATTTTTACTTAATTGATTTTTTTTTTTAATCATAAGGGAGAGTTCAAACTGAGGTGCCAAAAAAGAGATTAGAAATTATAGAAAAATGCATTTTCTCTGTAAAGATGTTTAGAAAGAAAAGACTTAGGGAGGAGAAGCTAATTGTATTTGAAGAGCTTTCTTACAGAAGAAGAATGAGACTGGTTCTGCGTGGTGTCAGAGGGCAGAAAGTGTGTAAATTGCAGAAAGTAATGTAAAGAACCCCATGTAAAGAAAAATGTCTTAATAGAGCTATTTAAGGGCAGCTAAGGGGAACCATTGTGCACAGAGCACTGGGTCTGGAGTCAGGAGGCCTCATCTTCCCAAGTTCAAATCTGGCCTCAGCTGTTTATTAACTATGTTATCCTGGGCAAGTCACTGTTTACCTCAGTTTCCTCATCTGTGAAATGAGCTAGAGGTGGAAATAGCAAACCACTCCGGTATCTCTACAAGAAAAAGACTCACTGAAAAGTGTCTAAAAACAAAATTAAGGTGTGCAAAACACTTTGATCCTTGCTACACCCCTGTGAGCTAGGTGTTCCTATTATCCCCATTTTACAGATTAAGAAACTAAGGATCCGTAAAATTAAGGACACTAGTAAGTGTTTAAGGTTGTTTAGACACCAAGGGCAGTGCTCAGTCCACCATGATTTATTGATTTGATTAATAAGCAAAACTCTTTTGCCAGAATAACCCTAGAGATCTGAAACGAGTCCATTTTGGAGGTGAGAGAAATAATTTGCCTTTCTCACCTCCTTAACATAAATGAGCCCTCAGAAGAAAGAGCATAAATGGAGAATTGGAAATGGAATGAGCAAAAATACACCGATAAAATGATAATGCTGGGGGAGTTGATCCTTCCCTAGAACTAGTTAAGACTCATTGAAAACCTGGAGATATCCCACAGTAGGGGAAAGGAAGTGAACAAGTATTTGTATAGTGCCTACTATGTTCCAGGTCTCTTTGGATTCTTACAACAACTCTGAGAGGTAGAGGCTGTTTCTCCCTTTTATTTATTTATTTATTTATTTATTTGTTGCTTTTTTTGCTGAGGCAATTGGGGTTAAGTGACTTGCCCAGAGTCACACAGCCAAGAACTGTTAAGTGTCTGAGATCAGATTTGAACTCAGGTCCTCCTGACTTCAGGGCTAGTGCTCTATCCACTGCACCACCTAGCTGACACCCCCCCCCTTTTTTTTTCAGTGACAGGAATAGGGTTAAATGATTTGCCAATTGACCTGAAGCTGGTGTATAAAGCTAAATTTGAATTTGGGTTCATTATCCATCCGTGATGTGGCTTGTGAACTAAAGAACTAAAAGAGAATCATTTCCTTTGTAGGTTTAGTGTTGGATATCAATAATAGGACCAAAAAGTAGGTCCTCCCTGTGATGTGATTTAACCACTGCCACACATGGATCAGGAAGATCCATATTCAAATCATACTAGTGACAAATATTGGCTAGAGGACTCTTTGCTGTCGTTGGGGCTCTCTCGGCAAAGACACTGGAGTGGTTTGCCATTTCCTTCTCCAGCTTATTTTACATGTGGAAACTGAGGCACACAGGGTTAAGGGACTTTCCCAGGATCTCATGACCAGGAAATGTGCGAGACCAGGTTTGAACTCATCCTTCTGAGACTTCCTGACTCCAGAGGCAATATCTAACTGCTCTTCTTTGTGATTCTAGACAAGTGATTGAACTTCTCAGTGTCTAAAACTATGAGGTGCGGAGCAGGTATAGTTAGTTGGGGATTTTTTTGAGAGGAGGAGCCCTTTCACTGGCCTTTTCCTTACACCAATGAAGCAGCAGGTTGGTACTTCCTCTGCCCTCACAAAATGTAAACTCTTCTCTAACCAATGATGAGACTCCATCCTCGGTGTCAGCTGTAAAATGTCAGCCACTGGGCTCTCTATAAATGCCCAAGGAGGAAATATATAATTTTCTCTTAAAGTATTGGAACAAGGGCTGTGTGCTCAGTCACGGAAGGTGGAGTTTCAATTACTCCTTTGTTCAAGGTCACTGTGGGGGTGCTGCTCAACTCCCAGGAGTGGCAGGGGTGGAACCATTCATTAAATGTGACCAAGTATTTCCTAGGAGGGGCTAAAATGAAATCACATCTGTCCAAGATGGATTGAACACAGATCTCTCTCCACCGAAAGAAGTGAGGCTGCCATCCACCCTGATGCCACCTGGCATCGAGGCAGGGGTTGCCAATAAGATTTTCTATGTTCCCAGAGAGATCCCTGACTTCTGGCTGCAGATACAGGTTGTGGAAGCAAAGACGAGCTGCTTCCATCCTGAGGAGACAAGGAGGGGACATTCTCCCGTCCCAGAGAACCCAGACAAAGCTGCTGGTCACTTCTGCAATCTGAAATATTAAGTCTAACAGAGCCCAAATCACAGCCCGGAAAGTTGGATCTGTCCAACTCCACAGTACTAATAAGGAAAGGAATACCCACTCATGGGCCCAAGGAACTGTGCATCCCCCTTCCGTGATTTTCTTATCAATCTGCCATCCCAATACTTATATTTCCCTTCACTTTCTCTCAATACCACTGGCTTTCCCAGCTTATCTGGGTGGGCAAAGGGCCCATAGGACAGGCCTGTGTTTCCTTAGTTAAGTGTGAGCACTGACAAGTAAAACATTGCAAAGATGATTTACAGTTTAAGTGGAAAGAGGCACAAAGCCAGGGAATAAATTAGAGCAGTGGCTCGAGGAAACCGATAAAAACGGCAAAGGAGAATGGGATGTCTATGGACCACGGGGCCCAGGAAGGCTGGTGGGGGAAGACCGTGCAGTCTAAAATACATATATTTTTTGAGAAGTCAGCAGATAGCTACCATAGAGGCAGCAAGGTGGTCCAGTGGATAGAACTCTGGGCATCCAAAAGACCACTGGTTATGTGATTTTTGGGCAAGCCACTTAACTGCTGTCTGCCTCAGTTCCCTCAACTGTAAAATGGCAATAATAATAGCATCTACCTCACAGGGGTTATCATGAGGAACAAATGAGATAATAGTTGTAAAAGTACTTAGCCAAGAGACCAGGACATAGCTGGCACTTAAATAGCTCTAGAACTGGAAGAGACCTTAGAGATAATCTAGAACAGGTTTAGAAAGAACTAATCTTTTTGGTGTCACGGATTCCTTTGGCAGTTTGGTGAAGTGAGAGTAATGTTTTAAAATAAAATTAATTACATAAGATTACAAAGGAAATTATTTTTAAATACAATTATCTATCTACCTATCATGTGTGTGAGAGCATATGTATAAAAACAACTTCCTAGACCTTCATATTAAGAACCCTTGAATTTAAAAGACTTGACCACGATTGCCCAGGTGGTACATGAGAAAGCTCAAACTCACGTCCCATATCTCTTCTTAGATGCTCCAAGATCAGTAATCTTCCCGTTGTACCACACCATCTCCTGTTTTAATAAAACCAGAGACTGAACAATGGAAAAACCAGTAAAGACCAATAGCATGAACCATATCTATTCCCTTAATTTGCTTTCAGTTTCCTTAACAGAGAGGTGGTAAGCATCACAAAAGGCACTGAGGCTAATTTATTTAATCTCCCAATTGATTTCTGGGTTCATTGGCATGAGAATCCTTTTCCTCAAAGTTTACAACTTCTTCAGGTCCTAGTAAATCATCATCATAAATCATGGCAGCCAATTGTGGTGACCTCTCCCAAGCCAGGGCCTGGACAATAGTTAATCACCAGATTCAAACTCAAAACTATCACAGTTTAAGTGGTTCTTCCAAAGCAGGGGCTCTAAGGGCATAGATGCTAAGAGTCCCAGCTCACCTCCATCTTTATTCTCCATATTGGAGAACTTTTGTGGTTGGCAATGGGAGAAACACAGTCCTTTCCTGGAGCTTACAAGAGACTCTGCCCAGCCCTCCCTCACTTCAATCCAGTTCACTTACATATCATGGCATCAGCTCCCTGACATCATGGTAGTCTTTGAGAACAAAGAAGAAACAACAACATCAGTAGACACAATATGGTTGAATGAAAGAAGACTGGATTTGAACCTTAGCTCTTTGGGACATCTCTCTGAGCTTCAGCTTCCTCATTCATCCAGGACTTGGGTCAAGTGGCTGCTGAGGTCCCTCCAGCTCCCGTGATCCTCAATGGCTCCAGAGCTTCCTTCCAACTCTAAATCTGATGAACTGGGAACATTTTTAAAAATTTCTTCTGCCAAACTGCAGAAGATAATTAAAGTCCAAGTTGTAGGCTAATAAGCAATGGGCTTCAAGGTCAGATCTGACTGATGAGTAGGAGATGCTCTTGAGTGGATGTTGTAACAGAATTTCATCCTGGACAGAACAAAAGAGGGAGGACCATGGTAAATAATTGTCATATGACATTTCATTGTATACTCATATCACTGAGGGAAAAAAAGGAAAGTTGCTTTCCTAACCTTGCATGTTGTACATGCTGGAACCGCAAGTGAAAAGCCAACTGAAATAAAAACTTCCTTGAAACAAAAATATTGATAATAGCTCCCTCTATCTCTCCTTTCATTCCTCCCTTTTCCTCTTCCTCTTCTCTTTTCATTTCTTTTATTCTTCTTCTCTCCCTTCCTCCTCTTTTCTCTTACCTTCTTTCCTCTTTCTTTCTCCTTATATTTCTTTCTACCTTCCTTTCCTCTTTCCCTCCTTTCCTTCCACCATTCTTTATTTCTTCCTTTTTTCCTTCTTTCCTTCTTTCCCTTTTTCCTTCTTTTCCTTCTTTCTTCTTCCCTTCCTCCCTTCCTTCTTTTCTTCCTCCCTCCCTGCCTTTCTTTTCTTTTTCTTTCTACCTATATTTCTTTCTTCCTTCTTTTCTTCTTTCCCTCCTTTCCTTCCACTATTCTTTATTTCTTCCTTTCTTCCTTCCTTCCCCCTTTTTCCTTTTCCTTTCCTTCTTCCTTCTTTTCTTGCCTTCCTTCCTTTATCTCCTTCCTTCCTTTCTTCTCTTCCTTCTTTCTTTCTTTTTCCCTCTCTTCCTTTCCCCCTTTCTTCCTTTTTT